>BTHU01000002.1:71720369-72137869 GCA_036184795.1 Tokudaia tokunoshimensis | reverse complement strand
AGCTCAAGCCAAGACCCACAGGGAAGCTACCTGACAGACAAAGGCTCACTGGTAGCTCTGTCTCTCTTCCTCATCAGTGCCATTAGATGAGCAAACAGAGGGTGAATAAAGAAGTTCACACATAGGTAGAAGATGGCTCATCAGTCCTTGTGTTCTTGTAAAAGACCCAAGTTTGGTTCCAGGTTTTGTTCCTTGAACTGTACTAGGCAGTTCAGAATCACCAGTAACTCTAGCTTCTGGGGTCCATGAGCCTGCATTCACATGCCCATATCCACACTCAAATGCACATAAAATACACATAATTTAAAATATTTTTTAAAAGAATCTCACATATGATTGAAGAGGCTGAGAATAACACCAAAACTCATATGAATGATTCCCCAGATGACTGACATCTCCATCTTATAGGAGTTTAAAAATGTGAGTTTGTTTGAAGCCAGGTTCCAAATCTAGATAAGAAACATGACGAGAAAGACATGAGGCAGAACTGGGGAGGCCTGTAGGAGCTGGGGCTGCAGCACAGAAAGCAGCTACAGACAGCTGCTCTTGGGGCGACATGACGTTGGGCTCAGAGAAGGGAAAGGATGAGCCTTTTGTCACTGCAACTGTGGTGACATCATTAGAAGCATTGGTGCCATTGATCAGATAGCCAGGTGCTGGAAGAAAACCAAAGATGACAACTTGTGAGATGGCCCAGTGAGTAAGGGAGCTTGTTGCCGAGCTTGGCTACCTGGGCTGGTTAGTTTCTGTCAACTTGAGAAACTAGAGTCACCTGTTGCCTTCAGAGATTGGCCTGTGGGCCATTTTCTTCAATAGTGCCTAGTCCACTGTGGGTGGTTCTATTCCTAGGCAGGTTGTCCTGGGTTGTATATTGGAGCAACTAAGCAAGCTATGAGGAGCAAGCCAGCAAACACCTCCCACCAAAGTCCCTGCTTTAATTCCTGTTTTAACTTCCTCTCAATAATGGACAGTGACCTGAGATGCTAAATAAACCACTTTCTCTCCAAGTTGTTTGTCGTCATGGTGTTAATCACAGCAACAGGAAGTAAACTAAAACAAAACCTAAATTCTATCCTTGAAAAACATGTGAAGGTGGAGGAAGGGAGCCAACGAAGTTGTCATTCACCCTCCTACAAACCTCCCCTCATAAATTACATACACACACACACACACACACTAACACACACCACACACACACACTAACACACACCACACACACACACACACACACACACACACACACACACACACACATACCAAAAGATACATGGCTTGCCTGGTGCCACATTGAAAGATAATCTGAAATCCTATGGAGAGTCTCAAACTTGCCTCAGCCTAATGGCCTGCAAAGTGTTGATAAAGGAATGGCTCTCAACCCTTTTTTAACAATAACTAACCTATTTTGTTTTGAGTTCCTCTAATAGGTTACATGTAAAGCATTTTCCAGAACCTTCTTAAGTCATTTCTACAGTCAGTTTTCAAAATCACTATAGATAAGACATGGTTCCTGCCTTTCATTCAGTCTTGGCACATATTCCAGCCCTAAACAAGGACAGAGTAGTCAGGGGCTAGTCAGGGTTTCCCCCTGGCTAATGGTCCCAATATTAATGTTCTTCATCTTCACAGAAAGCTCACTCACCCGTGGTTTACATTCCCATCCCAAGTCCTTGCTCGTACCCTCGAACTTACAAGAAATTCAAGGATATAACATGTGCCTGAGAGGTGTGTCATCTTAAAAGAAATCCACACAGCCTTCTCATGTCCATCACAAGCAACTTCCTAGTCCAAACTGCTTTCCTTCCTAGAGGCTGCATCAGTTATTTTTCTGTTGCTGTAATGAAATGCCAGGACCAAGACAACATATAGGAGGAAGGGTTTATTCTGACGTATGGTTCCAGAGGGACTGGAGTCCATCATGGCGAGAAGCATGGCAGCATGAAGGTAGAAGAAGGGAAGCTGAGATCTCACACCCTCAACCACAAGTATGAAGCAGAGAGAAGATTTTCATTTCAAAATCCACCCCCAGTGATATCCTTCCTCCAGCAAGGTTATACCACCTTCACTTCTCCAAGCAGTACCACCAACTAGGGATCAAGCATTCAAATGCCCGAGACTATGGGGGGGCATTCTCATTGAAAATAGCACGGGCAATATCCAGTTAGACACAGCTTCAGTACACAGTCCTCTTGCCCATTCCCACTGTGTGTGCATATCCTTATATCCACATGTACACACAAACATGCTGATTGAAGTTACATTCAGCTTGGGGTCTCTTTGCAATATTCTGAGCATCTGCCAGACAGCCCCCAAGAGACCAGTAGGATGGAGGGGGAGGGACTACAGTGACTAACACTAGAAGTCCCTCCTCTGTTCGTGGCACAGCTACCTGGCATCTAGGCTATCCCAGACTTGCCCTCAGATCCTGCCATCAAAGTGACCATTTCTACGACACCAATCAGCGTGTTGAGGGTAGGATCTTTAACGCACAATAGATCTAGCCAATCAGATACACTACAAATTTTAACAGGTTAAGTTATGTACCAGGCATATATCAACCCCTTTAGATGCACTGATCTCATTTAATTTCAACAAAGACTCTTATAGATACAAATATTCCAGTTATAGAGATAAACTTACAGAGAATTTATCATAATCACAGGAAGAAACAAGTTACCAATGTACTTTGAAAGAAAATAGTATAGTAGGAACTGATATGTACCTTGTTTATAACTGGACTGACTCATCCACTAAGGAATCTCAGGGCTCTGACTGTTCTACAGGTGACAAAAGAGGCACAGAGATGTTCATTTATTCAAAATCACAAAGCCAATGAATGGGAAAACCAAGATTCTGACACAGGTAGCCCAATCCCAGGACACAGATTCTTAACCACCGCATCCCCTCTTAGAAGAGTGGATCAGTGACAGAGCACTTGTTCCTGTGCACAAGACCCTGGCCTCAGTCCCTGTACTGACCACAGAACCTGAAAACACCTTAAAGCTGCTCTGCTATGATGAAAGCCAGGCATTTTATGATTCAAGTCACAGGAAGATGCTTAACACAGTGAATGAACATGGTAAGACACTATGTAATAATGATTAAACCCTTCATCAGTCTCTGGTTCAAACAGCAAGAAAAACATAAATATCATGGCTGCCAGACCTGCTGCTGTCTGTAACATTTTATATTTTGAAGATTTTAAATTATACATATATAATTTTAGGACCAAAAAATTGAGTTCACAGACCAAAGTTCCAAAGGGCCATAGCCCTGACTGGAATGCAGTCAGGAAGACCAGAAACTGTAATATGTCTGATGCAGTGAGTGGGGAATGGGCTGAGGGGGACAGAAGGTAAAGGAGAGAAGTTAGGCAAGGCAGAGGCATGAGGTCTCCCAGGGGACATCTGGGCCAGTCCTTAAGGACAGATGGAATGTTTACACATAGACCTCCATCTCTGTAAAATTCAAGCCACCCACCCAACAAAAGGTAGAAGGGAAGAGAAAGAAAATATAAAAGTTGGTCAGGCTCCTCAGTGAAAATGGAAGATATGTCTGCCTCCCCTCACTCCTGTCCCACAGTGCCTCGGTTACAAATATGCACTGCCATGCCTGCTTTTTAAGTGGATGCTGGAGATCTGAAGTTGGGTCCCCATGTTGGTTCAGCAAGTACTTTACCAGGTAAGAAAGGTCCCCAGCCCTACCCTTCATTTTTCATGAGCCTCTATAGAAAGTCCAGGGAATATGTGTTTGAAATAAAGAATACTGACCACTGTGACAGAGTGCCCAGGAAAGCTCTCTCCATGCTGCATCATTGTGCCAGACAGTGGTTTAGGACATCTGGAAACTTACTTGGGACACTAGTGTGTAGCTTTCCTTACTGGGGCATGTACCCAACCGCAGGGACCACGGGGTGACTGTGGATAATCTCCAGATGAAAGATACCAAGTGTCAGAGGAAGCAGGACCAGGACCCAGGCTATACCTGGTGACCTAACTGTAACTTTGCTCTGCCTGAGAACAAGGGTCTGCTTTATGCTAGCTGGGGCATAAGGCTGGACACCTTTCTGACCTATCTCCAGGGTGTCTGACAAGTCTGGAGATGTAAAGGAGCTGCTTGCAGGTGCATTAAAGAAATATACTCCTACCCATGTCTGCAGAACAACAAGTTCATTCACACTACAAGGAAAATGAAATTTCCTGTCATTTGGGAAATCATACAGATTTAATATAATTCAAAACTAAGTTCTTCTAGGCTTCCCTTCAGATGCCTATTCATTATACGGGGAGGGTGCAAATGCAGCCAACCATCTATCTTCAGTTTTAGCCTTCATTTTTCTTGATTACATTGCCATCCTCTACAGCAAGGGTCTGGGCCTTCTGGAGAAGCCAAATGAGATCTATCAGAACCTCCATAGATCAAGCTAAAAGCTGTCACCATCTGCCCTGGGGACAGAGTCAGTGGTGGTCCACTTGCTTGTACAGGGACCTGATGTCAGTCCGTTTACTAAAAAACAAGACAAAACACTTTCCATTCTCTCCAGAGAGCTCATGTAAGTCTTCCAAAAATGTCCATCAAATAAAATGACCCAGAGAAGTTCCCTAGAGCTAATCTCCTCAAATGAGTGTGCTGGCCTTTTCTCTCCCTTTTCTGTCTTCTACAGACTTGGATGAACAAAACAACTCTTGGTTTCCTCAAATAGGCTGGGAACAGTTGGACACACCTTACATCCCAGCACCTGGGAGATGGGTATCTCAAAATATTAAAGACCAGGGCTACGCAGTGAGACTATGTCTCAAAAACAGAAAGAAGAAAAGTGGAGGCCAGGGGAAGGCACCAAAGAGGAGGGAAGCGAAAGAAAGGAAAGAAAAGAAGGAATTACCAGTATAGCACTCCTGTGTAAAGAAGAGGGGAGGAAAAAGAAGAACTCAGCACAGACACCAATTGTCCCCTGCAGTGTCTACTCCTAACAGAGCTGTTGATCTAACTTTCCTAAGATATGTATGCATCATCCGTGACTTTGATTCTGACTCTTCAGCTGTGTCCTGCACATGGCTCTAACCCTTGCAACCCCCAGACCCACGTGGATATGACCCTTGTCTCCTCTTCCTTCCTGGATTTCGCTCACTTTTCAGCCAGCCTGAAGACACACTACCACCAACTCTCAGCTCAGGGATGGAATGTAAAGTCCTAGTCTTACAAAAGCTTCTAAATTATTGCAAGCAAGGAAGGATAATTACAACACGGAATTAAAGTCACCATTTAAACAGTCAAGGTGTTTGATATGTTCAGGACTATATTTGTAGTCATGCAAAGTGCTAATGTAATTAATCCCAGACTAAGCATTACTTAGTCATCTTCCTGTATGTTTCTAAAGTTAAGCCTAAAATAAATAGCTAAAAATAAGCAGATTATCTAGTTTCGATGAACGTAATCGGTAATGGTCCTCAAATGCTTCAGAGATCTGCAGAATATAGCCTTTAAAATGGTTGGTAAAAAGCACTTTGGCACTTAATCTCCTGGCGGCAGCCCTAATCTCCTCTAAAGAAGACGGAGGGGTACAGAAGATCCTCTACCTGGAACTAAATTTATATGTGGCAAAGGCTCTTAGAATCTTCCTGTGGTCCTGCTGGAATCTCGCTGCTGCTGTCTCTATCCTTTCACTATGAGGCTGGTCCAGAAGAAATAAACCCCAATACCATAATTATCTTTTCTCTTATGTACCTACATTGGAACCATCATTGCAGTTTACAGTAATTTCCCCTGCAAGGCTTTCCTCCACTGGTACACAGCTGAGGGCAAGGACCAGACGGAGTTCACCAAAGCTGAGAGCAACACGAACGACCTCCTCTCTGAGTACCAGCAGAAGCAGGATGCCACTGCAGAAGAGGAAGAGGATTTCTGAGAGGAAGCAGAAGAGGAGGTCTGAGGCAGAGAGCCTGCATCACCTCACACTGCTTGTTCCCTCAGATTTCTCCAGCTGCTCTTTGTCTTCCAGTTTCTTTCTGATGCCTCTGTCCTGTTTTGCTTTCATTTTATTTTCTCATTGGGGGTAAACAGTTGGCCTTGGACAAAAACCTGCTCCTTATCTTGACTGCTGACAGGACACTGTCCAAAGTGTGGACAAGCATGACTCTGGAGAGTTGGCTGCCTGCTCTGCCTAGACAAAATAAAACAATCTCCCCAAATGCCTGCTCCACATAAAGTCTGTTCCATCTTCTGGGGCTGGTAGCTGAACTCCTGCTGCCCTTTGACCTCTGACCCCAGTGACCACGGAGAAACCTAGGGGGACTATGCAGGGAGCTGGTGAGTTTCTGTCAGTTTCAATGGATTCAGAAGCTATGTGATCTGTACTTCCTCTAGAAGAAAGTTTAGGTGTAATTCATGCTTCTCTGGTGAACTTGATAATGGATAAACTTGTCGGTTTAACAGGAGCAACCAGGGCTTCAGCTGCCTCCTCCGTTCTCATCATGTATAAATATCAGCCCACAGCACTTATATTCCTAGGGCTACTACTATGTCTAGAAAGTTTCCCTTGTTTTTGTTTTGTGTTTTATGTTTAAAGATGAATTTATTTTATGTATATGAGTACACTGTAGCTGTCTTCAGACACACCAGAAGAGGGCATCAGATCCCATTACAGATGGTCATGAACCACCATGTGGTTGCTGGGAACTGAGTTCAGGACCTCTGGAAGAGCAGCCAGTGCTCTTAACCGCTGAGCCATGTTACCAGGCTCAGAAAAAGCTGTAAAGTCACCAAAGAGATTCCAATGAAGGCTTTCCATGTCATTTAAAGGAACTTAATTTACAGTGAGTGCTGCCTGTAACCAACCACCTGTGTCTACTGATAACTGGATTTTTGAAAAGGTACAATGTGTTTTTTTTGTTTTGTTTAAAGAAAGATATGTCTTTATTGTTTTACAAACAATCTTGAAACAAAAATACATAGTATAAGCAGAAATAAAATTTCTATGACTTGAAGGAGTTCATTTTCCCACATGTCCCAGGAGTTTCTATAGAGAATCTTTTACTTGTACATAGCCTTTTTATTTTGGTTATGAAACAATTTACTGAGAGAGCCACATATTTGAACCTGCTTCTCTCCACCCAAAGTCAGAATGGATAAAGTCACAGTCCTATAGAATACATACTCCACTTGAAAAACAAAACAAGCTCAAAAAACAAAAAATAAATGAAAAATAACAAAACAAAAGCAGAATCCACACAGATCAACTTTACCAGTACAAATTTCATAGGATCTAATTTCTTCTTTAAGAAGAATATTAACACTGGAAAGGAAGACAAGATAAAATGACTTACCATGCAATGTGACCTAACCATAGATGAAGAGTAGGTGACTTGGACATTTCCAACGGTGTTGACAAAGAAAACCTTCAAAGCAAAACCGCATGTCAAGATAGGGATTTGCTGCACATTTCATCAAAGTCCCTTCTTTGTCAAATCCCCCTAAGTTCTACCTGGTTTCATCTTAAGGAAAGGCTTCAGTTGTAGGCCAAGAGACACTGATTCAACCCAAGACAGCCACCATCCTGCCAGTGACTGGCAGAGGCTATCCTACCTATGCATGCCTTGGACCCCAAGCAGACAAAAGTGGCTTTAGCTCTTTCTCAAGAGGGTCCAGCCTAGGCAACTGTGAATCGGGACCACCTACAGCAGCCTCCAGACCTGTCCTCTGCTCTCCTAAACGTGGACCTGGTTGAAAGTAAAGACAGGACTAACCTCACAGTGATTCAATAATTTACCACTATTGTGGCTAATACCATTATTATTGTTGTCACATGAGTACATACTATCCCATTGTGGACACAGGGCCCAATAAAGGTCCTTGGTCTACACTGTAATATGCAATAAAAATGATCTCTTACCATGCATTAGGCAGAGGGCTCAGTGTCTTAAACAATACCAATGTGAGGTCTGGATTCTTATCATCCCTGTCAGATTAGGAAGCCAAAGCTCAGCAAGATGGCCACACATGTCCCTAGCTGTCCTTAGAGCATGGCGTTGAGAAGCTGTGAGTCCTAATTTTGCCCACCCACTCTTCCTTCTCTGACACATCACCCAACTAGACTGGTAAGGACCCATCTGCACACAGCTCTGAATTAGTCCCGACCACTCCCACTGCGCCACCTTGTGGTCACAGCAATCAAAGCCTCACTCTGTAAGACCTAAGGCAAGTCCTCCTTTGGGGAGGAGGTGAAGACTGAGGGAGGCACAGGGAAGCCTGGAACTCTCCTGCATCCAGTCATGAGGCTGTAGCTCTCAGCTGGCTCCACAGCCCACTTCCTCCCCTTCCTCCATGCCCTGGGGTTCTGAACTTTAGCTGCTCTAATAGCCATCTTTGCTTTCAACCTTAATAAATTCTGTCTTTCCAGAAAGGTGACAAGCATGCTTTCACTTAGAATGAAAAGCAAGTCTGAAACACAAGAATAATAACACTTTGTTTTATTTACGTATTTTATTTTAAACTCCAGATTTTATTCCCCTCCTGGTCCACCCTCTGATGCCTCCACATCCCATAGCTCCTCCCTACCCCCATGTGTCCTCCAGGATGTCCCCAGCCCCCACCCCACCCCCACTTCACCAGATCTCTAAAGTCCCTGGGGCCTCCAGTCAAGTAAGGGTTAGGTGCATCTCCTCTGACTAAACCCAGACCCAGCAGTCCTCTGCAGTACATGTGTTGGGGGCCTCTATCAGCGGGTGGATGCTGCCTGGTTGATGTTACAGTATCTGAGAGATCTCGGGCGTCCAGATCTTGAGACTGTCGGTCCTCCTACAGCATCATCCAAAGTTCAGCAAGATGGACCAACTTGACAAAAGCTGTCCTTAGAGCATGGCTTAAAGAAGCTGTCACTACTGATTATGCCACAAACACTTCCCTCTCTGACACCAACCCAGGCTTAGGTGGTAAGAATACATCTCCACACAACACTTAAAAACTACCTAAACTCCACACTGTGCCACCTTGTGGTCATGGCATTCAAAGCCTCCCTATGTAAGACCTAGAGCAAGTCCTCTTTTTGGGAGGAGGGTGAAGACTGAGGGAGGCACAGGGAAGCCTGGAGCTCTCCTGTATCCAGTCATGAGATGGCTGAGAAGGGCCTAAAATAAATGTCCAACATCCTTAGTCTTCAGGGAAATGAAAATCAAAACTTCCCTGAGATTCCCCCTCACACCAGTCAGAATGGCTAAAATCAAAAACTCAGATAACAGTAGATCCTGGGAAGGATGTGGAGAAAGAGGAACATTCCTCCATTGCTGCTGGGATTGCAGGCTGATACAACCACTCTGAAAATCTGTTTGGCAGTTCCTCAGAAAATTGGACATAGTACTACCTGAGGACCCAGCTACACCACTCCTCGGCATATACCAGAAGATGCAACAACCTGTAATAAGGACACGTGATTCACTAAATTCATAGCAGATTTATTTATAATAGCCAGGCGCTGGAAAGAACCCAGATGTCCCTCAATAGAGGAATGGATGCAGAAAATGTGGTATATTTACACAATGCACTACTACTCAGCTATTAAAAACAATGAATTCATGAAATTCTTAGGCAAATGGATGGAACTAGAAAATAGCATCCTGAGTGAGGTAACCCAATCACAAAAGAACACACCTGGTATGCACTCACTGATAAGGGGATATTAGCCCAAAAGTTCAGAGAAAACAGCTTTACAGATAGAGGTTCAAGGTCAAAACAGAACAAGGCAGAAAATCAGAAGGATCCAGAAGATTAGACCAGATGGCAAGAATTAATTTGAGGCCAAGCAGAACAATTCAATGAGAGCCGAGAGAAGCCAGATTGAATCAGTTAGCTTGAAGAGGAGTTTGAGCACGAACACTGAGTTGAACCGTCCAGCCATGGTTCAGAAAGAACTAGAAGGTGGGAGCTTATTCAGAAGTCAGGCCCCAAGGTGACAGTTACATAGGGCAAAAAAGAAAGTTACATTTACACCCAATCTTCGCTGAAAGCATCGTTTTGCAACAATTTAAAAAATACATATCTATATATAATATAAGTATATAAAGTATACACAAATGTATAATTTCTATAAAGGCAAACTTAATCATCACTGTTAATCAAACAGTGAAATCCTGAGGTTATATTAATGGTACATTCAGTTGTTTTAAGCAGTTCTTTCTTATTTGATTTATTGTACATTTCTGAAACTCACTATGAATTTATAATCTTCTGCTTCAAATGCAAACTTGGGCCTTCTACTATCGAGACTGATAAACAAAGATATATAATATTAAGCAGGAAATTTAGAGATTTTTTACTATTTCATACATGTATAAAATAATATAAGTAAAATTTAACTTTTCAGAAAGCAGCCAAAAAACAAAACAAAACCCAAAAAACAAAACAAACAAACAAAAACCCTTTCATAACAAAACCACATGTCACAGTAGGGATTTGCTGCACATCTCATAAAAGTCTCTTCTTTGTCAAATCCCCCTAAGCTCTACCTTTTTTCATCCTAAGAAAAGGCATCAGCTGTAGACCAAGGGACACTGATTCAACCCAAGACAGCCACCACCCTGGGAGTGACTGGCAGAGGCTATCTTACCTATGCATGCCTTTTACCCCAAGCAGCCAAAAGTGGCTTTAACTCTTTCTCAACAGGGTCCAGCCTAGGCAACTGTGAATCGGGACCACCTACAGCAGCCTCCAGGCCTGTCCTCTGCTCTCCTAAACGTGGACCTGGCTGAAAGTAACACGGGAATAACCTCACAGTGATTCAATCATTTCCTGCTAGTGTTGCTAATACAACTGTTATGGTTGCTACATGTGTACAGACTGTCCCATCGTGGCCACGGGGCCCCATAAAGGCCCTCGATCTACAGGGCAATAAGCAATAAGAAGGATCTCTTGTCATCCTGTAGGCGGAGTGCTGAGCATCTTAAACAATACCAATGTGAGATCTGGATTCTTATCATCCCTGTCAGATTAGGAAGCCAAAGCTCAGCAAGATGGCCCCACATGTCCCTAGCTGTCCTTAGAGCATGGCGCTGAGAACCTGTGAGTCCTGATTTTGCCCACCCACTCTTCCTTCTCTGACACCACATCCAACTAGGCTGGTAAGGACCCATCTGCACACAGCACTGAATTAGTCCCGACCACTCCCACTGCGCCACCTTGTGGTCACAGCAATCAAAGCCTCGCTCTGTAAGACCTAGAGCAAGTCCTCTTTTTTGGGAGGAGGTGGAGACTGAGGGAGGCACAGGGAAGCCTGGAATTCTCCTGCATCCAGTCATGAGGCTGTTGCCCTCAGCTGGCTCCAGAGCCCACTTCCTCACTGTCCTCCATGCCCTGGGGTTCTGAACTTTAGCTGCTATAATAGCCATCTTTGCTTTCAACCATAATAAATTCCGTCTTTCCAGAAAGGTGACAAGCATGCTTTCACTTAGAATGAAAAGCAAGTCTGAAACACAAGAATAATAACACTTTGTTTTGTTTTTTGTTTTTGTTTTATTTACGTATTTTATATTAAACTCCAGATCTTGTTCCCCTCCTGGTCCACCCTCCAATGCCTCCACATTCCATAGCTCCTCCCTACCCCGGTGTGTCCTCCAGGATGTCCCCAGACCCCACCCCCAAACCCCCACCCCACCAGACCTCTAAAGTCCCTGGGGCCTCGAGTCAAGTGAGGGTTAGGTGCATCTTCTCTGACTAAACCCAGACCCAGCAGTGCCCTGCAGTACATGTGTTGGGGGCCTCTTCCAGCGGGTGGATGCTGCCTGCTTGCTGTTCCAGTATCTGAGAGATCTCGGGCGTCCAGGTTCATTGAGACTGCCGGTCCTCCTACAGCATCTCCACCCTCCTCGGCTTCTTCCGCCTTTCCCCTAATCCAACGCCAAGGGTCGGCAGCTTCTGTCCATTGGTTGTGTGCAAATATGTCTGCATCTGACTCAGCTGCTTGTCGAGTCTTGGGGAGGGCAGTCACGATAGGTCCATCTTGATGACAGCTCTACAGCAACTACCACATTGAGAAAGATGAGGATTCCCTCTCAGCAGTGTCCTCATCGGGATCACGTTCGGCAGCCTCTCTTTCTCGTTGCCGTTTCTTCCAAAGCTTGGCCGTCACCAGAAGCTGGAAGTTGGGCTGGTCGGCAGCATCCTCTGGGAAGATGTAGTCACAGTGCTCTTCCCATCCGGCATCAGACCCATCGTCGGCCTGGACCTTCCTTCTCTTCCTGGCCTTCTCTGGCATGAGTCTGTCTACTCTCTCCTTGTCTGATGCTGTTCCAAATTCATCTTCAAAACTTCTCCAGGACTGCAGCAACAGAAGCCTCTCTTGTTTGTCTCCACGGTTTCTCATGGCTTTGTTAGCTTCTTCATAAATCTGTCTGCACGTAGCCACACTTGCTTCTTTCCCAGAAGAGAACTCAAACTGAGCAAAACTGATCCACACCTTGACGTGCTGTGTTCGCCGAAGCAACTGGCGGTAAAGGATCCGTGCTCTCTCGCGTTCTTCTTGCTCGATCTCAAAATCAATGTAGGATTTCCAAAGTACCTCTGGCATATCCAAGCGGGGCTGGCTGACGGCCAGTTCATAGATGGCCCAAGCTCTCTCCATATCACCGAGGATTGTCTCTAGCTCTGCAAACTTCATCCACGAGCTACAGTTTTCAGGGCCAAATTCCAAACACTTTTCATAAAGCTTCCTGCACCTGTCAAATTCTCGCAGCTGCAGTTCCAGGTCGATGTAACCCTTGAATAACTTGTTCTTTGGGCATTTGCCTAGGGAAGTTCCCAAAGCTCTTCTCGCACCTGGCAGGTTTTTCTGTCTTATTTCAAACTGTGCGTAATATAACCACATTTTGGCAAAGGTGAACTTTTTGTGAGGAATGAGTTCCAAAGAGGCTCGATAGACCTCTCTCGTCCTCTCAGGATCCTTGGCCTCCAGCTCCTCATAGAGCGCGTAGTTCAGCCAGAGATAGATGTAGCGCCTCCAGTGCCTCTTCTCCCGGATGGGGGGCACATTGGCGATGGCTCTCTCATAGACTTCCCGCACAGCGTCAGCCTCTGCATCCCTCTCCACCAAGCGTAAATAATCGAGCCAGGCATCGTAATTGTGTGGATCGGCCTTCACTTCTTCTTCATACTGCAATCTCCGTTTGCTCAAGATGATCTCTTCTAGGTCCCTCCGCTCGCCAAACTTCTTCTCAAAGATGGTATAGTTTCGCAAGAGTTCTTGGGCCTCTTGTTTGGAAATCCTATCCAGGGCATATTTGTAGATCACGCGGACCCTTTCGAATTCTTTCTGATTTTCCTCAAATTTAGCGAAGGCCACGTAGAGGCGTTCGTCCACGTGCTCAGCCCCCCAAAAGTGGACCGCTCTCTCGTAGACCCTGCGCGCCTGAGCAAAAGAAGCATGCCTCTCTTCAAATCGAGCATACTGGATCCAGTTCTTCACAGCAGGGTGCACGAGCACAAAGCGTTCATAAAGGCTGCGGGCCCGCTCCACCTCGTGGTATCTCAGCTCCAAGTTGATGTAGGAGTGCCAGGCCTGCTCCTCGGGCTGCCATTCCATCCAGCGCTCAAACACCTGACGAGCACCAGCCACGTTGCCCAGCATCTCCTCCATGTATGTGTACTTGTACCACAGCTGGCTGACCCGCGGCAGACTCGTTATGGCGCGGTCTCAGACATTTCGGGCGTGGTTGACCTGGCCGTTCTTCATTTCCATCTCTGCATATTTCAGCCAGAGTGTAAGATTTCGGTAGTCGACATCTAGAGCACGCTCGTAGATGGATCGAGCCCTGGCAATTTCCTTTAGGCTTGCCTCCCATTGTGCGTATTTGACCCAGTTGCCGATCACAGTCCTGTTTTTTCGTATGTTATCTTCGAAAGTCTTCCTTTTGCGGAGTTTGTAATCGTTCAACTCTTCTGGGTCTGTGATCTTCTGCTGAGGCGGAGGCGGGAGGAGCTCTAGCTGTCTCTCTTTAGCTTCTCTTAAGAGCTGCTCTGCTGTGATCTGCACCTCGGCCGGAGCTTTGTTTTTCACCTTGGCCACTTTAGGAAGGCGCTGTTTCCCCGGACACCACCATGGAGGCCGCCATGACTGCAGCCCTGGAAGGAACACGAGTGAGCAAGCCTGGCCCACGACCGACCGGACTTCAGAAAGGCACTTCAACAAGCGGCTCCTGCAACACAGCCGGCCCACAGCAAACCAGATCCCCTTAGAAGGGCTTTTAAGGGGGCAGTCAAGCAAGGTCAGAGCTAATCACAGCAGTTCTGGGAGGCTACTCTTCTAGCTCTGGGAAAGCACTACGATTACCAGAGTCCTAAGCTCCAGACAGATTCCAAAGTTCCTTTGGTGGCCTTCCAAGAACAGACTTAGAGTCCTCTTCAGTGTGTTAAACTGCCTGTCTCCTCTGCAGACATCCAGTCTTCTGGGATCAGTCAGGGTTCTCTAGAGTCTTCTCTGTGTTGAGGGCACTGATTGTGATGGCTTCCAGTCTGCGGTTCCAATTCTCCAACGACGGTCGGTCAGCGGTAAGTAGGAAGTCCGAGGATCTAGAAGTTGCTCCCTCACACCAGGTGCTCCCAACTAGGCTGGTTGTTCCCAGCCGGCTTTCTGTAGAAGTGCTTTACAACACGAGTGCTGGCAAGTCACTGCAAGCAGGTGAGCAAGAGTGAATCTTCCTCCTTCCAACCTCCTTATATAGGTCTCCAGCAGAAGGCGTGGCCCAGATTAAAGGTGTGTACCACCCAGCGATCTGGGACTTGTTTTGCCCCAGGCTGACCTTGAACTCAGAGATCCCCTTGCCTTAGTCTCCTCATAGAAAAGGTGTGTACAGCATTGCCTGGGGCTAAACTTTTCAAGCCCACTGCCACTCAAGATCTAAATACCCAGATGCAGGTCACACACTCTTGTCTTCAACCTCCAGATCCAGATTACAGGGCAGCCCTCCAATTCTGGACTGTAGCTCATTCCAGATATAGTCAGGTTGACAACCTGGACTATCCATTACACTTCTGGATAAAGGGAGGAAGCCCCCTCTGCCCCTCTTACACACTCTGTATTCATACTGAAAATCCTTAAGCCAGGCTCCACAGGAGATTGCTGTCTTGTCTGATGTTGCCTCAAAGATTGTTCATTCTCTCTCTCTCTCTCTCTCTCTCTCTCTATCTATCTATCTCTATCTCATACACACACACAGAGAGAGAGAGAGAGAGAGAGAGAGAGAGAGAGAGAGAGAGCGCACTCACAAGCAACGAGATGTAATTGATGCCATCAATCAGAATTTCTTAAGGCTTCTATTATAGTGTTTGTTTAATTTGCTTGTTTTCAATTGTTTCACATCAAGATGGGTATGATTTTGAGTTTTGTGGTTACTTTCTTCCTATGGGAGAGAGATCAAGCTAAAAGTTTTCCTAGTTACTGGAAAAAGGACATACTTATTTTATAAAAAAAAAAGTCTTTGTGTTTGGGTTTTTAGAAAAGATGACTAGAGCCGGGCGGTGGTGGCGCACGCCTTTAATCCCAGCACTTGGGAGGCAGAGGCAGGCGGATTTCTGAGTTCAAGGCCAGCCTGGTCTACAGAGTGAGTTCCAGGACAGCCAGGGCTACACAGAGAAACCCTGCCTCGAAAAAACAAAAAAAAAAAAAAAAAAAAAAAAAAGAAAAGATGACTAGACTCTTCCAGAGAACTTCCATATTTACATGGATCAGATATTACATAGGGAGACCTCGTGAAGAACTGGATTAAAGAGAAGCAAATGAAAAAAGGAAAAGATTCTTTGTTCCATCCTTCACATGGCATGAATGAAGAATTATCATCAGTTCATTTTAATATTGGCTCATGATAAAGAATGTCTTTCATATGCCCAAAAGAGGAGCAAAATTTCAGGCCTTCCTTGTCTGTAAGCCCTACACAGACCAATACATTCCATACAAATATCTTGATGGTACTTAAATGTTGTTTTGAGATTTGTAGATTGCTGAGGGTACAGCTTTGGTGAGATTCCTCATGAGACATGCTGAACTGGCCTGCTAGAGCTCCCAATGTCATGGATTCCAGATCTTCTTGCCTCATTCAACGTTTCAGATGGATCCAGTCAGAAGTTAGACATCAGAGATTATAACAATTGTTGCCGTGGCCTTCTTAAGGCCTAAACAACTCTTCAATTTTCCCTACCCTTCCCCTCCTTACCGATATCTCAACTCCCACATTCAGCAGGATGAAGTTATGAAGAATTGTCATCCCAGTTCCTAGGTTTGGTGGCTGGAGCTGGTTATTCTACTTGTCTTTCTGGGGAGTGAACAAATGGCCGTCATTTGAACAGGGAGGATTGTGTCACCATAATCTCACTTGCTCAAAATCTATATATTGATACAAAACTGATGTTATAATGTCTTACATGGGTATAGAATGAAGGTTTTCATTGGTATGAATTTCTTCTATTGTTACAAAAAATTAAGAATACACTGCTTAGACCCAATCGTTCTTTAACTGCCATTACAAACGGATTAGACAGGATTAAGCATAAGTGTTTAGAGCCAGATAACAAACTCTTGCTTGTGACTTAATTGTCAGGGTGTTTCCCAGATGTTCTAATTAGAAATGCCTGAGAGCAGTTAAAGGACAATGGTCTACTCTACTTTACATAAACATGTTTCCAAGAACATTAAAAAAATCCACAGAATGTGACATTTAAGGTTTTATCTTTTTATGTTCGTTTAATAACATGTCCATTATTCTTATGATTGGTATAAAAATATATAATGTGTTGAATATAATACAAAATTTAAATTTAAATTTAAAATAAATGGGGAATAGAGCTAAACAGAAAATTCTCAACTGAGAATACCGAATGGCTAAGAAGTACCTAAAATAAATGTCCAACATCCTTAGTCTTCAGGGAAATGCAAATCAAAACTCCCCTGAGATTCCCCCTCACACCAGTCACAATGGCTAAAATCAAAAACTCAGGTGACAGCAGATCCTGGGGAGGATGTGGAGAAAGAGGAACACTCCTCCATTGCTGCTGGGATTGCAAGCTGATACAACCACTCTGAAAATCTGTTTGGCAGTTCCTTGGAAAACGGGACATAGTACTACCTGAAGACCCAGCTACACCACTCCTCAGCATACACCCAGAAGATGCACCAACATGTAATAAGGACACGTGCTTCACTAAATTCATAGCAGCTTTATTTATAATAGCCAGAGGCTGGAAAGAACCCAGATGTCCCTCAATAGAGGAATGGATACAGAAAATGTGGTATATTTACACAATGAACTCAGTGATCTCCTTGCCTTAGTCTCCTGATAGAAAAGGTGTGTACTACTTTGCCTGGGCCTAAGTCTTTCATGGCCACTACCACTCAAGATCTGAATACCAAGATACCGATCAGAAACTTGTGTCTTCACCCTTAAGATCTGAATCATGGGTGAGCCCTCCAATTCTGGACTGTAGCTCGTTCCAGATATAGTCAGGTTGACTACCTGGAGTAGCCATTACACTTCTGGATAAAGGGAGGAAGCCCCTCTGCCCCTATTTCACACTCTGTATTCATACTGAAAATCCTTAAGCCCTGCTCCACAGATTTCTGTCATGCCTGAGCTTGCCTCAAAGATTATTCCTGCTCTCTCCTTCACTCCCTCCCTCTCCCTCTCTCTCTTTCTGTGTGTGTGAGAGTGAGTGAGTGAGAGAGAGAGAGAGAGAGAAGGAGAGAGAGAGAGAGAGAGAGAGAGAGAGAGAGAGAGAGAGAGAGAGCACACTAACAAGCAAGAACAGATGAGCACACTTCAATCAGAATTTATTAAGGCTTTAAAGCAGCAAAGACAGGAGCCGGACACCTGGTGGTTATACTTGGTTCAATGACAGCCAGAACGCTGCAGAGAGACCCTGTCTCAAATCAAAGCCACAACCAGAAGTGCTAATAATGTCCAAGTGGAACCGTGTAGAAAGAGTGCGTGAAATTTTCAGAAGAGTGCACCAGGGGCACTTCTTCAGATCATGTGGATAAGGCCTAATGGAACATAAACAAAACTGAAAGAGCAGGTGGGAAATGCCCAAAACATACCAGCACAGGCTGCCTGAGGCACAGGGTTAGGCCTGAGCTGTGGTTCCTTCGGTCCTGGCAGGGAACTGAGGTCCCTGAGGGCAACTGGACTTGAAGGAACCACTGGCTGCAGGCTGGGTTACTCTGGCCTCTTTCCAGGCTTTGTGTTCATCAAGGCTTCGTGATAGAAGCTTCCTTGGAAGAAAGTTCCAGCACCTGGCCGATGTCTCTGCAGAGCTCCAGGTCCTTCTTGGTGATCAAGCCCTTGAGCTTCCCTGCAGGCATGGCACCTGTGCACTGGTGTCTGGGGAGCAGATGTCCCCAGGTGGGACAGGGTGGTTCTCAAGCCCAGCTGTACATCACCTAGGAGCTTCTGTCTGCTTCCTTGCTTGTGGGTGGCCTGTGCAGGTTGATTGTGTCAAGTGGTATCCAGAAGTGTGGCAAGTGTCTTGCATTGTTCTTTGAAGTGCTCTGTCACCCCCTAGAAAGGGCCCAGCCCCTCCAACAGGGCATAGAGTATGACGGCCAGCTCCTTATGTTTCTGCCAAAGCTGCAGCTAGTGTCACAGCTTCCGGACCTGCCCCTGCAGCCTCTCCTCCAGATACATGGCCACGAAGTCCTTCTCAGCCTTCATTTGCAGCAGAACCCCCTCACAGACAGCAGGGTCAGCAGCAGCATCTCACTCCATGTTTATGGTCTCCTGCAGATCATGTCTCTTCTTTGGAAGAAGTGTTTCTGAATTGTAAAAGACGTGTGGACTTTGCTTTCTTGACATTGTCCTGTCTAACTGGGAAGTCTTCTGAACATGCTTGTGTTGGTGGATCTGAGAGGTCTAGGGTAGGTGGAGCTAGCATGGTGGATTGCAGGTCACCGGATCTCATCATTGGTTGATGTGGATTGCTGTGTGTATGTCTGATCCCCCAAGAGTGCCTGAACTCAGGTGCGGTCAGGTGGAATCTGACTGGTCAGATAAGGCGCTAGCCTGTGATTGGGCAGTGGAAGGAAAGGCAGAGCTGAAAGGTTTAGAGAGGAGAAAGAGATGGAGAAGAGACAGGAAATGGAGGATAAAAGAAGATGGAAGAAAAAAAAGATGGAGGGTGAACCATGTGGCCCTAGGAACCATAAGTAACTGGGGATTTCATAGATGGGAAATAGAGTAATATAGGTACATTTGCCCAATCTAGGTGTGCAGCTTGTATTTATATCAATTGAATTTTGTGTTCTTTGCATGGCCATTTTGGGGTTTGGAGAATTACATTTATAAATCTGGCTGGTACATTACAAGTCTTTGATATCATTTCATGGGGTGAGAGGAACTGTGAGCGGCAGCCAGCTCTCTGAAGGCTAGCCACAGGTGGTGGATGGCCTGGGAACTGTGAGCAGTCCAGCAGCAGCAACTATGGGAAGCAGGGCAACCATGGGAAGCTGGTCACTGGGGCTTGGCGAGACCTCCTTCCTGGTACCTATCCAGTTTAGCATGGATTTTTCTTCCTTTCTTTCTTTCTTTCTTTCTTTCTTTCTTTCTTTCTTTCTTTCTTTCTTTCTTTCTTTCTTCCTTCCTTCCTTCCTTCCTTCCTTCCTTCCTTCCTTCCTTCCTTTCTTTCTTTCTTTCTTTCTTTCTTTCTTTCTTTCTTTCTTTCTTTCTTCTGCATGCTGCATGCTGCAATGGGTATCTTCCCTTGCTGTTTGGCAGTGAGCTGGCCTTTCTTCCCTCTCGTGGCTTCCCTCCTGCTACAGAGGCCTTTTTGGTTTTCTCATATTTCATGTACCTGGATCCCACCACTCGTCTTCCTTGTGCTCTCCTCCTCTTATCTTGCTGGTACCCATAGCCTCAGGCTTACTGGTGCCTCACTCTGAGAAGTCAGCCATTTTCTGTGCTTCCTTCCCCGGGATGAGCTTCTCGGGGGCCCTGCCTGTTCAGAGGTGGGGAATACCATATAGCTTTGAGCTAGCTCAGCGTGGGCGAGCGCCAAGCTTGCACTTGGTTGGTATAAGCTGGGCAAAGGGCAGTGTGAGTTGGCCCGGCTTCAATACATCCCTCAGACACTTCCAGTATTCATGCTTTTTACCCAAACCATTTCTGAAGTTTTTATCACTCAAAAGATGTCAGTCTACTGCCTTTTCTATACCGTGGATTTCAGTATAGCTTCCAAACAATGGTAATGATAATGTGTCTGGAACTGAACCTCTCTTTACAAACTTAAATTCTTGCGAGCTTCAGAGAGTCGACTTAAATCCACCTCTCATGGGTCAGAAGCACTCTAGATAAGTACTTCTGCCAATCAGTGGCCTGTTTCCCCACCTGCCCATACTGTTTATTCCTGAGTGTGAGTTCTCTCTCTCTTTTCCTGGTCCTTGGACTTCCCTACCTCAACTACTAGAACCTTGGGCCTAAAAGTTTCACTTGTACTATTAAGAATTATCTTCTGCCCTTAATAATATGTGTGTTTCAGCACCCTGCCAGGTCCAAGTGTTCCCTCAAAATCTGCAACCTGGACAGCTTCAAAGTCGCTAGCCCCACGTGGCCCAGCAGGCAGACTGCGCTGACTAGGCCTATACTTTCCAGCCCCAGATGGTCCCACAGAGCCTGGACAGCAAGTGAAATAGCTAACTCTCCGAGGACTTGGCCAGCATCCCAGCTTTCTTGGGTCCCCAAAGATTTTGTGGACCCTAAACAGCAGGAAACAGTTTTAAAAAACAATGCCCTCAATTCCAGCCTCACCATCACCCCGTCTTGTTTCTTCACCTTTAATAATAAAAGGGAGGAATGTGGTGAACTGGGTGCTCTGCCAGCGACCGTGCCGCTCAGTAACTCTGCAGCAGCACATTTCCATGGTCAATACAAGTTATGCATTTCCACTATGCAACACGTACATCCTTTAAAAGATCCTGGCTGCCCAGATCTCTCTCTCTGTGTCTGCCTTGTCTGTTTTGTTGTCTCCTGGTCTCTTGTCTCTCTCATGTCCCCACTCCGAAAAGGCATTTTGCTCTTCATCCCCCAATAAGCCCCTTGGGCATTAGATCTGTTCTGCAGCATGACCCCTTAGCACACTTTGGCCCCAACCTGTGAGGGTACTCCGGACACTTTAACCTAATAGTGTTGGTGTTGTGCCCAGATTGTAAAAACCCCAAAGAGACCACCAGGAATCACAACCCAATGTAATCACATGAGGGTCTTTATTCAAGCTCGAGCTTGGGCCACCAACCTTCCTGATGGGGCAGGAAGGAGAGTGAACCCCCAGGTCTAAGTGAAGGGGGTTTATAAACAAGCGGGGTTTCCAAGCCTTGGTATTCCATGAGAGGGTAAAGGAATGTTGTCCTTCAAACCTGATAACATTTGTCCAGACAGTGGGGTGGAACCGTGCAGCTGCAAAGGGACCTTTCTGACCTGGGGAAAGTAACTTGTGTTATCAGAAGCTGGT
This sequence comes from Tokudaia tokunoshimensis, assembly GCA_036184795.1. Taxonomy (NCBI): domain Eukaryota; kingdom Metazoa; phylum Chordata; class Mammalia; order Rodentia; family Muridae; genus Tokudaia; species Tokudaia tokunoshimensis. The sequence goes on along the minus strand of BTHU01000002.1, from coordinate 72,116,404 downwards.
GTCCTTTTACAAACTGGTCACAGCTGTCTGGGAACACTTAATTGTCTCTTTTCCATAGTCCAAGAGTGGGCTTTTGTCATTTCAAGGATATTGGCTTCTGCTTCCTTCAAGGACAGGAGCCACTAGCACAGGAGTAATGGTTGTTAATCAAAGGGGTGTGAGTTTCAGTGACCTGGAGGCTAGGGTACGCGGCTTTTCGTCTGTTGCCAAGGCTGGCATTTGCCCCCGGAGGGTGTGTGGCAGGGCGGGTGTGTGTGTGTGCGGGGGGGGGGGGGGTAGCGCTAACTGCTCTGGCTCTGCGCAGGGTCTGGAGAATGTAGGATTTGATGCGTAGGTTCCCCGTGTCTCTTCATTGGAAACAGTAAATTCAAAAGACCTTTGTAAACCAAGCCGTTTTTAATATTCAGTTCTGCAGAAAGCAACATAAGCACCGAGACAAGCCAAACACAGCTGGAGTACCGATGTGAAGCCAGACGATGGCTTTTCCCGATACCAAGAAAGTCCATCCTCCCTTCCTATAGGCCAGGGCTTGCCCCCTTCCCAAATTCTTCATCCTGTTGATTTACGGCAAGAGCTTTACCCATAATTTGGGGGCTCGAGAGTGTCCCCTTCTCTGATCTAGTTGTTCAGCAGGCTACTGGAAGCTCTTCAACATTTCTGAGCTGTGAGATTAACTGGGTGAGCCACCCACCGGCTTGGACTAGAGATACCTAGTTGCCTTCGGCTTTTCTGTAGCTGAGGAACTTAAAGAGCACATCATACTGCAAACTGACTGTAAAAATCTGTTTTTTACACAAAGATCTCGCTCTCCTTCCCAGGACCAGAGCTTTGGCTCCCCTCACACCTTGAGAAAGCAGGCTCACTCAACTCTAGGGCAACTGTGTAGACCAGATAAGATAGTCCAGGGACGAAAGGATTGCCAAGCCGGCGCCACCAGAGGGCGCCTGGCGTCAGCCTATGACGGGGCGTGAGGGCCTGGGGACCAGTTGGTGCCCGCGGGAGGGGAAACCTTGGGGCGAGGGAGAAGGCGGGACCTGGGAAAGAGGGAGGGGACCAGGCCTGAAGGAGGCGAGGCCCCAGGAGCATGTGGGCGGGGCCTAAGGTGGAGCCGGTGCGCAGGGCTGGCGTCCAGTCTGTAGTTGAGATGCTCCTGGAGGCGCGAGCCAGGGCCAAGGGTGGGATTGGAGCGGAAAAGCGACAGTTTCACCTTCCCCCTAGCTACCAAGCCCTCTTGCCTCACTTCCGGCCTCTCTTCCAACTCTGGTGGCCTAGGACCCTCTGAAGGGCTCCCCGCCGCTCATCGGCCAGCGCTCCGGCCAGCCGGCCACGCGGGCGCCCCACCCTCAGGATGTGTTACCTAGTGCGCGGTCACCGCCGCCGTCACAGGCAGCCTCAACCCCGCCCCGGCCGACCAGCCGCCCTCTGGCCTTCCTCCCCCGCACCTGCCCGCACGCTCCCGGGGCCCGCAGGTGCGGAAGACCTCGAAATTCCACGCCCCGCGGAGAGGAGACCCACCAGCTCCCGAGACAAGAAGGGGCGGCGCGGTCGGGCAGCGCTCCGGGGCAGATGTGTCAGGTGCGTGCGACCGCTGGCGACCTCCGAAGGGGCGGGCTTCTCTCTAGCGCTCTGGGTGTCCCCTGAGGCGGCCAGAGGCGACGCAAGGCAGAGCCTTTAGAGAAAGGGTTCTTGACCTGTTAATGATGAGTCTCCCTGCTTAGAAAGGCCCCCGCGGTAGAAGTTACCTGATTGTTCTTGAATAGTGTTAAATGTGAGGCAAGACTCGAATTGTAGTAGGGGACTCAGTGCTTGTTTCATAATGTGTTCATTTTTCACTTTGCAGGTTTGCTTCGATATATTTCCACAGAAGTTTATGTCATTTTATTACAGGTTTGACAGCATCTACAGACCCTTACAGCCAATAAGAAAATAAGCCTCTGATTTTTGTGCATTGATGAGTTGAATTTTGCCAGCAGAAACTGCTTTCTGTCTGAGTCACTGTAATACTAACCAAGATAGTTTACAAATACAAATGTTCATATTTTATTTTACTCTCCAGACTGCCTTTTAGGCAAGAAGCATGGAGGTAATTCACGGCAGGCCCTACTGTTGCAGAGAGCTTGAAGGAGCTGATATTCTGTCAAACACCTTTTACTCTAATGGACTGCACACCCCGTACGAAACAACTATTCGGCCAACTGCTTCACATGACAGGTAAAACAAAAATTAGAAAAACGCAGGAGAAAGATGTCATCACATTAGTGACACAGGAGCACTCACATATATAACACAAAGGAGAAGGCAAAAACATGAGTAAACTACATGGTTAATCTGTTAAAACTGGAAAAGTACTGTATACTATAAAAAGGCAGACATCATTTTCTTCTACTGCATTCTAGAAGTGTGTGTGTGTGTGTGTGTGTGTGTGTGTGTGTGTGTGTGTGTGTGTGTGTTGCTAGGGACTGAACCCAGACCATGCCTGCTAGGCAAACACTACCACCAAGGAACATCTCCAGCCCGGTTCTAGAACCCTAGAATAGTCCCTTCCTTCACTTGGAGATGGTTTTAATAGAGTACTGTGGTATACACTAATAGCCTGCTCACCAACACCTTCTGCCCAATAAGAATCGCAGAACTGGCTGCAAACATGATGCTGTGAGCCCTGCACCATGTTTTGTTGTTGATCTTTCGCTCCTCATGACAGCCATGAGCACGGTAGAACTGTTACCCTCCTTCACCTATGATACGTAGGGCACAGACACAGACTTTGCCAAGCTCTGCCTCAGCTACACACCCCCCGCCCCCATGATTTACTTGAACCATTTTTAGAGAAAGAATAAGTCTCTGCTTCTAAGAACCTTGTGTAGTTTTGTGCTCTTGTGTTTTTCTAATTTCACATGGCCCGATCCCTAATAATTTTTTGTAGGATAGGTAGATAGATGATTCAGCTGGCAGAGTGCTGACCACACAAGCCTGAAGATGTGAGTTTGATCCCACTACCTACATAAAAAGCATGTGAAGGTGGTGTGAACCTATCACCCCAGTGCTGGGGAGGCAGAGGCAGGAGGATGCCTGGAATCCCTGGGACTCAATAACTAGCTAGTTACTAAAATCAGTAAACCCCAAGCTCAACGAGAGACCCATGCCCAAAAAGTAGGGATCGATCAAGGAAGGCATTTAATGTCAACTTCTGGCTTCACACATCTATGTAGAAACACATATACAAACTTTTTTCTTTATTCTTAGGGAATTAGACAGAAAGCCACCTTATCTCAGTTTAAACAGGTCCAAAGTAGGGCTGGAAAGATAGTTCAGCTGTTAAGAGCACTTGCTCTTCTTCCAAAGGACACAAGTTTGGTTCTCAAGATGTAAGTCTAGCTCTGATATCCTACGTTAATGTGGCAGCTTACAACCAACCTTAATTCCAATTCCTGAAGACGCAGCACCCTCTCCTGGCCTCCGAGGGCACCTGCACACACATGTGTACCATACATACACTCATGCATATACACACACTCATAAAACAAAAAACCTTCCACAGTCCACTGCTTCCACACAGGTAATCCATTCTACTTTTGACTGTCCCTGATTGTTGACCATTTTCTTTGTGATGTTTCTAAGAAGATTCTTTCTTTCTTGTATCTTCTATCTGCCTTTTTTGGCTCTTCAGTCTGAAAAGTGTGAAATGATAAGTAATTATCCCCAGGCCTGGAGCTCTTCAAGGGTCTCCCTCAGGGTCTGAGCCCCAGCACTGGTTCTCCAAGACTCTACTCTTACATTTAGGCTCTTGCCATCCTGGTCGGGTTTCATGGATCCATTTCAATTTATAAACCTGCTCTTTGCAAAACAATTTTTTTTTTCAGGGCTAGAGAGATGTCTCAGCTTTAAGAGCATTTGCTGCTCTTACAAAGGACCCAGGTTCAGTGGCTAGCTCACACTCCACTTGTATGGAACCTGATGCCCTCGTCCGATGTCTGTGAGCCCCAGGCACACATGTGGTGCACATGCATGCAGGCAAAATACTCTTATTAATCATAAATATGGAAAGATGTTTGACATGATCAGTGCTTATATAATCTCGTTTGTTAATAAGCAACATACCCTTTTGCTTTTTTTTTTCTATTGAAAGTTTAGAGACTAGGAGCAAGCAGTTTGGTGGCAGAGCTCTTGCTCGATGCATGAAGCTCTAGATTCAATTTCCAGCATCTACACACACTAAGTATCTAAAATAAAAGGAAATATAGTAGGCATGGTGGCTCACTCCTGCTAATCCCAGCGTTCAGTAGACTAAGGCAGTTGATTTGCCCTGAGTTCTCTGGCAGCCGGGGCACTGAGAGAGAGTGCAGGGGTGGGGGATGGGGGTCACGGCTGATTTAGGCATTACCTCTTATTTTAATGGCTTTTTCCTCAACTTTCCAGCATCACTGTGTGTCAGTACACATGATTGATTAACATTTCCTTCTGGCTTGTCTTCTGGGACAATGTAATTTATTGGGGTCAGATATTGAGAAATTGACTCATTCATGATTCAAATGTAACTTTACAAACTTAAAAATTAAAGCTTAACTTGTCATTAATCACAAGTGTTTAATATTTTCCCTTGTCGTGACCCCTAAACCATGTGTGTTGATCACAGTCAGGGCTGGGAACAGGGGAAAGGTCTGACAAGCTATTTGCCAGGACCCCAGAGCAACTGTCACCAAACTTTCCTAAACTGGTTAGTGTAGAGCTTAGGACATGTTCTCTGTAACGAGCCAGACAAAGTATTTTGTGCTTTACAGTTTCATCATAGATACTCAGTTCTGTTCAGAGTGAAGGCAGCCACAGACCAGTCATACATAAATGAAATGCAGTATTCCAGTAAAATATGATTTTCAAAACAGTTAGTAGGTCCAAGGGCCATAGCTTAGTATTGCTTATCTAACAATTTCATTCAGTTCTATTTGTAAGCTAGTCCTGAGAGTTACTTCTCCATTATACTAAGCAGTTACTGTGTGGGTGCGGGTGCTCTAAGGCATGTTCTGTGCTGACAGAGGTACCAGGCAGCTCATGCCTCTCCGAGCTCCACGCTGTATCTCTGACTGCTTCCCTACACTCTCATGGTACAGCCCACAGGGCTCAGGAAGCCTTCCTTCACGAGGCCTAAACTCCTAAAGAAGCACAAGGGATTCTCGGTGCAGTCAAGCGGCGTCAGAAGTGTGTCCTGTCTCACAGGTATCAGGAGCTGAGGGAGGCACTGCCACATTGCAAGCATCGGTGGGGAGCCAACAGGGAATATGGTGGAGTGCTTCCAGTTTCCCTTCCCGAAGAACACAGGCCAAAATGTGAGCCTCCCCATCTCATGAGCAAAGGACACCAGCATTATGGATTTGGCGGAGAGATCTGGCCAAAGTAAGTGAGCTTTCCAGCGTTCGCGTTCACATAACCATTACTCATCTTTACTGTTGGTTCTTTGTCAGTGTGTCTGCTTCTAGACTCCATTTATTGCTTATAGAAAGATACCAACAGAAAAGCGAATTCTGTGCTTCCCAATTGTGAAGTTAGCGGGAAGTCTGTAGGATTTGTTTTATGTAGCTGTCATTTGAGACATTGAAGAATTGTGATTAGAAATTTTGATTAATTCCTCACTTAGTAATATCAAATGAGGGCTGAGAGGCAGTTCAGTTCTTATGAGCACGGCTGCTCTTCCAAAGAACCTGGGTTCGGTTCCCAGCACCCACACGGCAGCTCATTCTACTTTGGGAGATCTAACACTCCCTTCTGGACTACACAGTTACTATATGCATGTGATACAAAGATACACATGTAAGCACATACAACCACACACATAAAATAAAATTTTAAATTAAATGAGATAAAAGGTAGGAGGAGGCGATTGGGTTAAAAATGTTTTTACTTGCTGGGCAGGGGTGGCGCATGCCTTTAATCCCAGCACTTGGGAGGCAGAGGCAGGAGGATTTCTGAGTTCGAGGCCAGCCTGGTCTACACAGTGAGTTCCAGGACAGCCAGGGCTACACAGAGAAACACTGTCTCAAAAAAAAAAAATGTTTTTACTTGAGCACACACTAACCCAATTTGTTCAGATGTTCTTGGTTGGAGATTCTGTTTTCCAGTTTGTTCACTGGTCTTTGAGTCTGCAGGACACTCTTGACCGGTTGATTCTTTTTTGTATGTGTCTGGGGTGGGATACATGGAGGTCAGAGGACAACATTGAAAGTTGGCTCTCTGCTTCTGCTATGTGGGTTCTGGGAACTGGTCAGGTTTGGCATCGGGCACCTTTACCCACTGGAGTCACTGCCCTACTCATATTCTTAAGTAATAGACGGTAAAGTCATTCCTTCAGCAAGGGTATTCAAAACACAAAACTAAAGGAGTCTGGAGCTGGTGATGCACGTATGTAATCCAAGCTGACTAAGAGGCTAAGACAGGAGGATCAGAAATTAAAGGCCTGGACAACTTGGTAAGAAAATGGAACATAAAAGAAAAAAAAAAAGATTTAGCATATAGCTCCATGGTCAGTGGTGAAGAACTTGTCTAGCATCCACAAGGCCATAGATTTAAAAAAAAAAAAACAAGCAGCAAGTTAAATTAGATGCCACATTATTTGCTAAAGGTCATTATATTTATCCAGAATGGACTCCATAAAATTGTGGCACAGTGCCTACCTTTTTTCCTGCCTTATCTAGCACCCCCCAGTTGCCTGGTTTACTAACAGTCTAGGTAACTAGTTTCTTGTTATTCTAAACCATGTGAAAGACATAAATTATGAAAGATAAGCCATGGCTAGAAGATGAAATGTTAATATAGGACCATGTGCAGCCAGTGATCTTCTTTAAGCATCAGCAGATAAAAAGCAATATCCTATAGAGACCAAATGGGAAGATTCAGACACATCACACATAGTAAGGATCTCAAGTCTGAACACTTGTTCAACAGACCTTAAAGGCTCCACTCTCACAGAAACCCTCAACTGTGCTGGTAAGTCTGTAAGCTGGAGGCTGTCACTCTTCCCAGGAGCCTTTGAGGCATTGCAGATCTATAGAGCAGGGATTTGGTCCCAGGTTTGTTTGATGCTAAAGTCCCAAGTGCTTCCATTTACTGAGTCACCTGCTGTCTACTCCATAACTTGAACATAGCAAGCATTGACTTAGCAACTGGGTTTCAGCTCTTTGAGGAATACACAGCTGTGGTCCCAACATCTATATGGCAAAAAAGGCACAACATTCTAAAGGAATTAGAGGAATTCACATAGAATTCCAGTGTGTTTTTAAAAAAAAAATGGTAGGAGGAGCCAAAAAGACTAGTTTTAAATATTCAGAGAAATCCAGTTTGAAGGGAAGAGGTTCATTGTTCTGATTGGACGCAGCCTTAAGACCCTGAGGGAGGGAATACTATTCCGCTCAGAAACATCAGTCTTCCCTGACCCAGACTCTAGGTTAATGTGTCTGTTTTTCTCATGCTCCTTTATATCAACACTGTTGCTTTAGCATACTTCTCTTGAAACATCTTTTCAGACAGTCTTATCTTCTAGCAGACTGCAAAAACTGTAGAAATAATTTATCTTCTCTCCCAAAAAGACCTGTCTTTTCTTATAGCATTTTTCTTCCTCTCTAAAAAAGAGCCTTTTATACAAAATATATTCCAAGTTTCTGATAGGCTAAGCCTGAATTAGTTCATAAAACTATTGCTTTTGAAAATACAGGTCATTTCCCCTGAGTGAGGAGGGCATTTCAGTTGGGTCTCTGGTCCCACAGCCACTACTTGTGGGATGTGTGCTGGTTATTTTTTTGTCAGCTTGATAAAGATTAGTTCCCCTGTGAATTAAGGAATTGTTTCTATCCAGTTGGCCTGTAAGCATTTCCTTGATTGATGGTTGGCATGGAAGGGCCCAGCCCAATGGCAGTACTCCAGGTAGGTTGTCCTGGGTTGTATAAGAAAGCAGGCTGAGCGTGAGCCAAGGGAAGCAAGCCAGTAAGCTGCAGTCCTCTTCTGTGGGCTCTGCTTCACTTCCTCCCTTTAGCTTCTTGCTTGAGTCCCTACCCTGACTTCTCTTAATGATGAGCTATAACCTAAAATGTACTAAACCCTTTTTCCCCCAACTGGTTTTGGTCAGTGTTTGTCACAGCAACAGACAGCAAATGAGGGCAGGGTAGGCTCCTTCCTCCTCCATAACTCTATTGATGAGAAGCACAGAGACCTGTTCCTTAGGCAAGTGTCGTGGTGAGATTATTTGAAGCGAGGCTAAGGGAAGGTTAGCTATCAGCAGAGCAATCCTGTCATGCTGTGGGAGGCATCATTGCTCCTCCAACTCTTCCTGACATGACTATATCTAAGTAAAAACCTTTAAAGGGAGTTTGAGAAATACTCACTTAACCATAGTGTGCACACTTCAGAAATTCTAAGTTGAGTCAGACATCTCCCAATCCATCCATTCATTGAAAGAATAAAATCAACATAATGAAAATGTGTGGTCTTGTTTTCACTTTTGTAAATGCTTTTATTTATAAGTTCAGTCAAGTAACAAATTGTTTGAGTTCTCCATAAGAAAAGTAAGTAGATTCTCCACTAAACTACTGTCAAATGATAAAAAGTATTAAATAGACTTGTAGTACTGTGTGAACTAAAGGATTTGTGAACTTTTTCTTGGTAGTCTTTAATGGTAATGATGGTGGTACTTAAAAGTTAATGTGACTATATGAAGAAAAACTTAAAATGTGTAAAAGATAAAACAAACTCAAAATTTATCACCAGATAAGAACAAAACAACAACAACAACAAAAAAAAAAACTATATATGCTGTTAATAGGAGCTAACCAAGGAAAGAAACTTGTGTGTGATTTATTCCAGACTTTAACTTAATGTCTACTAAGAAGGCATTTGGAGCCAAGTAATTCTTAGTCCCACAGATTATAAGATGCTTAGCTTCCCTGGCTCTTCACCTATAAACAGCCATTAGTGGTGACAAGTGGGGTAAAGTCACTGCTTCACATCCCTGTGCTGTCCCATCCTGTTTCCTGAAAACTTCTTCCCTCACAGCTAACTTACAGCACTGCCATTTATATGCGCTATATAGAAGCTCTATAGAGTCGTGACTGTGCTCACCTGCTGGTCCTTACTGCCTCCTTTCGTAAACCTACATCCAGTTTCCCACTGTCTTTTCAGGAAGCTCCCTATTGAGCAGTATTACTATCTGACACAGAACAAGAAGAGCGACGTGTATGGAAACGACTCCCTGTAAGTCCTGGGCAGGGGCTGATTTATGTGAGGTCACAGAGGATTAAATGGAAATAAATTATGTGAGAAATTCAAAATTCTTTTATAGAAATAAACCTCTCCTTCATATTAATGATCACTAACACCGGAAATCAGCACTAAGCAAATGGAAAAAAACAAACAGACTATGTGTGGTCTTTAAACAAGTCTGTGGAAACTAAGAACTAAGGGAGATCAGGAGAGCAGGGTGGGTCACCTCAGCCATGCCCCTGCCTTTCTCCTTCTCAGTCCAGTGAGAGTCTGTTAGATGTTTTTAAAGAGTCACCAAACATGCCAAGGTTCCTCGACACAATGTGAATTTGAGTTTATGATGAGAGAGGTTATGATGATCACCTAATTTTAATAAAATTTCTGTCTCTTTATAGATAAGGGATACTTGTTATCTGACCTGCAATTTAAAGTATTGTCTCCAATCATTAAATTGTTTTGAAATGGTTTCTTATGTATACTGAAAAACCACTACTTTATTTTCAACTAAGAATACAGTGGCATCTCCTTAGTGGAGCCTGGTTCTACAGTCAAGGATCATGCGGCAACAGCAGAGACACTGTAGTAACACTGAGCCCTTAAGATTTGTTGTAAGAAGCTGATGCAATATAGGACAGAGCCACTAGAGGGAACCGAAACTTGTGTTTGCCCAAGCTTTACCCATCTGAGTTCCATTAGGGAAACTCAAACATGGCAGAATTAGCAGACTGATGTCTAGAAAATGGTGGCTGCTACTTTGGTTGTATCTGTTTAGATTTTTAATATTTAAAGAACATTTCATATTTTTTTCATTTTGAAAACAAGTCCATTTTAGTCATAAATTATCACAGCAAAATTTGTCATGTGAGAACAGTTTTAGACGCCAACTCATGCTGTCTTCACATAAGGTCTTCAGTCTAGCAACACTACATCCTCTGGATTCACATATTCACTCCCTGCCCCCATACTTCTGCCTCAGTAACATAGCTGGAAGACAGAAAATAATTTCTTTTGTCAGTTCATACGCACAGAATACAAATAAAAATCAAAAGCATTGTGGCTCAAGTGAATTGTGTGTTTATAATGCACTATAATAGGATAATATGGTTTGCTACTCTCTTGTGAATATATCCAGCATGGAGGATATCTAAAACAATTAACAGTGTATTCAAATTTTCTGATTTATTTTATTGTGAAATGATAACATTATTTTCTGCACCTGAAGTCTTTCGGAGTCTTATGAGCATAGACCGAAAATGTCAATATCAGTGTATAACTATCTCTCTTCAGGGGACTCATTTCCAGCACTATGGTATTATCTCTTGGCCTATGGGTTCCGAGTAGTTAGTAAGTACACCACATTGGAATGAACTGGCTCAGAAACCCCATGCCTCCGGGAACTTGGTTGGTTTTGTTCTCTACCCTATGGCGACTGCGCAATATCTCCTGGCATGTAAGATCAACAACCACGGGCAAAGGGACAAAGTGTAAGCAGTAATTATATATCCTCCCTGCCAGGCCACACAGGGCACTTTAGGACACATCATTGCATCACACGTGATGTCAGGCTCTCAGGACTATCTGGCTTCTGCCTGGTTATGACTGCGGAGATAAGAACAGGAACCTTAGCCCTTGAACCTTCCCCGCAAATAAAAAATGCAAAAGGTTTGGTGACCAGGACTAAGTTGAAATCAATGGGAAAACCGACCAGTAGACAACTGAGATGTGAAAATACCAATCAATGCCTGTGTCTTATCATTGTGCAAGGCAATAAAGAATTACCCACATGTCAACATGACTTAAGCATAGAATATATCTTCATATTCTTACATTTTTAATAGGCACTCACCTGTTTAAAAGCTCCAACTTAAATTAGGACTTTTTTCCTGTTTCTATTCAAGGTTACCCAAACCACCTAATTCAGCAGTAGGGTAAGTATACACTTTATATTTTCATCCCCATTATAATAAAAAAAATGATAACACTGCTTATGACTTAGATGGGTCTGAGCACAGATGTAACTTTTCCCAAAAGCTACATTTGAACTGTTGGAGAACAGTCTGGTGAAATCGGAGGCACTGATATTCTTATTTCTCTCCCCATAGATCCAGTCAGTCTTTCTAAATAAAATTTTACTTTAGCATAGTGTTAGGCGTATCTATACATTCGAAGCTTCTCTGTGTACAGTGAGTCTCTTAACGTCCATGCAGCATGCTTTTCATAGTAAGTGAACTAACAACGACGCGCTGTAATTAGTGAGCCCACACTTCAGACCTGATCGGTTGTATACGCTGTCCTTCTCTGTTCCAGGATTGCACCTACAATACTGTATTGCACTTAGGGCAGGTCTCTTCCGGTGCCTCTTGGCTGGGACAGCTCCTCAGACTTGACTTGTTTTGATAATCTTAACAGTTCTGAGGTTTATAGAATATTTGTAGAATGACCCCACATGGAATTTGGCTGAGTTTTCTTTTTAATGGTAAGATGGGTGCTGTGTTCTGGAGAGAAAGACCACAGAGGGAAAGTGCTGTTTACACACTGTCCTGTTCCCCTTCATCTATTGCTGACGTGACCCTTGGGCGCTGGGCTCAGGGTGCTCACCGGCTTCCCCGCTGCAGTAATTCTTTGGGTCCTTCCTTTCCTGTTGTGCTCTTGAGAGAGTTGATAGGTGCCGATGGCATCTGGAATTCTGCATTAACTTTCAAGAGCAAAGCATCAGCACAAACTGTTTAGGGCTGGGACGTGGCTAAGATGGTAGAACAATTGCCTAGTATGCACCAGGCCCTGGGTTTGACTCCTAGCATGTGCCTGCAGAAGCCCAGCACTCTAGGGGCAAAGGCAGGAGATTATGAGTTTAAGGTCATTCCCAGGTATATAATGAGTATGGGGCCAACCTGGGCTACATTAGTTTCTGTCCAAAAAAAAAAAAATCTAGTATTCTGCATGGGAGTTTTACATACTCTTGTAAAAACAATTGTTTTTTTTTTTTTTTTAAATAATAACCTATTTCAAACTTGCGGGTGCTGGTTTTGGTTTATGGCGCTCAGGAAGGAATCCAGTGCCCGTTACCTTTGTGTCTTGCACTGGCTGTAAGCTGCTCTTTGAATTTGTTCCTGTATTCTGTTAACACCTCCCACAGCGCAGAGAGCTGTGGGCAGGGTGTTACTTTTATCACTTACTCCCTGTCTGGCACTATGAGATACTTCTGGGCCATCTCCTGCCCACTCCCAGGACCAGCCGGGACCTTGAGAAACAGAGCTGCATTTATTAGAAACTGGCATAAGAAACTATTTGAGCAGTAGGTGCTCCTGGCCACCACGTTCTCCTACACCTAATGGGAATGCTAACATTTAAAAACTGCTTCAGTTAAAGTGAAGCTAGCTGCTCAAAAAGCTGTCAGAATCCAGATCAAGGTTGGGGAAGTGGAGTATTAAACAACCACCTTTGATGAGTTTTTGTTTGAGATTTTTAACTCTTCACAAAGCGTGAAAAAGGAAAAGCCCTTTTGTGGGGTTACATTTCTTGAGTCTGAGTTCTAAGGGGCAGGTTCGAAGCACAGCACTCCAGTGTGGGCAGGGTTGGTCCCTTCTGAGACCTGGGGGGGGGGGGGATCCCCAGCTGGCCCAGGGCCTGCTGACATGCACATGAGTCCTCTCAGCTCTGACCCCACGTGGCATTCTTTGTGCACACCTCCGTGTCCAAGTCTGACTTTCTTTTAATCAAATAACCCTCAAATTAGGGGCCCACCCCACTTCAGTATGACCCCCTCATGCCCAACTACATGCACACTAACCCTATTTCCAAATTAGTTTACAATAGAAGGCTTTGGGGTAGCATTTCAACATACAGATTTTTGAGAGGGAACACAATTCAATCTGTAACAGGATCTTGAATTCTAACTATAAACACCATTCTCTAGTCTGTGGCCCTCACTGCCTCAGATTTCCTCTGGTTCACACAGCTCCTACACTTCGGCTTAGTCTGTGCCAGTTCTCCAAGCAATAGCAAACTTAGAGCCCTCTGCCGTCTGAACATTTTTCTTCACTGTGCTATTTTGTTTTAATTTCAAGAGAGAGAGAGAGAGAGAGAGAGAGAGAGAGAGAGAGAGAGAGAGGTGTTGTTGTTGTTGTTGACTGCTCAAAGAAACAAGTGGGCTGGGTTGGAATTCCTGTCCAAGATGTTGGATTACTAGGCCAGATGCTCAAAATGATTCTGTAAAAATTAAATATATAGATCTCCTTAAAACATGAAATGGAAGTTAAAAGCAACAAAAAATTATTCTATGCTTCCTACAAACTATAAAATTAATACATTGTTTTATATTAGCCATTTAAATGGAAAACTATGCACTAATGATAATTAAGTATGATTATTTTTCAAATTAGTTTTGATTTATCTAGAAAAATTAATATTTCATTGTTTTGGTAGTTTCTATAGAATGTTATCTCTGTGAGTATAGGAAAAGTGGTCTGGGCCATCTCCACAGGGATTAGAACAGTATGTACCACATCAAAGGAGCCTAGTAAATACTTGATGGGTTTTTTATTGTACTTCTTTGTCTGTTTTTATTTACTCAATGAATTTTAGAGAATTCTGCTCATCATATCCTATTGAGCATCCCTACCATACACACATAAGCCGTGGCGCCATGTTTCCGACCTTCACATCACCTAAGGACCTCTACACCGGTGTTAAAGCTCGTACCCAGCAGCCTTTTCCTCCTACAGTGCCAACCAAGGCCTATGATACGACGATTCTGAAGACAAGAGGTAAAATGTAACTTGACATCGAAACTGTATGACTTCCTATCATTGGCATGAATTCAGCTGTAAAATCAAAAACAGCTAGGAGAGCAGTGGATGTGGTGACTTAGCTCCAGTGGGTTAGGAAGGATGCCCAGCTTACCTGCAGTCAGCCGAGGGCACCAGACTAGTCACACCAGCCTCACAGACACACGCATGGCTGCACAGCCTCTGTGGTAGAAACAGGATCTCTCTCCCTGGTCCCGCTGTACCCGTAGGTCTGCTTAATTAAAAGACCGCTCTAATCTCTTCAGAATAACTACTATTGTTTTCATTTTCAGGTAACCCTTACAGATATGAACTGCTTGATTTTCCCATGGATTCAAAGAAAAAAGCATTGACTTGGCCAGGTCAGGGTGTATATTATGACGTAAGTACCTTTCAAAATGTGTGTTTAAGAGAAAGTTAATATAATTTTACCTGATACACTTATAAAATACACAAGATAGTGCTGGGGGGATGCTTGGTGGGTAAAGTGTTTGCTGAAGACCTAAGTTCTGATTTCTAGTATCTACATAAAAAGCTGGGATAAAGGGTGAACCTAGCCAGCCTGGCTAGCTGAATCAGTAGTGAGAGGCCCTGTTTAAGGATTATAATGTGGATAATGATAGAGGAAGACACCCAGTGTTAACCTATGGCATGTACACACCCCTTAACATACATATTCTCACCCTACCCCCACCCACATACCTGTATGTACACAATACATATATCAGACACATGAAAGTTCACATAGTGGACCATTTATTTTATATCTAGATGAAAAGTATACCATCTTAGCTTTCACATTTTCTTAATTAATGATTTCACATACTTGTGAATAGTTATGGGACATCTCAAGGGTCCTAAGACAAAAGTGGTTGTGTGTGTGTGCATGTGTGTGTGTGTGTGTGTGTGTGAACTAGGTAAACAGCTGATAATATAAGGTTGGAAACATCTGAGCTTTACCTGGAAAAGCACTGTGGCAGGCCACATGTGGACACTGCAGTGACACACAGCTGTTCATAATGTAACCAACTCCCATTTGTGATTTGAAGTATGTCTGCATCCTTTACACAACCATTTTAACTGGACCTTGCTTTTTCTATTCTTTAAAAATTAGATACTTAAAAAAATAAACTATTTTAAAAAGTTTTGCAAATAAAAACATCACAGGACCTCTGATTACATAAGTAACATAAATGTGAGAGGTTATCCTAGTGAGCATTACTTCATGTATTATCCCATTACTTCATGTTCTAATAGTCACTACCATGTATTTTCTTCCTGTCAGTCCCCTTTGGGTTCCTCTTTGCCCAGGTAGTTATGAAGCCCAGTGAGGTGGTGAGTCAGGAAGGCCTTTGAGCCAGCTTTACTTCTCCCCTCATCTGCTCTTTCCTCAGTAGACTCCTGTCATGGGAAACCCTCTTCCTGTCTAAAACTTTCTCATTTTCCAGGGTTCAGTGCCACAGTTTGTTTCTATTGAAACATAGTTGGGATCTGAGTCAGGAGTCCTTTGTTCTGGTTAATAGCTGTCCTTTGTTGGCATCTCCTGTCTCAGTGATATGGGAGACATACTGTTTCTTTTCTAGCTTTGATTAACTGTCTGTATGATTTCAGGAAAGCTGGGCTACAGACATGAAAAGTTTAGGGGATGATATAAAAACTGGAAAATACTGGATGCGCTATTATTTTAGTCCAGCAGGGATTCTCTCTGCTAACACCTACAATACTCTATAGCCAATAACCTTCCACACTGGTTTTATAGCTCATCAACTAATTACAACTCCTTTGAGAAAAAAGTATATTGTAATTATATCTTCTACAATGTTGGGGGGTGGTGTAGTTAGGTATTTGTTTGTAATAGGATTTCATGTAGCCCAGGCTGGTATTGACCTGTAGCCAAGAGTGACCTCAAACTTATGATACTCCTGCCTCCCTCCCAAGTACTAGGATTCCAGGTATGTGCCTCTGGTGTCTGCCTAGAAAGGAATGTTCTAGCAACTGGAAGTCCTTCCTGCCTGTGCTTGCCGTTGTCCTGAGCATGGTCTATGCTGGACATACCCTTCCCCAGTGAACACCTGTCACGACTACCATCAGCTCCCCTCTCACTAGTCCCTCAGAAAAGCGTCACCTTAACAGACACCCCACTTACATGGTTCCTGGTTGGTAAACTCCTTGCCAGAACACCCTAGGTGGCACTAAATCTTGCATTTCCTATTTAATTTCTTGTGTCCTAGACTACATTCCAGCAGGTGATTATTAGTTCAACCAGGATAAAGTCCATTACCCTGGCCTCTTAGGACAGTGTTTGAAGATCTGTGGTTTTGGGGTGTTTCGTTTTGTTTTCTAATAAGCCATCTACAGATAATGCAGAAGATAAAGGGCTGGCTGCTCTTGATGGGGATCCAGCTGGTTTCCCAGCATCCACCACCACCTATAACTCCAGTCCCAAGTAATCCAACACCTTCTCCTGGCCTTTGTGAGCTCCTGCACATGGATGGTATATATAAACTCACACAAGCATGTGTGTGTGTGTGTGTGTGTGTGTACAAATGAAATTTAATAATTATATAAATCTTTTTAAAGGGGCTTTCTTTACCCCTAAGTAAGCCATAGATTAATTAACAGTATATATAGAGAGGTAGTTATTTAATATTGCTTGACGCAGACTCAAGTGCCTTATATAAATGAGTTCTATACCTAAAATGAGATTGCTTCAATATTAAAAGAATGCTAGCAACAATCTCATCGTAGGCCCAGGAACTGTTCATAGTTATTCCCTGCCCTTCCTATGGCTGTGCTCCTCCCTGTGAAGCTGGGACTTCGTGGCATAAGGAGGCCATATCCACATGCAACACGCGTTCCTGTCTCCCACTCCACACCAGTTTAGAGACTCTTCTTTGTATCCACCCTTAAGGGTTACGATATCCCCAAGCAGTATACAGCTCTAGGCTCATAGGGTAACCTGAGGTGACTACTGTCTGGAATGGGGATGACAAAAAAGAGCAGGCAGAAGAGAGCACTAGGAGGGCCTGAGGCTAAGTGCAGCCCCTGCCTCTTCCTTACTCACCATGTCTTGGTGCAAAACTTGTAACAGACCAAGATGTCCGAATTTAGAATGTTAAATGGCATGTCAAAGTTGAAAACAGTTTGTTGATTTCAGCTAAACTGTTTAGACAAATGGTAGGTTTCCATTTATACTTTAAACCCTAGGCCCTGCAAACATTAAAGGTGGGCTTGGATCTCAGGCAACAAATGGCACAATGTTCCTTCCACGCTGCCCACCTCCACCCTACCTTTGCTTTTGCAGCGTTTGTCTCCATATCTCCACCTACTTGCTGTGGCGTGGCATTACATGGCCTTTCTCACCTGTTCCCGGCCTCACTTCTCAATTCAACTAGAATCAATTTCTTTCTTCAGTAAACTTCCAAGTAGTTTTGTCTTAACCTTTTTAAAACAGCTGTCTGTAGTCAGTTGCATTTACCCCTTCTCGATTGTACTAGCCAGTGTGCTCCTGGAATGTTTGCTTCTGACGAGCCTGCAATTCTGCCACAGGTGTGTATATCCAGGAACCGACTTACAGAGCCACACTAAAATGCATCTAGCCATGTTTACATGCACAACTCTTTAGAGAGTAAAATACCGATGTATATAAAGAATGGCCATTATATTTGAATATGAGTGACTTAAGGCTTCGTCAGCTGTAGCCAACATCATGCAGTTTCCTTTCAGGGACAGAAGACAAGCAGCCATTTTTGGCTAAAATCAGCCAGCAGTACACAGAATCCTCAGGATGTCTAATGAAATTGTACTAGCAATAGAATGTCCAGGGACAAACTCCAACCAAGGTTCTCAGAGACTTTTAGAAGAGATGTTAACATCTTTGTGATAAAATGTTATAGTTACAGCTAACATGCCTGGCTTGAATATTGTAATTAATGAAGAAAATGAGCTCAACGGCTGCTTGCTGGGACAGTGAAGCAGTCCTTATTCAGGTAGATACAATCAATAACAGCAATCTTTATGTTCATATTCCAGTTTCCTAAATGTGTTGAGAAAAACAAGCCAGTATTCTACCCCAAACCTCCTAAAACCTTTGCTCCTAACTCCTCTTTGAATCCATGGGATACTATGAGCTCTGCAAAGGATGCCAATATACAAAGGAATCTTGAGAGGTCTCACTGGCTCACTTCATACACTCATGATTTTACAGGTATGAGCTCACGCCAATACAAATAATAAAAAAAAGGGAACACTCAACAAATGCTATCTATCGCAAGCTTCCATTTTCTAATGTTCTTCCATGTTACTCATTATAAATATGAATCCATATTAGTGGGAGAGCTCAGTTTCTCTCTTAAGTGGGTAACTGGGAGGTAGGCCTGGCTTATATTTTATTGGTTCTAATTTATGATAAAGTGGGTAGGTGTTCCTATTTACAGAGTAGTTTACCATTTTTCACTTACTCTACCAAAATAATACGACAATGTTTCCATTAAGGTCTAGGTCCTATGAGCCCCCTTCAACTGGATGATTATCATGAAAAGGAGCTAGCAGAACTAACTGGACAGATAGGATTTGACCCACAGCCTGTAAGTAATTGCAGTCAACTCTCAGTTATTTGGGGGAGATTATCCAGGCCTCGTCTCCTTGCTCTTCCCATGTTTTACATCTTGTGTATTGGTGGCCACCTAAGCAAAAGGTTTTCAAAGATAATTGAACTTACTGGAACTTATTTGGATATCCTTGTCACTATTTAGAAAAATAAAACTTCTTCATAGTGTTATTCATTAAACATATTTTCTACCATGCTACTGTTAATAAAATAATTCTCAAAAGAATTTGCTTACAAAAAGTAAAACTTAACTCGTGACTTCATGATTTCTGATCAATTCTGGATCTCTGCAGACTTGTGTATCTTACCATTCCCATTATTTTTGAAGAAATGACTGACTTCTTCCTAATAGTCACAATAATTGAGAGTTGGCTGAATTACAATCAAAAGCCAATAAGTTTTTTGCCTATATAATCAATAGACAATTGATTATATAAATTAATAAATTGATTATATAAATAAAAGCCCTGTAATAAAATATACAATCTGTTAGACCAATTATATAAAGAATGTAAAATGACCTAATATTCATTTGGTTTACTGAAAACCTAAATTGTATTCTCTATAAATATAAATTTTGAAAACATAATTTTCAAAGCTATAAATTGTGGAAATATATATAATTATAAGCATATAAGATATGGATAATTTTTAGATCACAATGAACACTTTAATTTTATATTAGTTTCAGCATTTGTTAAGGGGATTCCAAATCAAGCACCTGGATTGGGTCCATTAACTGTGCTTTATCGGCCACCAAAGGGTTTTAATTGTTTTGACTCTGTGCTTGCAATGGCACTTTCTGTTGGATTAGTTATTTGCTCTGACACCGACGTGTGCTCAATATGCATGACGAACTCCAGGAAAGCATGTTGTAGTGGTGATAAAAGTCCCTGTGAAGCTGCTTAAAGAATGAAATGCAAGTCCTGGAGCTAGGGGTGTTGTTCAGTTGGTAGTGTGCTACCTTAGCATGCATGAAATCCTGGTTTGATTTCTCAGCACTTCGTAAACCAGGCCTGGTGGTGCATATCTATGATTCCAGCACTTGAAAACTAGAGGTAATTGGTTCAAGAGTTGAAGGTCATCCTCAGCTGCATACCAAGTTCAAAGCCAGCCTGTGATATATCATAAGAAAAAGAAAAGTACTAAAAGCTGTTGCTCACAGGGAGGATACTATTCAAGTCTGATATCCTATTTCTTAATGACAAATTAGTGAAATGTATCAGAAAGCTGGGGTCTTTCTTTGCCTCGTATTTACTAAAGCTCAATTAGCTAAAGGTTATAACAGTTATGATCCAATATGGAAATGCTTCCAACTAGAACAGTCCAGAAGGACCGTCCTCCAGAAGGATCATCCAAAGTCCTTTATTCTTTAAGTCTATGGTTACTGTTGCTATTTTATCACCACTCTTTTTTTTTTTTTCCAAACATGGGGTGTCATGTAGCCTAGGCCAGCCTCAGACTTTCTATGTAGCCAAGGATGACCTTGAACTCCCAATCCTATCTTTATTTCCCTAATGCTTGGGTTACAGGCTTCTGCCATTATTCTCAGTTTTATGAAGCACTGCAAACTGAACCCAAGCTTAAGTAAGTAGTATCTCACCAAATGAACTATATCCCTACCTGCCCCCCAAGACACACACTCCTAATTATTACCTTCCCCCTGATATGGACATACATATATTTCTTTTTGATGTTATATTTAACATATTATAAAAATTTTCTAACAGAGAGAAATAATTTTCATTTAAGACCTGTCTACTCACCAGCTAGATTCTACCATCAGCGCTTAACTCAGTCTTTCACATGATCTATTCCCTCTAACCATCCATCAATAATTTTATTATTTTTACACATTTTAAAGTATCGACCTTAGTATACTTGATCTTTTAAGATTTGACATGCACACCATTTACCTGAGTTTAAATTTTGGTTTTCTGTTCTTCACTCATTGTGAAGTATGGATTCATTAAAACTGTACAAATCTTAAATGTACATCTGTTAAAACAAAAGCATACAGCTTTCATTCAAGCCTCTGCCACAAACTAGAACACATACCACCTCTTCCTCCTTCCCCCACATACATATAGCTCCAGTAACAATATCCTGAATATGCTTCCTATCTTTGCAGTTTCTAAGCTTGACTGAATCCATACTTTTAAAACATCTCCAAAGCTCACACAGACAGGGCAAGTGGGTATACCTCAGTGGCAGAGCATGTATTTGACATGTGCAAGGCCCTGTGCTCAGTCCCTAACACTAGTAAACAGACACACACTAAACACCTCAAAGCATTTAGCATGGCACCAGCCTCAGCAACACCCAAGAAACTTGTTAAAATGCATGCTCCCGCGTTGGGAGGAGAGCTCGCAGTGCGTGAGTTTGTTCCCTTATACCTTCCCAAAATAAGAAGATCCCAGACCTCACTGTAGACTTTACAAGTACTGGTCTTAGAACTAAAGTTAGGAACTCCACTTTCTGCCACCTCTGAGGTGATTGTGACTGCCTAGGCTTAAGAACTCTTACCTTCCCTAGATGATTTAAATAACTGAACAGGAAAGATAGTCAATGCAATCTTGATTTCGTAAGTTTTTGTCCAGTGAGTCCTTTTGTATCTTTGAAATTTTGAGAGCTGAGAATTTCCACACAATAAAGCTTGTCTATAGCCAAATAAAACATAAATATTTTCCATTTTACCTAAAGCTAGTAAAAAAAGAGAGTTGTATTTATTTAGGCCCAAACTTCAATGTCTTCAAATAAATACCAAAGCATCTTAGTCTGTGCGCCTCCCCACTTCTCCTGCTTACTGATATAGTGAAAATGGGTAGGAAATTGGCCTGTTTGTAGCCATATCATTATATTTATTAATTAGTTTATTTTTCCCCTTTTTATTCCACTGGTACAGCAAGAAAAATTCCATCCTGCCTTAAAACCTCCCAGACCTTTGGACGGTAGAATTGCCCGACTTATTCACAACCGACGACCTCTGGAGGCTACGGTGCAAGTACCCCCTCCCTGTCCAGACTGTACCCCTAGAGTTTTGTGTGCTTTTCATACATTCATACCCAGTTCTACAGAAATGATGGCAATGAATAATAACCTCCTGTCTGGAATAACCCATAAAAACCAGGATATTGAAGAGAAGATTAAGGAAGAACAAGGCTTGATGTCTACCTATGCACTGCCAACTTGTTATGAATCAAAAGACTTGACTAGTCTTTATGACCTACAATCATTTCCAAAGATCACAGACACTAAGAAGCCAGATGATTTGTACTGGAGACAGCTGGAGATGAAGCCCCTACCCATATCCTGCTCTAAGTCAAACCATTACATTGACTATGAATCGCTTAAGTCTGCCTACCGTGACCCATACGCTCTGTGTCCAAACCCTGTTCGCCTCAGTAAGTCTAATATTCTTCAAAACAAAACAAATATGGCTGATTTCACTTTTGAGAACTGTTTAAGTAAAAAAGAACTTTTGGGCATGGACATGGAAAACAATGAAGAAACAAGACCTCTTTTAGACTGGATTCCTAGAGCTGGAGTGCCCAAGCATCATACCAACCTGCGAGATCTTAGGAACACATTTTCAAAGTCTATGGCACAGAAGCACTTGCATAACTCCATTCGAGAAGAACAAAAAGACCTCCGAGATAAACTGCAGTGTGGGATGAGACATCACTTTTATGGCTATAATGGCCATTATTTCTATAATTGAGATATTCCCTTGAGACCCAGCCTCTTGCAAGAAAATAAAATATGTCACAGACATATTTGGCTGGATTCTGTTTCTGTATTAAGCCATAATGACATTAATGAGGTTGTGTTTTCAAGAATTTAAGTTAGGATCTGGTCAGAGGGACCAAAATAATGTCCTGACTTCTCAAAACATTTAAGTTTGTCAACAAAATATCAGAGCCAGAAAAAAATAGTGTTTAATCTCATCTTCAAATTATACTCTGAAGAAGTTTTCCAAAATCATGAAAATCAATGTGTAGACAAAATTCACATCATTTTGTGAGAAATGAAAAAGTTGAAAAAATTTTAAATATTGAAGATTTGACAGTCAGCTATAGAATGTATCATGCTTTAATAAAATTAGTATATCAACAATCTCTTTCTGTAAATGTTTTCACAAAATAATGGGCAAAAAAGGTAAAATTAATCTCTGTGAGTTCAAGACTAGCCTCGTCTACATAAGTGAGTTCTAGAAGAACCCCAGTCTCAAAAAAACAACAAAACTGAGTAGGTTAGAATTCAAAGGCTCAGTTAACTGAGGGTGGAATGGCTCTCCAAGCTATATACCTTCAATAAAAGTAGGTCAACAAGTCAGTAAGAAAGATGAACCCTGAATGTTCTGCGTGTATACATTATAGGTTATATGTGTTTCCTTCTCCTTAGTCTTCTGATAGAAAACAGCTATTTTATATGGATAAAGTTATTTTGTGATGATCCAATTTATTAGATTTGCAAATTTTGGCAAGAAAAGGGGTGGTTTGATGCCAGTTATTCCAGAGCCCAACACCTTCACCTTTGAAGTGATTGCCTAATGTGTAACTAACTCCCAATGCAAGCCAACACATCAGTACACCAAGAGGTCTATTTTTAAGAGTTCCCTTTTGTGCTCTGTGTGTTTGTGTGCTCACCACAGCACCAGTGTGGGGATCAGAAAGCAACCGTAGTGAGTCTTCTTCCACTGTGGGCTCTAGGACCCAAGTCAGGTCATCATGCTTACGTGGCAAGTGGTTCTACTCACTGAGGCATCGTACTGGCCCAAGAAATACATTATAAAAATAATTTACCATGACAAGCTTGCTAGTGTGAAGAATTTAAGATTGGGATAAGCTGAGTTGCTTAGAAGAGGCTCAGATGAGACCAGCTACTTGAGTGAAAACAGATCATCAGCTCATACATGAAAGGAGAGATCAGCTGAGCTTCCCAGAAGAGGTTCAAGCCATTGAACTGCCTAAATGAACCTCCAGCACGAGAAGCTACTTCGACAACGTACAATGAATTCCCAGTTTTTGTGAACTGTCACCTGAGCTGAGGCAGACTGTGATGCACACGTCTGAGTTTTAAAACAGTTACATTTAAAACAGTTACAGCTCTTACCAGCCACTATCCTTCCTAAAAGATAAGATAGAGAACATAGAGCAATGGTTTTGAGGTAGGATTGAGATGCCAAATCTTTTAAATTCAGACTCCATTTTAAAGAACCTGATCTAAGTTTGAACTCAGATAAACTAACAGGCTGGTACTTAGCATTAGTTTCCAAGTTGCCCCCCAACAAAACCTGAGCCAAAATCAAACACACACACACACACACACACACACACACACACACCAAACAACAGCAACTCATAGCCAACTCATAAACTAAAAATGGTATCTTCTGTTCCACAAAGAAAAGATATTGAGAGAACAATGACTTCAGTAAGGACTACATTTTCTTTGGAGAAATATGGAAGGCAGTATTAGGACTTGGTTTAAGGACATACTGAATGTCTACAGATTTGCTACACCAGGTCTTTAAAAACTTTTAGAGTTTGGCAAATAAGCCTATATATAAATAATTTAAATAAACCTATATAAGGACTATATCTGGAGTCAGACATGCTACTGTTGCGCCACAAGGTCACATAAGGACTATATCTGAATGCTCAATGAGTACCCCCCCAAAAGCTACAAAAAGTCTTGAATATATTGTGAGTTCTACTGTTTTATAGTAAGATGTGTCAGTACAATATTGTATTAAAAGAAACAGGAATTAAAGTTAGGACAGTTTAAAAACAATGAAAATACATCAGACCTCCCTATCTATGGAATCCACATCCATGCCTTCAGAAATCAGCAGATCACATCACATACTATGTAGTTAGACTTAACAATATTCTCGAAAATACTGAATGACTAGCGTTTTTGTCATTTTCCCTAAGTGACGCCATACAGCACTGTATTTGGCATTATAAGTTATAATCTAGAAATTATTTAAATATTGTGGAGATTGTGTAGATTATATACAAATATTACACTATTTCATGTGAAGGACTTAAACACCCATGGAATTCTGTATAGGTTCTAGGGATTGTTCTGGAATCAACTACCCCTGGAAATACCTAACAAGTATACTCACACATACTGACATCTTTGAGCAGATCGTCGGACCAGTGACTGGAGAGAGATCTATGGAGTTTTTAGACCAGACTTCTAACATCTCGTGTTAAGCTGACGGTGGAAGGAAAGGTGGTAGAATATCAACAAGCTCAGCCAGAATATGTGGGTTTATACTGAGAAGGGCCTGGCACACACCAGGCATCTGTAAACACATGACAGAATATGTCAAGGCTAGATGGAACTTAGGGAATGGACCGACATTCATCTGAATTTGGGAGAGAGTAGTAATGAAGAAAACTTCCAGTGGCCGAATTAGCATGTTGGAGAGTTCCTTTTGAAGTACAACAGGAAAGTGTGCTAATGAAACGTCCATCTCCAATATGGTCAGAAGGGATGCAAGTCTAGCGGATTCCCAACAATCCTCTAGTCAGGCTTATCCTGTTTCTCCCTTAAGGCTTGCCTGCACAATCTCCTTGTTTTTCTACAAACACTAGGGGAAGAAACCAGGAACTCTGGGTAGTATATGATCCTGTCTGCCACTTGTGAGCACTTTCCCCAGCTTTAAGGTTCTCACTGGGAGAGCAGGAAGAAGGTTTAACAGAGTGAAAGTCACCAGCAGGCGTCCACTGCGAGGCCGGTGCAGCTGCGCCAGCCAGGAAGTCTTGACCAAGCCTGGGTAAAGGTCACCAGCAGACTGGGCGGCGGTCCCAGCACTCCCCGTGGGCGGAGGCCGAAGGAATCCTCAGCCCCGGGTGTTACCTGAGTCGAGCCACACCCTGATCCCAAGGGAGCGGCGACCCAGCTGCTCGCACTCGCCCGCTCGCGAGCCGGAGGGTGACGTCACCCACGTCCACGCCTTACGTCCAAAGGCCTGTCGTAAGTGTCGGGCAAACGAGGTCTCTAGAGGAAGGGCGCCCTCTGGACACATCCTACCATGCTAGCCCGCATGCGCGCGCACCTTGCTGGGGGTTTCCTAATCCTGGAGCCAATGAAGTGCGGCTACGTCACGGCGCAGCAAACGGCGCTGCCGCACATCGGGCCGCGGGCGGGCAGAAGGAGTGTGGTTGCACTGACACCGGTACATAGGCGCGGGCCGGCGTGTCCTTGGGCTAGAGAGCGGGACGTCTGTGTTGGAGTCCGAACGTCTGTGGTGTTGACCAGCCCAGAGCGGTGAGCACGCGACGGGGATGCGGGGCGGGAAGGGGGCGAGGAGGCCAGGGCAGGCCTGACCTACAAAGACATGCAGAACTGTGGCACGGCTGGAGGCGGCGTGGGTGCAGGGCCAGGGCCCGGAGTTCTAGGGGAACTCGCCCGCCGCACCTTCTGAGAACAGAAGCTGCTGTTCCTTGAGGATTGGGCCTTTTTTGTTTTTGTTTTTTTTTTTTTCCTGATTAGGCATCTGGAAGGGTGGGTTTCTTCAGTCCCCTTTAAGGTGACCCCTGGGACCTCAGAACGCGAGAGTGAGAAGGTTCCTTCCCCAGCCTTCCCGAGCCGGACTAAGGCTAGGAGAGAGTGACTTAACCTCCTAATGAGACCAGAGCAGGCATTAGCACTTAGGATCTTCAGCCCACCACCCCCCAGCCTCATTGATGTGTTCTCCCTTATCTTTGGAAGTGACTTTAATTGGCAGTACAGACAGCAGTTAAGCATTCTGAAATGTTAAGAGTTGTTGTAGTGGTTTTGGTTTAATGAAGTTGTAGTCCGGTTTCATATTTGTGACTTTTTGACCTTGCCTTCTTCTGAAACTGATGTTTGAGCTGTGGGTTTCCATTTCCCTTCCTTGGGCATGAACTTGGCTTGAACACAGACTTGCTTTAAAGGAGGGTCTCCTAAATAATGTGTTTGCTATTGAAGAATATTGCTAGTAGACTGAGGTAGCATCCGGCCTGGTGTTAGACATAAGAATAGGATTGGGTTGGTAGTTAAGGGATTTGAATGGTCATTGGGATCCGTAGTATGTTTTACTGTAACAAGTTACTTGAACTGTTAGGTCTTTTCCTTTTTAGAATTAAAAATGGGTGATGTTGAAAAAGGCAAGAAGATTTTTGTTCAGAAGTGTGCCCAGTGCCACACTGTGGAAAAGGGAGGCAAGCATAAGACTGGACCAAATCTCCATGGTCTGTTTGGGCGGAAGACGGGTCAGGCTGCAGGATTCTCTTACACAGATGCCAACAAGAACAAAGGTAAGTGGGGAGCTGCTCTTAAGTCACAACACAGGTTGCTTGGGTGTAACCAACGCAGACTTATCAGCTGTGTAAAACACTTAACCGCCGCATCTCTTTCTGTTTAGGCATCACCTGGGGAGAGGACACCCTGATGGAGTATTTGGAGAATCCCAAAAAATACATCCCTGGAACAAAAATGATCTTCGCTGGAATCAAGAAGAAGGGAGAAAGGGCAGACCTGATAGCTTATCTTAAAAAGGCTACTAATGAGTAATTCCACTGCCTTATTTATTACAAAACAAATGTCCCATGGCTTTTAATGTATACCATAATTTAATTCATACACCAAATTCAGATCATGAATGGCTAACAATGGTTCTGTTGGACAGTTCTGATTTAAGTAAAACTGACTTGTCGTAAAGTGGATATGATCTTTTTTAAAGCAACAATTCCATTTGCTCTCCCTTTCTTAAGATAAGATTGGACTTAATTAGTAATGTTTTACTTTCTGTAAGTCTGGGGGTGTCACCTCAAACCTATTAAGTGGTTTTATACTTAGATTTATGTAACTGGGTATATGAATATATTTAAACACTGGGAAAATTCTATCACTGTCTCAGAAACAAGAAGACTCACCTGTGTTTCAGTTTGTGTTCACTGGCCTCTTTCAGGCAATGAAACACCAGGAGGCAACTGTCTATTCTTGACAATGCTGTTTTAATTAGAATTTCCTTCATCAAAGATGCTGCCTTTTACCATTGAAAGGCATTTACTGTGGTTTATGTATGATATCAAATAAAGAGTATTTAACACTTCTTTATAGTTGATCTACAAGTTAAAATGCTTTTAGGAACAAGCAAGTTAGACCTTTTAAATTCTCTATTATCTAAGACTAAGTTGTAATTCAGAATTGTCCTTAAATACCCATTCAGAAACACATATGACTGGAATTTCTGTGTTGGCACTCTTTGCCAACTTACTAGATGGAAAGATGAAAATAAAGGAGATAGTTTGTAAGTTATCAACAGTAAGAAGATAACTAAAAGCAATCACAGATCATGATCTTTTGATTGTACTTTGTTTAATGACAATTGACAAAACTGTAGTTGTTTAAACTTTCCCTAGTGTAAAGCTGTGATCTAGAGAAGGTACAAAATGGTCTTATCTTGATATCTAGGACAACTCAGACTAGAGCAACACTTGACCTTTAGTTCTTTGGCCGGAATGTGATATATATGGTCCTAAGTTTTATAGGGAATGGCAGGGAAACAGTGGTATGTGTCTTTGGGGAGTGAAAAGGCTGGAAGGAGGCCTCATCGATGACTTCAGACACGTAGAGAATAATTAACTAGGCTCAGGTCAGACACAGCACTTCATGACAAATCTTAATTCATACAAGAAATTGAAGACAACCTGTGGAAACAAGTTTGGAAAGTTTTCTGCAATTTGGGCTGATAGGTGTTTGTTTGTTTGGACCTATTTGATGTGTATGGGTGTTTTCTCTGCATGTGTATCGGTGTATTGCACAAGTACACTTGAAGGCCAACCCAGGGTGTTGGGTCCCTTGGGACTGGTGTTACAGCAGGATCTGCAGCGTGGGTGCTAGGAGTCCAGGCTGGGTCCTGTGGAAGAGTAGCCGCTGCACTCTCCAGCCCTGATAAGCTTTTTACTTTGTAAGTTCTTCAGAGATTGAGCTTTGTAACAAGATTTGGTGAGTCCTAAGATTTTGTAACAGCTTTCCAGGGACACTTTTTTTTTTTTTTTTTTTTTTTTTGGTTTTTCGAGACAAGGTTTCTCTGTATAGCCCTGGCTGTCCTGGAACTCGCTCTGTAGACCAGGCTGGCCTCGAACTCAGAAATCCACCTGCCTCTGCCTCCCAAGTGCTAGGATTAAAGGCGTGTGCCACCACCGCCCGGCCCAGGGACACTTTTTAACCACTGTGTAAAGAAATAAAGCCCTGGAGTTGTTTTTTTTTTTGTATTCTGGAAATGATAGCCATAAAAAAGCCATTGAGATGAATATATAGACATTTGGCTCAAGATTTTATAACAATTGGGCTTTCATTATAAATTCAAATGGGCCTTGTTAGTGCAACAGGTTGTGTGTTAGTCTTACAGTTTAGAAACTCAGATACTGTAACCCAGAAGCCCTGATGACTTATGTCCTGACAGGCTGGTTACCTCACAAGAGGAAACCTTTTGTGGGAGCCCAAGTAAAAACCTCCCTACTGATGATCAAACTTAGATTTAATTGTTGTTTCTGTACCTATACCTAATATATCTTCTAAGACCTGTGTTACACAGATGAGACCTCCTGTGTTTTTAGACTAGCTAGACTCAAGATGCCCAATGATGTAGAGGGTAAACCTGTAAGATGCAGAAAGGGGACAGTCTCTGCTGTAAAGGGGACACTGATTTTACAGTAAGGGAGTGGGGCAAAGGGCTAGCACTCTAACTCATCTGCTTGTTGTTAGTTGTTTATTATAGGTAGCTAGTTCAGCGGTATCATAAAGGAAAATCAGGTGAATTTCTTCTCAGTGCTACCTGTATTCAGAATGCTTAGAAAAGCTCTGCCCCGTAGACCATTACCCATGTATGGTTGTCAAACCCATGGCTTTAGTAGCTAATGGCTGCTGTATTTATAGCATTGACCTAGAACCAGAACCAGCCAGTGTAAGCACTTGCCTTCTGAGAATCAAGTTAATGCACATAAAATTCTAGTGCCTTTCTGAACACCGATAATTCCTTTGTCTAAATCCCCTGTTCGCTTTGATTTTACCATGTTTCACCTGTTGAATTCCCTGTTTTAGGTGGTTGAGGCGCCATCTGTCTTCTGTTAAACTTGCATATTTGTTCACGTCAACCACTGGAGATTGCTGAATAAAGGACGTGTCGAGTACACACTGGCTGTCTAGGAAAAAGGTCCTTAACACACTTTCCACAGCTACATAGTCTTAGATGACTTCATATTAGTCAAACTCAGAAGTAAGCTGAAACCAATTCATTTCTAGTGATACCGATTCCAGCTTCCTTTTGTTAAAATATTTTGAAACCCAGAGAATGGGCCCTGAATGAGAGCTGCATAGATCATCCAGGTGAACTCATGCTTAATAGCATGCAAGTACACCCAGAACTCCTGTTCCCTGACGGAGCTTTGAAGTATTACTGGAGTGCACACTGACCTTTGGCTGCATTTGTTTAGTAAAACACAAAGTACTAAGTTTAGAATTCTACATTATTTTGTTTGGGAATTTATTGTGCTTGAAAAACTGTCCTAAACTATCTCCTCACAGAAAACGTAGGTAGGTTTGCCATATAGTTGTATTCTCCAAGAAGAAATACTGTGGTTCATTGGCAATCTGTTCGTCAATACAGCTCTTCATTCATAAGGAAGATACATGGGCAGGGGGCTAGTGTGTAATGGGAATGCCGCTCAGTTTTTAGAAGTAGACTGACTTCAATTGCTAGAGTTTTGTTTTAATGACCCTGGTTTAATCATGTTATTGACATCTCAATGTGCTGATTCTTGGGAAGATTGTGACATGTTTTACAATCGAACTGACACAGATGTAGCTGAAGAGCACATAGATGAAACCAGAACCAAGGAACATGGTCAAAATGCCCTATCCTGGGTTGATCAGATCGCTCAGTGGGTAAAAGGTGCCTATCTGCTTTCAATCTTAATGACCCGAGTTCAATCCCAAGAGGCCATATAATAGAAGGAAAGAACTGACTCTGCATAGTGCCCTCTGACCTCTACACATGCTGTGGTATGCACAATACTTGCCTTTTGTGTCCTGTTCACTAGGAATTCAGCCACATTCCACATTAGGCTCATATTTAATAGGTGTCTATGTAGCACAATCATTGAGTTAGTATTTTTGACATTTATTAGGTCTTTAGCTTGAACTGTGAACTTAGAGGGAGAACCATTGGACTAAATTATTGTATCTTTTGAGGTATAATGTAGAAAATGCTAGGCTGGGAACTAAAACTGTTTAGGGTTCTATGTCAATACACATCACAATCCACCCTCACCCCTAATAGAAAGTGAAACCCCACCGGATGAATCCCATTTCCTTTCTGTGTTGTCTACAGCTGGTTTCATGTTACATTAGGACTTAGTGACAGTTGGGTGTGGTGGTACCTGTAGGATTTTGAGTTCTATGTCATCCTGAACTACACAGTAATGACTCTCAAATGTAAAAATGTTCACATGACTGCCTCAGAAATTGTGGCCCAAAACCCTGAAATCTGTGTGATGCTTTAAGAAAGTCTCTCTCTCCAAGCCCAGGGATGTAGCTTAGTTGATAAAAGAGTGTTTAGCCCTGGGCTTGATACCTAGTGTAAACCAGGCATGGTGGTGCATTCTTGTCTCAGCACTTGGGAAGTGGAGACAGGAAGTTCAAAATGTCATCCTTAGCTACATAGTGAGTTTGAGGTCAGATTGGAATACATAAGACCTTGTCTCAAAAATACAGTTGAGTTCCACTAGTTAAGAGCTTTGCCAAATGGCAAGACAAGGTCATGTTGCTCATAGATGGGAAAAATGTTAATTAGATTAATTGCTTTGCTAGCTATCATACAGGGTGACTTCTAAAACTATATGATCTGAGTCATCTCTCATGTATCATTTATTTGTCATCTCTTATTTATTAACTGGACATGGTAGCATAGGCCTTTTATCCCAGCACTAGGAAGCAGAGGCACAAAGGTCTATGAGTTCAAGGCCAGCCTGGTCTACAGAGAAATCCTGAACAACCAGGGTTATACATGGAACCAAATAATGGGCTCAGTGGTCGAGACTCTTTAAGAAGTCCTGAGTTCAATTCCCAGCAACTACATGGTAGCTTACAAACCATATGTAATGGGATCTGATGCCCTCTTCTGGTGTGTCTGAAGATAGCAATAGTGCACTCAAATCTTTAACAAAAACCAAAACCAAATAATAACAACAATACATATTTATTTGTATTTTATGTGTATGAGTGTTTAGCCTGCATTTATGAGAAACGTGTGCCTAGAGCCCACAGAGATCAGAAGCAGGTATTAGATCTAGAACAAGTTACAAATAGAACCTGGGTCCTCTGTAAGATCGGCAAGTAGTTTTAACCACTGAGTCATCTCCTGATAGACACTTGCTTAGTTTGATAGGAACTGTGTTTGCTCCAGGCCTGTGCTGCAGTGGCTCTCACAAATGGAGCCTGCTTAGTCTCCAGTTGTCCATAACAGAAGCCTCATGACCATGGCATCTTCCTGAGCATTTCTGGTACAGCGGGATCTGGACATCCACGTGAACCTATTGTCTCTACTACCCATCATTACACCCACTGAGCACCTGAGCTTGCTTAGGCCCTGTCAGCCTCTTAATCATCTAAATACCAGTGAATGTTCTACTTGCACTTAACCAAAACCCCTGTCATTGACTTGTGGCCTTTGTCTTTAGCCAGCCTCTCAGGATTTCTTCTTGGTCTCTGCATTCTCCACATCCTCTACCTTGGTCACTTGTACTTCCTTTCCTGGTATCTGCTCTGTAAAGCAGCCTGGGAGCTCAGCCACTGGCTTACTCCATTCCCATGGCCGACTTGAGTCTTGGAGGAAGCCCCTGAAAGGCTCACTGCCAAGTCACTGAATCAGTGGACTCCCCGACAATCTGTTCTTTGTAGAACCAGGTTCCCAGTCTGGCAACTATTGTGTTATCCTGCTGCTTGAGCATTTTAGTCCTCCCCTCCTCCCTGTCCCATGAGATACACACACACACACTTCCAACATGAATTTTTTACCTCCTGGCCAAAAGGATGATCCATCCACCTTGCTGTCTGCCTTGAGTAATGTTCCTAATGTAGGAATGGCTCAGAATGGTCAGTTAGACCATCAGCATCTCTACATAATACAAATACCTCAGTGCACTCTAACGCCCTCAGCCTCCCTCTCACACAGAAGGTAAAATGCTGAATGTCTGCTTTCTGTTCATTTCAGGGCCTCTCCAATGGGCAGCCATACTTCCATAATACAAATATACTGTGTGTATGAATTCTTAAGTAGTAGCTTTTCTTACTCAGCTTGCATAATAAGTTTGTAACTGTCCCTACCTGAAATAGGCCTATATATGTCAAGATTGGATACGACAGACCTTTCCAACTAGGGTTACGGGAAAAAATTAGAGTCTTTTCAAGTCATATACACGGAGTTTTTACCTATTATATTTAAAGTGTAACCTTTTGTGGCTTTTACTGTGACGGGTGGAGGAAACAGCTCCTAAAGAGTTTAAGCCTTCTGCTGACAGTACCGAGCAGAATCAAGCACACTAACCCTTCTGTACCTCATCTGTAAACTGTCGCTAGTCCTTAGAATTGCGAGAATTTAATTGTATGTGGCATGTTTGCCAGCACACAGTAACCAATGTTAGGTAGCTTTGGACTAGCTGGGCCAGACATACTACCACATTGTTTCCAGCTATAAAAATGCATTTCAGAGGAAAGGACACATGGTTTTTCCAAGTGGATCGAACCTGAAGCTCACTGAGACATAAGTGCTACTAGCATTAGAGATTTGTATCCGTGAGAAAGGCATGCCATTCTAAAATTTCACCCATCCCTGTGTGAGACGAAGAGTCTATGAATTCCAACCTTCACATTCCCCTGAGAGCGTTTCTAATCAGGGATGCGCTTGACTAAAAGGAAAAAATGGATGCCTAACGTTCACATCTTCCGAGTGTGTCTAGTTTTCCAACCAAGCAGACAAAGTTTTGAGTTTTGTTAGTTTGTTGTTTTGATTGAGGCAACATCTGCCTTAGGCTGTGCTGCTCTGAACTCAAGATCCTCCTGCCTTAGCCTCCTTAGCACTGAAAATACAGGTGTGTCACCACCCAGGCTGGTGTGGTTTTTATCTGTTTTGCTAATGTAACACAAGCCCTAGCCAACTTTTCCTGAACCTTAACAGTCTTTTCAACAAGAACACACAAATCGAGATGGTAATGTTTTCATTAGAGGATATACGGAGTAGGAAATGTTGAGTTACACATCCACCTTTTTGCTTCTCCAGAGATTCAGCTTAGGTCAAAGCAGCATGCTGCCCAGAGGCCCCCTACCTGTGAAACTGGGAAAAGCCATCATAGTGCATCGCTCACTTGTTTGGAATAGCGTTAAGTAGTTGTACTGTTGATGACTGTTGGTTCTGGAACAACAGCTCTTCAATGATTCTGGGATGCAGAGTGTAACAACAAAAGCTCAGTGTGCTAGCCCGGGGAATAGTTTGCTGGGTGTATAGACTGGAGATGGGAGGAAAGAGATTTGTGAATCAGACTAGATTAGAGCATTTAAAAATATATTTCTTGGGAAATAACAGAAAAGGCCTGCCCATTTCAGTATCATCCCAAGCTAGTGAAGGGCAATTTTAGTTGACTCAAGATCAGGTCAAGATTCAGGTAAGTTCCCCAAAACAAAATGTAGCTGTATCCACTAAGCTATTTTGTAAAGAAACCCACTTGAAGATTCTGATAGCATTCTTACTATTCTACAACCTAGATTTGATTAGCAGGTTAGCATCAAGGTCTGGATTGGATAAAGCAGAGTGCAATCAGGGTATGCGGTTTCTAACAGATTCTGTCAGCTGGAACCGCTGCCCTTTTCTCCCACAGAGTTCTCAAGCAGAATCCCTTGACAATGGAAACCCAAGGTACCATAACCAAACCCAACCTCTGACTGGGTTTGAAGGCAAAAGCATGTCCTTTCCTCAGGATCACTCCCTTCCAGTCTCATTTACCCACTCCTATTCTGTACCCATTCTCTCCTTCAATGCCATTGCATACACTGATTCTAATAATTCTCATCTGTGCCCTCTCTTATCTCCCTCACACCCTGTCAGCACCCCTTCTCTACTCATCCCCTTCCATGTTCATGTTTGTTTTGTGAGTCACTGATTTTAATCAGGACCATCTGTATGACCCTCCACTTGGAACTATCCATGGAAACCTGGGTGGCTAAGCACTAGGCACACAAGTGAAGACAACGGGTCCCCCACTTCCACAGTCTCTCAGCCAGTAGTTCAAAGGGATGGGCAGGGTCCATGATCCCCTTCCCCTGTCAGTGCTGGTTGTTGTATAGCACCAGTCTCATGAGGCCCATTACAGGTAATTGCAGCTGCTGTAAGTTCATTATTACAACAGTTTTATTATTTCCATAAGATGGCATTCTGCAGCCTTTCTCCTATCTACTGGAACTTACATTGTTTCTGCCTTCTCTTCTACGGTGTTCCCTTCAGACGTGGTGGTATACATGTCTTGTTTAGGGTTGAGCATCCAACCACCACTTATTCACAGGAGCTTGAGAAGCCAGGAGTCTTTGTGGTCCTATTAAGGTTGAGAATAGCATTTGTCTAGGGCTATAAGCAGATATTTAGAAGACAGTTTTGGTACTGTGTCAACTTAGCTAAACAACAGAAATAAGTTCCCCTCTAGGGCTTATAACATCCCCAGTCATGTGGTTTGGGCTTATAATACCAGTTTACAGTACCAGGTGTGAATTCTCTGGAGCAGGCCTTAAATCCAATCAGAGTGGTTGGGCACTCCCTTAACCACTGTGCCGCTATTGTAGAAATGGACTCATCTTGCCTGGCATTGTTGCTTGTGTCTTTCACAGGATAAAACTGTTGATGCCTTCTCTATCCCAACAGCCTGCACAGCATCTTCTGACACTGTGAACCTAGACAGGAGGAAGAACGTTTCCAGCTCAACTCCAGCTTGATTTCCCTATGTCCTGTACTAAAGGTTGTCATGTCTTCAGCAACTGAGTCCTATCATCTAACTGTGATAGACAACCAAGAGGAACAGCAAGAACCTGTATTGTTCTACGACTCCCAGAACTTCCCTGACCAAGAGCTCATGCAGAGGCGCCTGCACCAGGCACTTGGGTTTTTGTTTAGAATTCGAAGCTTCTAGCAACGGCATTGTCCAGCTATGCAGGGTATCACCCTTCTAGCAATTTTTTTAAATTATATTTTGAAATTGGGTTACAAGATAGTAGGTTTCCGTATGTCTTTTTTTATACACCCTCCATTTTGGTTTACCCACCATCCCTCACTCCTATGTGTCTCCCCAAACCACTCTCCTGCTTAAAACTTTCCTTGCAAAGTTCTCATTGTTGTGTGTTGTTTGTTTGTTTGTTTGTTTGTTTGAAGCAGTGCTGGGACTAACGGCATGTGCCACCCACCATACCTGGCACAAAGGTCGTTTGTTTGTTTGTTCTAAGATCTGGGATGGTGTCACCTGCTGGAATCCCAGCACTCAGGAGGCTGAGGTGAAAGATTGCAGTTTTTAGGCCAGCCTGAACTGTATGGCAAAGGGCCTGCCTGTCTCAGAGAGAGAGAGAATGAGAATCCAAACAAGGAAACACCCCACTCAGGCAAGAGGACTGCCTTGCCCTACCCCTCTCCTTCCAGGAACCTGGAGGGATGCCTGATGAGCAGCCATGTTGGGTTGGTGGTACCTGAAGAAGGCAACCAAGCCTCAGGATGATGGAGGGGGAGACAGAAGGACCAGTGACGGAACAGTGAATCGCCAGAGCAAAGCAGACAACTCTAGCATTTTAAGAGAATTCTTTCTTAAACCGTTACCATTTCAGCATCTGTTGTATGCAGCAGTTCTAATCCTGATGTACCCACCCTTGTAACAATGTCTCCTAAAATGATGCCTTTCATATTTTTCTTACCTTTTTTCCACTCAGGAGTATCCATAAGCACCTAACATGACAATGACATCATGTCTATATTTACAGGTCTAAACTCTCAAATCCAAAAGCTATACATTCAACTGCATTTTAGAACACCTTAGATACACCAACACATGTTGTGATATGCTGAGTGAGGGTGATCCAGTATGTCCATATCCTGACTCCTGAAGCCTTCAAAGTCACATTTTAGGGCAAAAGAGTCTTTAGCAATGTGATCAAGCTAAAGATCTTGGTATGGGGACTTTACCCTGGTGTCTTAGTCATGGTTTCTATTCCTGCACAAACATCATGACCAAGAAGCAAGTTGGGGAAGAAAGGGTTTATTGAGTTTACACTTCCACGCTGCTGTTCATCACTAAAGGAAGTCAGGACTGGAACTCAAGCAGGTCAGGAAACAGGAGCTGATGCAGAGGCCATGGAGGGATGTTTCTTTCTGGCTTGCTTCCCCTGGCTTGCTCAGCCTGCTCTCTTATAGAACCCAAGACTACCAGCCCAGGGATGGCACCACCCACAAGGGGCCCTCCCTCCTTGATCACTAATTAAGAAAATGCCCCACAGCTGGATCTCATGGAGGCATTTCCCCAACTGAAGCTCCTTTCTCTGTGATAACTCCAGCCTGTGTCAAGTTGACACACAAAACCAGCCAGTACACCTGGTTTATTCTGGTGGTCCTGATCTAATGATAAAAGTGTTTACAAAGGATGAAACAGGAGTCAGAGTTGCAAAGAACAGTATGATAAAGGAAGCAGAGGTTGCTCTGTAGACCATTCTGGCTGGGAACTCAGAGATACACCAGCCCCCGCCCCCGTCCCCGCCCCTGCCTCTGCCCCTGCCTCCCCAAGTGCTGGGATTAAAGGCATGCACCACCACTGCTAAACTCAAAGAAAATTCTTAACTTTACCCTCAAATATGACCCTTTTGACTTCCCATCTTTAGCATCTAATCATCCAAACCAGAAATGACTTGTGTGCCTTGGGTTCCACACTTGATCTTCAGGCATAGATGGATATCCAGTTCTACATACTAGCCATGGAAGTCAGTTACTAATCCAAGCCTTCATTATCTTCTGTCTAACGACTCTTAATGGAAGCACTGGACAATGGCTAGGGACATTTTTATTTGTCAGCACTGTTGATGAGGATGCTACTGGATAACACTCAGTAAGTAAAAACCAAGGATGCTGCAGAACATGCCCCAGTGCCCCAAACCAACAAATGCAATGACTGAGAAATCTCTGGCATCTTCAGCCAAGTCTCTGCCTCCTGTGGCAAGGCACCAACCACAAGCATCACAAACTCCAGTTCCCTGCTTGTATCTTTTCTGATTGTTCTAGCGGGAGCGCTCTGCTCCAGGCCCTTCATCTGTAGCTCTGTGTGAGACGGAGGGATGAGGGTCCTTGACACAGTGCAGTGGGTAAAGGCGCTTGCTGCCTGACAATACAAAGTGACTGCCTGACTGTGGTTCTCGATACTCACACAGAGGTGGAAAGAGAAAATCTGCTCCACAGAGTCATCCTCTGACTACCGTGTGTGTGCTGGGGCACACCCCTATCACCACACAAAATTCTTTTATAAAAGACAGGTGTCTTTGTGGTTGAACTGCTTTCTATTCTTCTGGGGATCCAAGTTAGATTTCTAGTTGTCCATGTCTCCATCTCTGGGGTATCAGAGACCCCTGGCCTCTGTACACACACACACACACACACACACACACACACACACACACAGAGAGAGAGAGAGAGAGAGAGAGAGAGAGAGAGAGAGAGAGAGAGAGAGAGGTGTAGGCTGTAGGATGTGATGCAAGGGGAAAGAAGACAAGCACAGAAAGGAATTGAACTCACTTTTAAAAATAGAACATTAGTTACTACAGGCTCACAGGAGGCTGGGGATGGGCTGGAGGAAGGAAGAGGTTTTGGAGAAGTGTGACAGTGCAAAAAGCCTATAGTCAACACCTACTTCAGTGTTTCTGAAAGATTGTAAATGAATAACCAGAGGTCAATGGATATGTTAACAGCTTTGACCTTTCTGCAGTGTGCACATGTAGCAAAACGCCATACTGAGCCCCTCAAATGTATACAAGTATCGTACTGAAGTACTAGTTAGTGATTTTGGGAGGAGGGGCTGAAGTAACGTGTCTAAAAAAGAAAATAAATAGATTCTTGGTACAGCCATTGGCAACACACCAGTGGGGTCTAAACTACAGATTTATTGTGATACAAAATAAACTATCCCCCAACAGGTTCACATGTGGAACACTTTGCCTCACCGAGTAGCTCTGTTTTAGAAGGTTCTGGAAACTGAAGCACATGTGGGCCAACTGCTGACCATGTGGGCGTGCTTTGACTGTTCTTTTTATTCTGTAGTCCCCTTCTCTGTCTGCTTCCTGTCTGCCATTATGTAAGCAGCCTCTGCCATGTCCCCTGCCACCATGGTTTTCTGCCCTGTCATAGGCCCAGAATTAACACAGTCAGGAACTACGGACTGACCCTCTGAAACCTTCAGCTAAAGTCTTTTCCTTTGGGAAAATAATAATTTGGTCACAGTAACAGAAAGCTAACTAACCCAAAAATCTGATACTAAAGAAGTGGAGTCATTGGTATGACTAAGTCTGCCTGTGTCCTTTAGGACTGTTTTGTGGGAAGACCTTAGAAAATTTTAAAGAAAGCCAGAAAGGCTATCAGGGAAGTTAGTGGGCAATTCTGGTGAAACTCAGAAGACCCTCAGTGATGCTGGAAATGTAGACGGGGAAGACAGTGTGGGGTTTCAGATAAGAATAAGGATACTCTTCACAGGTGGACAAGAGGCCATGCGTACGACATCCCAGTAAAGACCTTGTCTGCAGTTTGTCAGTATTGTACCACTTTGGGGGAGGTTGGACTTCAAGGTGATAGACTGAGTAATCCTGTAGGGTAATTTAAGTTATCCCAACATTCAGACCATGGCAAGGGTATTACTGGCTGCCATTAGCCAGGTCTGTACTAAGAATCAGAGGCAAAAAGAAGAATAGAAAAATGTGCAGTTTAGTCAGAAAGACCTGTGTAAGGATGAGTGTCTTAGTTAACATTTCTATTGCTGTAATAAAGCTCCATGACCAAAAGCAACTAGGAGAGGAAAGGGTCTATTTCGGCTTACAACACTGAGATCACATTCCATCCCTGGCATAAGCCAGGGCAGGAACTCTAGCAGGGAACAACCTTGAGGCAGGAGCTGATGCAGATGTCATAGAGGGGTGCTGCTTACTGGCTTGCTCCCCAAAGTTTTCTGAGCCTGCTCTCTTACAGAACAGAGGAGTGGCACCACCCCTCGCTAATCATTAACTAACAAAAGGCACCCCAGGCCAATTGTGCAGGGGCATTTTCTCAGTCGAGGTTCCCTCTTCCCAGACAACTCTAGCTTGTGTCAGGTTGACATAAAACTAGTCAGCATGTTGAAGCTAAGGAAGCAAGGGGTTGTGAAGAGATGAGCCAAGCACTTTGCCCAGGGATGCTGGGGAAGAGTCTCAGGGATTATCCAGATGCCACTCATCCTCACAGACTCAAAAGTATGAAACAGTATGTTCACTCGGAAGACCCTGCCTGAGAAGAGAGCCCTGCTCCCTCGGGACTACCATGATGTTACTTCAGGATCCATTTCACTGGCTCAGATGCTCAGGCGTTCTCCATGGATTCTGGCAAAAGACAGACTCCCAGTCAGAAACAAATAGCAACTATTTCTTAAAGATTTATTGATTTTTACTTTAAGTATGTGAGTGTTTTGCCTCCATGTATTTCTATGTACCAGTTGTGTTTATGATGCCTGAGGAGGGCAGAAGAGAGTGTTGGGTCCCCTAGAACTGGAGTTAAAGATGCTCATGAAGCACCATGTGGATGCGGAGAATTGAACCCTGGCCCTCTGGAACAGCAGCTCATCTCTCCAACCCCCAAAAGGTTATCTTAAACGTAACAACAACAAATGCCAGAGTATCATTTTTTGTGCTGCTTTCTCAAGTCCTGATTTCCACAACATGGTACAAAGAAGGATCACAACACAAGTAACCCAGCAGTGTGTGGAGAATTCAAAGTCTAAAGAGTCTCTCTCTCTCTCTCTCTCTCTCTCTCTGCCTCTTGTGTGTGTGTGTGTGTGTGTGTGTGTGTGTAGATGATGCTGTTTTGTAAACCACTCATTGTACTTTAAAATAAAGTCATCTAGAACAAAGGTTCTGTTCACAAGATCAGAGGACACATAACCTCCTAGAGAATTGTTTTCTAACCCATGAAATATCATGAAACTCTAATAATGTGGCTCACTATGTGCAGAGCCAGAAGATGGCAGGAATTTGGAAAGTCTTAACTCCAGATCAATTACTATTGGCATTCATCAACAAAGCATGCTTCTGTCTGCCTTGCCGAAAACTTTAAAATTCCTTTACTAGTTTTTTTTTTGTTGTTTGTTGGGTTTTTTGTTTGTTTGTTTGTTTCAGTGAGAATGTAATTAGCTCAGGTCTTAAAAACAAAACAAGGGGACTGGAAAGATGGCTCAGCAGTTACAAGCACTGAATGCTCTTCCAGAGGTCCTGAGTTCAATTCCCAGCAACCACATAGTAGCTCACAGTCATTCATCTGTAATGGGATCTGATTCCTTCTTCTGGTGTGTCACAGTGTACTCACAGTGTACTCACATACATTACTCACATTACATACATTACTCACATACTCACATACATTAAAAAACAAACAAACAAAACAAACAAAAACCAAACCCTCCCTACTGTAAGTCACACATTCAAAGTGTGTCTAAAGATTATGTCCCATTTAGACCTGTGGGTTCCAAGCTCTCTCTCTCTCTCTCTCTCTCTCTCTCTCTCTCTCTCTCTCTCTCTCTCTCTCTCTCTCTCCGTGTGTGTGTGTATGTGTCTGTCTGTCTGTCTGTCTGTCTGTCTGTGTAGGTGATGCTGTCTTCCAAGACTTTATTGTACAAACAAGTTTAACAAAGGTTCAATGTCCATGAAAATGGCAGCTGAGAACACATGATTATATGAGCCCAGTGAAATGAATCCTGAAGGAGCAACTTCCTAAGTCTACTACAGTCTACTGGGCTGTATTCAAACTGGCCTGGTACCACTGAAGGTCTGGACCACAGTGGTTGGAGGGTACATGGTCTCAGTCATCTTCATATGGAACCACCACATTGGTATCTCCGTAGTTACTCAAGAGATGACCTCTCTTCCTCACACAGGTTCTGAAGGGGACAAAAGAAAAGAAAAGATAAATGGGATATAGAATGTTGTCTGACTTACTGAAAAATCGTGAACCAAGTAGTCACAGTAACTGAACCCTAGATGTGAGACTGAGCTCCCACGTGGGGACAGTGTTGGTGGAATGTTTGGATCTTATGTGTCCCCCACATTCCAGTGCTGAAGGCTAGAACCTCAATGCAGCGTTCAGAGATATGGCCTTTGGGGGTGGTTAGATCACCAGGGAGTTATGATCACATCTTCAAATTAATCCACTGATGGGATCATAACTTACAGAGAAACTGAGAGGTGGAAAAACTTTAGGAGGTGGGGAAAGTTCAGAAAGTGGGTCATTGGGACGTGTCCTGGAAGGGGATAGTGTGTCCCTGTCTATTTCTGTCACTGCTTCTTGGCAGCCATGAGTAAGCAGCCTGCTCTGCCACATGCTACCACCTTCTGGTGCTCTCCTCTCCTAGACCCAGAGATAAGAGCCAGGAGCCTTGAACTGAAGCTGTGGACCAAGATCGTCGTCCTCCCTTTAAGTCGCTTCCCTTGGGTATTTTGTCACAGTGACAAAAAGCTGAGGAACAGTGCTAGTCAGAGTTAGAGTCTCTGTTTCCTTGGGCTTCTAGGTCTTAAAGGGAAGAAGATTCAGCTCACATCCCCATTTTAACCCTTTTCAGTTCAGAGAGTGGAAAGTAGCCATGAATTACATTAGCCGAGCTTCTTCTGCCTGGATGGAAACAGTGGATTGGATTCTTTTGCAATAGTCGGAATGAACAACTGGATGTTGGAAATGTCTTCTGTCCCTTCCCTCCACCACCCTCACTGAATGGTCCCTCCACACACCTCCCTCGGACCTCACTATAAAGCCCTTCCACTTACTGGTCCTGGTGGAGTCTCAGAGGACACAGCGTGTGTCCAGCTTCTCTTCATAGTCTAATACCTGATACCTGCCTAGCAGTAAGAAACTAGTAAATGTCCCATGAACCAATCTGCATTTTCTTTCCATCCACAGTTCAGCATAGGCTTGGATTTTACTCTAAACCTATTTTCTCCAAGCCTTCTCTACTTTATTTAGGGTTCTCGAATGCTTCAATCTCCCTTCTACCTGATTGGAATGAGTCAGCAGCTGCGGCAAGAATCAGCAGGAAAACCATGAGAAATTCTTTGGTGCATTTCTCTCCAGGACGAGAAGACCAGCAAAGCGCTGCACATCTTCTCAAAGCAAGAGCGTCCTCTCGCCTTTTGTGGGATTCCATTTATACTCTTTCCAAACATCACCTGCCCTCTCACGTGTCTGCTTCAGCAAAACACTCTCTTAGAAGACAGCTTCCAGAAAAAAAAACACCACATGACACAACTGAGTTTCCAAAGAAACCAAAAATTTCCACTTCAGTTTAGCTCTGTGGTTGTGGAGACGTTTTCTCTATTTTTTATTCCCCATGCTGGTTAATTCCAATTAATGAATTACATGAA
Organism: Tokudaia tokunoshimensis; assembly: GCA_036184795.1. Lineage (NCBI taxonomy): Eukaryota > Metazoa > Chordata > Mammalia > Rodentia > Muridae > Tokudaia > Tokudaia tokunoshimensis. The sequence goes on along the minus strand of BTHU01000002.1, from coordinate 72,073,069 downwards.
GCAGTGATCTTAGATTCCCCCAAGAAATTGAGGCTTACCAAGAACAGCCCTGTTCATACTTTAAGGAAGTTCTAGGAGACAGATTAAAGTGTGAGCAAATTGTTGGATCTTTAATCACTAGCCTGATTCCTCCTTGAGCATTTTATTATTTTACTTTATTTTTGGTCGTCTCTTCACCTGCTGTAGACTAGCTGACTTCTCTCCCATTCAAAGGGAGGAAATCTGTTTGATCTTCTTATCTCTCCCTGACAAGAAGGGGTTTTGAACCAAATTGCTTCCTCAGTTTCAAGGTCCTTATACCTGTTCTAATTGATAGCTACCTCTCAACACCAGCCCGCAACCCACTTCCCTTGGCTAGGGCTCTTGGCTACACTCTCCCCTAAGCAGCAGCCCATGGAGTTCCTGGGCCTTTTGAGGGACATGATCCACAAAAGCTTTCCTGGAAGTTCTAGCTACATGGTAATTCATGCTATCTGAAGGGAGAATTGGAAGAGTTGTATGACTGTGTGTGATCTTGTATGACTGTGTGGTCTTGTATGACTATGTATGATCTAGAACCCTGTTCAGCAAATCCTGGATATTTATTCAGGACTTAACATTGAGCAAAGATATAAACATCCTGTTGTTTTACTGTCAGCTGTCACAGCCATTGTGAGACTGTGGAAGCTGTGATTCTCTCTTTCCTCACAGTTGGTTCCCTGTCTCTGACTGAAAGTCCTCCCTGTGTTTCCCGATGGTGTTTAGAACTGTGGAAGTTTGGTTTTAGATGATGGCTCACCGGAATGTGTTCTCCTTCCTTTCAGAGTCTTCCATGGCCACACCTTTACATAAACAAGTGACTCGTACCATCCCTATTGGCCTGTATGTGCTGTATTTGCCTTATACCTTTCCAAAACACTTAACACGGATTCTAAACAAGCACTGTACACAGAATACTTTACACAGATTATCTCATTTAGTCCTCCTAACAGACCTGTCAATTAGGTATTAGTACTCTTTTACAGCTTGGAAATTGGAGCTTGGGAAGGTAAATAATGGCCAGGTTTGTAGAATATGGGAACAGAGGCTTAAAGCTGATGTCCGTGTCCATGGTCTTTGGACCCATCTACGGTGAGTCATTTCCAGGATCATGGAGGACACATATCATTTGGAGAACACATAAGAGTAAAAACTATGCCTATATGTTCACCACTCTGCCTCCTGCTGCGCCTACTTTGTCTAAGGCAAGTGACTGACTGGGTTTTCTCTGGTTACATAGGCCATCGATAGCCACAACATATATTTTATAAAAACTTATTTTTTTATTCACTTTACATCCCAATCACAGCTCCTTTCCCTCCTCTCTTCCCAGTCCCACCCTCACAAATCCCCCCCATTGCTTCTTCCCCTTCTCCTCAGAGATGGGGAGCTTCCCTTGGGTACCACTCTACCCTGGTACATCTAGTCCTAGCAGGACTAGGCACGTCCTTTTCCAATGAGACCCAACCGGGCAGTCCAGGTAGGGGAAGGGAGTCCAATGGCAAGGAACAGAGACCGAGACTGCCTCCACTCCACTTGTTAGGGGTCCCATATGAAGACCAAGTTGAACATCTGCTACAAATGTGTAGGACGGTCTAGGTCTAGTCCCTGCCTACTCCCTGGTTGGTGGCCCAGTCTCTGTGAGCCCACATGGTCCCAAATTAGTTGACTCTGTAGGTCTTCTCCCAGGGTATATTTTTTAAGATGATTAATTTTTTATGTTATAGAGTTGCATGGAGGCAGGTGGCTGCACATGCTTGCAGGTGTCTGAGGAGTCCAGAGACATCGACCCTCTAGAGCTGGAGTTACACGTTGTTGTGAGCTGCCCAGCATGGGTGCTGAGACAGAACTCTGCAGAACCACCCAACCACTTCTGTAGGCTCCTCCACGATGTATTTCTGATGGGTAACATGTGAAAACACTCCTTGGAAATCTAAAAAGTGTATTTAAACTTAGATCATTATTCAGAATGCATTAGAGGACCAGGTAAGGACCTGGGAACTCCAGAAGGAATAAACAAAGAAAGGTCAAGTGTTGGAAAGAGTAGGGTTAAAGAAAAAAAGAGAATTTTGTGGGTTTGGATATCTGAATACGTGATTCTGAGGGTGACAGTAACCTTTGGAAACTAGAGGCCAAATCCCCACCCTTCCGGTAACAGTAGCAGGGCTTGGTTCTCTGTGGTCACATGGGTGAAGACAGACAGATGTGCTTGGCTTAATGCTCTATGATGGTCTTTGCAAAGTAACTGGATTTTAAAAAAAACAATAAAATGAAAATTGAAATCTCAAAACAAAACAAAAAATCCCTTGGAAACCACAGAAAGCCCCTGTGCTTGGCCTCATAGTGAACACCAGAGGGCGCTAGGCTCACATGAGTCACTGGCTGCCTAGGAACACACTAGACACATTACTTGAAGGTTACACGTACTAAACCAACAGATTGCTTGCTTTACACTGTAATTTCCACCCCTTGTTTAGTAACTATCATCTCAGTTAATTTTATGGGTCTCAAAGGCTTGCCCATCCATAGAATGAGGAATTTCATATCTAAAAACAAAAACCAGAAGTTTTAGCAGGTATGAGAAACTGAAACAAAAGTTCCGAAAGCATTGGTGAAACCGCTCAACAGCGTAAGGAGAAGGGGCTTTGGCGAAGATTTCAAGTGCTGTAGGACACACGCTGTCTGAGCTACACATCGCTAACCCTTCCAGACTCACAAAGCAAACTCCCATCATTCCTTGGCTTCTCACGGGGGCGGAGCTGTCTGTGTCAATGCCAAGGAGCGTTCATGGGGTGGGAGTGGGGGGGAATCTAACTAAAAGTTCCATTTTTCTGTGTTACAATAAAAAAGAAAATCAGATAAATAAACACATGGTGGTGGTTATAGTTCTTATTTTAGGAAGGTTGTTAGACAGGGGAATGTTAAGTACCATTCAGATTTTACACCATTGTCTGGGGGAGCCATTAAAAGGAAAAGGCGAGAGTTGGGGAACAATGGGAAATAGTTTTGTCATGAGTTGAGACATAAGTTGTTTGTAGGAGTGGACACCGGCAGCAGGCAGTGAGGAATAGGCGGGCCTGCTTTGTTACAGATTGGAGATGAAGACGCCAGGTTAGGACCCACCGGCATGGCGGACTTAGATGTACTAAGAATAGGAGATTAGTACTCTTCTACTCACTATGACAGAAGACCTCAAGGAAGGCAGGGTTTATCCTGGCTCACAGTTTGAGGGCACAGTACATTCCGGCAGTGGGGGTTGGGCGGTTACTTGCATGGCATCTGCAGTCAGGAAGCAGAGATGGATGGGGGTACCCACCTTGCTTTCCCCAACCCCTAGTAGAATGGCACACACATCTAGGATGGGTCTCCCTCCTTGGTTAACCCCATCCTCGTGGGAACACAGACTCACCCAGGATCTCATCTCTTCAGTGGCTCAAGGTCGTGTCAAATTGGCAATAAGTATTAGCCATCAGATGAGGTCAGTGCCGAGAAAGGTGTGAGGGACAGCTTAAAGGGCCTAGAAAGTCTCAAGAAGGACAGTGGTATCAGATACCACACCGCTGTCTAGGGAAGACAGCAATCCTAGTGTTAGTTAGATACTACAGAGACAAACATGACAAAGACCAGAACTCTTAATAAGAGAAACCTCTGACTGCATTCAAGAGAACATATTCCAGCAGGAAAATCTAATAGTGTTCTAGTGGATAGATTTGAACATCTTATCACAGCAGAAGCAGGATGTCAAGCTGGAAACCAGCTTGAAAGAATCAACATGACACTAACTGTTCCTTTTCTGTTGCTGTTATAGCAAAGTATCACAATTCAATGGTTTAAAAAAAATAAAATAAAATAAACAGATGTGAGTTCTGTAGAAGCCAAACTTCAATCAAGGTATCTGCAATATTTTTAAATAATGGCTACTAGCTATATTCTAGGACAGAGCCTCCAGATGCAACCTGGAGTTTACAGGGAGTACAGAGGTCAGAGGAACACAAGAAGTAACTCTAAAGGGTATAACAAGCAAAATCCAGACTATAGAAAGCTGCGCTGGACTAACGGCTCACTTCCTTAAAACACTGTGAGCAAAACCAAAATGCAGGCAAGTCACAGTTGGAAGACTTAGAAAGGCATCAACCAATTGCAATATATTGATTTGGTCTGCATCTTAATTCAAACAAACTTAAAAATGTATAAGGCAATTAGGGAAATTGAAGCAGGGACTGAATACTTGATGGTATTAAGAATGTTTGATTGCCTTAGGTGTTACAGTAAAATGATTACAGATTAAGCGACATGGTTGGGATTTGTAGTAGAGTAATCTAGGGGCAAAACCACGGTTACATGGGAGAAGACAGGAATCGAGGTTGACCAAGCTGATAGTGTGGTCTCCAGGTGATGGAGGTGGAAATATTCACTTTTCTGCTTCTTTAATTTTTTAAAGTCTGTATAATTAAAAGATTATCATAAAACATGGCTCAGGCAGTATGAATACTCCTTTATTTTCTTATTTTGAAATAACATCTTATGTTTCTCCGGTTGGCCATGAACTTCCTATATAGCTGAGGATGGTCTTGAACCTCATCTAACCTCCACTCTCCCAGTCTTGGATTATAGCTGTACACCAAACAGTTTGTCCATTCTTCCTCCCTCCCTCCCTCCCTCCCTCCCTTCCTTCCTTCCTTCCTCCCTCCCTACCTACCTAAAAAATTTGGTAAAAATATGGAGGAAAAAAGTTGAAAGTATGTGTCCTTAAAATAATTTTAAATGATCTAACCACATTAACTAGAAATGCAAATAAACAGAAAAGAAAGGGAGCGATGTGATTGATATATTTTCTTCATAACAATAACAATTATCAAGTGTCACTCATAGCACATGATGAACATTTTTCTAAATGCTTTAAATTTTGCTCAACAGAGGGATAAGTGAAACATGGTACGTGTACAATCAGATGTTATTCTGTTTCACAAAAGAAGAGTGTCTTATTTCTGTGACAAAATATCTCACAAGAGCAACTTAAGGGAAAGGTTACTTTAGTTAACCAGGACAGGAGATACAGTGCTTCAAGACAAAGAAGAAATGGGAGGGGAAACAGGAAGTGGCTAGTCACATGGTAGCCACAGCCAGGAAGCAGGAAGTGGCTGGTCACATGGTGCCCACAGCCAGGAAGCAGGAAGTGGCTGGTCACATGGTACCCATAGCCAGGAAGCAGGAAGTGGCTGGTCACATGGTGCCCACAGCCAGGAAGCAGGAAGTGACTGGTCACATGGTACCCATAGCCAGGAAGCAGGAAGTGGCTGGTCACATGGTACCCACAGCCAGGAAGCAGGAAGTGGCTGGTCACATGGTGCCCACAGCCAGGAAGCAGGAAGTGGCTGGTCACCTGGTCCAGCAGGGCCTTGGTAGGGGTGGAATGACATGGTTCCTGCCCCAAGACAGGGCCAGCAGGATTCTCTGGCAGGTAGATGGACAATGTTTGCTTTTCACCTGGACCCCAGCCTTTATGATAACTTTGTCATAACTCATGTCTACACTCAAAGTATTCAATTAATTTTTTGTTAAACTTAGATTGATGAGTGCTAAAGGATGGTAGGTCCTGGCTACATTAGTAGTTGTGACAAAATACTGTTTCCATGGCACCCCAGGGCATGAGACTAACATCTGTAGGGCTGAGAGGAAGATGACACACTTCCTCCCATGTTCCCCATTAGGTCTGAGACTTCTCACCAAAGCCCAGGATCCAGAGACAGTAGGCTGTATGTTCAAAATGATCAAGAAAACATCTGTCCGCCAGGAGCCTATAAGCAACAAACGTGGGGAATGGAGCCACGTCTGGGCCCTCTGGGCCCTTCTGCTCTCAAACAAATAAAAACCCTTAGTTTTGTCCTTATAAATAACAAAAATTTTGATTGCTTGTGTATCGGGATGTTGGCTAAGGAAGAGCAAGATGCCATCAGATTGACTGGGTAATGGGGCGGCTTTCTAGTTCTAACCGGTACTGTGTATGTATTCCCAGACGGTGAAGAAAAACCATGAAATCAGTCTGTCAAGCCCTTTGCTAAAGGCCACATGTTCTGCTCGTAGCAAGTCACCAGTGCTCGTGAGTCCCCAAACCTTACTACTGTTGTATTGGGTTTAGGGAGTTGTATTGTAGAGGGAGTTGGCAGGAAATAGACACACACACACACACACACACACACCACATCTAGATATGATCAACTTAGCAGTGCCAACCTGAGGTGAGTCCTCCAGGGGTCAGCTGACAGACATGAGACCACGTGAAAGTCAGGATAATCTCATGAAGATGAGCCCACAGTAATTATAAAATTTATGAAAGTGGAGGCAGGAGGATTAGCAGTTCAAGTCATCTTTGGCTACGCAGTGATGATGAGGTCAGCCTGCGCTCCAGGAGACCCTGACTCACGGAACCAAAAAGCAAACAAAAGAAGAGAAAGTTTTGCTTTTGTTTTCTGCATGATCTATGTTCTCAATGCCTCTAAAATTAATGGTTGCTGTTAGACAAGGGCATAGGCACAAGTGAGTGTGACATCAGTGACTGAGTGGCAAGGGCTGGGGTCAGCCATTTCCATGCACTAGAAGGTAAGTTGCTGTCACATCCCACCAGAAGGCATCAGTTTTACACATTAAAGGGACCTCACGGGAGTCACCCAGAACCAGCTCCACGACAGATGCCAAAGGCACTGGACTGCGGTTTAGCAGAGGTCAAGGAGGACGCTCTCTCTTAATAACAGGTTCGTCGTCACCTGGAGGCAGCACCTGTCTCCCCATTTCACACTAAGCACTAGCTAGCAAGCCTAAAAAGCTAAACCATCACACAATGAAAGGGAGACACAGGAGTGGTCCTGCAATGGGCAGCAAAGCCCTACTTGAAGGTTCTCTAATCAGATATTTGATTTTTGAAAGTCACAGAGGACAGACACTCCCTCCTCAGCAACACCTTGGAAAGCAGGAAGGAACCTGAAAGGGGCTTAGTTGGTGGACCAGGAAGGGTCTGCTCCCCACAGCCTCTCCACTAACACAAGAAAAGATTAGGATCGAAGGAAGGAGTTTTCTCCAAGGCTAGGCTGGGTATGTGGAGAGACTCTCCTTGTCAGTAAAAAGTTCCCTCTGTTTTCCAAAGGGACAGGTGTTTGGAGGGAGATCTGTGGAGTGCTGAGCAGACCATCCAGCACTAGGCAATTTTTGTTCCTGGACATGTTCTTTGAGCTCTTTGACCAGCAGAACTCAAAGGCTTGATCCTTTGCTTCAGTATCATTATTGCCCTGCTCCAGGGCCTGATAACATACTCACTTTTGTACCACCTTCACTCTCCTTAAGATATAAGATAACCCATGGGATGACAGCTGCGGTCAGAGGGACCCAAGCTGCTGGAGGGACAGACTGTGGTATGTCCCACCAAGGAAATGTCTTCCTAGAAGTACCAAACGGGCTTTTTGAGACTTACCTTTATTCTGTCCTTGAATTCTTTTCAGCTGCCCACTTCCATAGTTAGCATCGAAAGAATGGGATCTGAGCATTGCCTTTGACCGTTGCGTGGAGTCAGGACTTTTGGACTGGCAGGGAGCTCCTAAGAGGCTCTCTGCTAACACAGAGAGACACATTGGTGCCCATCCAGTATGGCCTATCAGTCCTCTGAACAGGAAGATTTGATGTGACTTGGCCTGTACTTAGAAAGTAAGGGTCTGAACACAAAAGAAACACCGGGGGACCTGGAAGGAATGGGGAAGAGGCCGTGTGATCAGGGCAGTCTGGTCCCAGTTCTTCATGAGCCTGTATGGACGTGTCACTGAGAGATTGCTCATGTTGTGTAGTTAATATAAACTAATGTTCCAAAAGAGTGAAAGGAATAGAGCCCTGTAAAATAGGACAATTTAAAACTGAGTAAAAACATCTAATTAACAAAGAAATAAAAACTCCCCCAATCACGCTTCAAACCAAGAAAGGACAGGACGAGAGAGTTAGCTTAAATCCAGAAAACCAAAACCTATAAACTGAAACATAGAAATGTAGAACAGACTCAACAATTCACGAAGATCCAAGCGCAGTGGCTCGCCAGCCTAGGAATCCAAATGCTCTCCAACCAACCAACAGCTACTGCAGTGGAAGGACAGCCTCAGCCAGAGCCGGAAGTGGGCAGGTAAATGACCTCACGGTGGTGAGGTCATTTTAAAGTACATTTTAAATAAGCCATAGCATTTTCAAAAGATAACAGGCAGTGAAGAACTGTCAATAGAAATGAGCAAGGAGACATCATGGGCTGAAGCGCAGCTCAGTTTGCAGAATGCTTACCCAGTGTGCACAGCAGCTCAGATTTGATGGACAGCAACACCAGTGTGGCTGGGAGTGGTGGAGGCAAACTAGGAGCACTGACATGGTGCTGCTATAGAACCACCACAAGGAGGCAGTATAACATCAATTTCTGATTGATTGCAGGACCCGCAGCCTTCCTGCCTTTCTTATTGGCAAAGGTTGAGCTCTCCATGCTCCCGCCAAACCTTCTTCCCCATTTCCTCACAAGAGACTATTAGGAGTACTGGCTACACAGCTTCCCAGTGCCTACAAAAGGACCGCCAGGGAGCACTGGAAACAGAGCTCCTCACTCCTAAAGGGCCAGCAGGGAGCACTGGCTGCCCAGATCCTCAATGCCTCCCACAGGGCCAGCAGGAAGTGTTTACTTCAGAACTCCTCACTGCTGTGCACAGAGGAAGAACTCGATGCCCAGGCCAAGTCCAGATGTGAGTCACAGGAAATAATTACTGTGCATTATGAATACCCAGTTTTCTTCTCTCCAACAGATAGGACTTCTGATTCATGGGGAATATGTGGTTGTTATGAGCCGCCATGTCTCACATTTGGGCAGTCACCCCCAAATCTTAGTGCCCCCAAATCTTGGAATTCTGGCCATGAACCACCTGATTTGATCTGACGCTGGCCAAGACCCCAGGGACTCCTCAGGCTATGCGCACTGAGCTATGGCACTAGGCCTGTTGTTTTTAAAGTCTCACACTGCCACCAAATCTAGTCTATCTTCTGCTCCCTATATAGTCCAGGCTGGCCTTGAATTTAAGACTAGTCTCCTGTCTAAGCCTCCAGAGTTTTGAGATTACAGACATACACCTTCACCCTAGCTCTGACATCCAGTCTTTAGAAAAATCCACAAACTCCTCAGAACTGGCAAAACGTGAGGCAGGTGAGATCGCCCCAGGGGCGAGGGGACTAAGTCTCCTGACAGCGGGCTTGGGGCTTCATCTTCCTTTTTTGTCAGCTGCCTCTTTGGGCTCGGGCTTGCAGTGGCTTGTGCCCTCTCTTCTGTCCATGGTACTGCACAGAGAAGTTAGATGAGGTTAGCTCGAGGGCTGCTAGTCAGACCGCACCTGCAAAGCTACCTAGCTACACAGGGACAGTCCTGAAAAGTGCTGCATACTGTCCTGAGTTTCCTTGAGAGGGCCTGGGACTGGGACAGACTCCTTTCCCTCCCTCCACCAGCTCACAGCTCGGCAGCTTCAGAAGAGGGAAGACCGGCTACCGCTCGTGTCTGTAGTACTTGGACATACTGTCAGTAGGAAAAAGAAGTCATCTAGAAGGAAGAAAAAAAACGCAGTCAGTGATGCAGACCTGTGACTCCACAAAAGAACCATGGAGGCCGGAGGATCAAGAATTCAAGCTCTTCCTCAGCTACAGAGTGAGTCCTAGTCTATCCTGACCTAGAGGTGTGGCTCTCAGTTGGAACAGCTCTTGCCCAGCACGTAGGAGGCACTGGGTTTCTTCCCCAGAACCAAGCAGACCAGGTTTGGTAGGTGTATCCTGTAACCCCTGCATTTGGTAGAGGGAGACAGAGAATTCAAAACTCAAGGTCATCTACAACTACATAGATTATTTTAAAAAAAGCATTTAGGCTAGGTGCACAGCTGTCTCCCCTACATCAGTTGGCAAAGGGCAGGAGGATCACCAGTCCTGGGCTGCCTGGACTGCATGCAGAAAACTGGAGTCAAAACAGGAGGAAAGAAAAAAAAATAAAGGATTCCTCACTAGAAAGACCTGATGGTTATGTCACCATGGGAATTAAGTCCATATTCACTGGCAAAGAAAAACAAAAGACATGAGTATAAATGTGAGACAGTCAGTAGTGAGGAGGAAAGGGTAGTGACAGAGTTGGAAAACTCTAGACCCTGCTATAAGGACTGAATTTGTGCATAATGCATACATGACCACAGAGGTAGGTGTGTGTGTGTGTGTGTGTGTGTGTGTGTGTGTGTGTGTGTCCATCTGTTTGCCCTCACACATGTAGGAAAGGAATATTCATCAAACACTTTTCAATCTGAATTGAAGACAGGATTTGATGGTTTGTATATGCTTAGCTCAGGGAGTAGCACTATTAGGAGCTGTGGCCTTGTTGGAGTAGGTTTGTCACTGTGGGCGTGGGCTTTAATACCCTTGTCCTAGCTGCCTGGAAGCCAGTCTTCTCCTGTTTGCCTTTGGAACAAGATTTAGAACTCGCAACTCTTCCTAAACCACGTCTGCCTGAGTGCTAACATGCTCCTGCCTTGATGATAATGGACTGAACCTCTGAACCTGTGAGCCAGCCCCAACTAAATGTTGTCCTTATAAGAATTGCCTTGGGGGCTGGAGAGATGGCTCAGCGGTTAAGAGCACTGACCACTTTTCCAGAGGTCCTGAGTTCAATTCCTAGCAACCACACGGTGACTCACAACCATCTGTAATGGGATCTGATGCACTCTTCTAGTGTGTGTCTGAAGACAGCTACAGTGTACTCATATAAATTAAATAATAAAAAAAAAGAGTTGCCTTGGCCTTGACGTCTGTTCACAGCAGTAAAACCCTAACTAAGACACAGTGATCTCAGGCCAGCAAGCTTCCACATCTGTCTCTCTTGACCACCAGGCCTAAGAGGACACCAGGATGCTGCCTTGTCTGGGTTTTATAGGGTCCTTTTTTTGCATTAGTGACACTTTACCCAACACCCATCCGTAGCCACAAAGACCAGATCTGATAGTTCAAAATATTTAGAATGTGCATGCCCTTTTTCCGACAGGATTCCACTTAGCCTGGAACTTACTCTTGCCTACACTTCTGATTCTTGACAAGGCAGAGTGGCTCAAAGCTGAAATTTCTGCTTTGGGGAATTAAGAGACAGGAGGATGAGGATCCTGCTCAAGGTCTTCTTTGGCCACAAGGTGGCCTGTTGGGACATACGAGACCCTGAGTGAAATACAAATGCTAACAGCATTACAGCACACCTGAGGAGGAACTGAGGCAGCAGGATCCACAGGAAGTAAGAGCCAGCCTGGGCTACTCCTGAGCTCCATTCCATCTGAATTATGGATGAGATTGTGTGAACACAAAAACCAGCACAGCAATACTATTCCTATGAACCAAAGTAGAAAGAACCAAATGTCAGAATATAAAATATAAGTGTACCTAAGACATTTGAATACATCTATCAGGGAATAAAAAATTTTTTCAAACAGGAAAATCTACAGTATAAGTACAAACAACATCTCATATATCACTGCACTTAGTGTCTCATGTGAGATAAGCTCTGTTTATTTTATTTAGCAGAAAGCATTTATACAACCCTTGGATGTACCATACAAGGAACTAATGCTTTGTGAATAGTAAAGGACTCCATCTTCGTACAGCCCATATTATACAGAAAGTAAAGTCACTATTTGGTCATGTGAGAGCAGTTTCCCCTTGAGGGCCCTGGGGTCAGAAGTCATGCAGTCACCTCTGAGCCACTTCCCAGCAGCTGTGTGTAGTGACTGACTGTTTCCCACCTTGCTTTCTGCATAGGAAAGTTGCTTGGTCTGTGGTTGGACAATGGATTGAGCCTGGCTGCCTGTCACTGTCTGAAAAGCTCTCAGCAAACTAACACAAGGCTTCTGCTGTCAGACTGAGCATTTCATGTATTACCCAAATGAGGGCATCCTTAATAATTACAGTGGGAAAACAGTTTAATCCAGGATGGCTCCAGTTGGTGAAGCAGAGTGTATGATGACCTGTGCTATGTCTCTCCGATACAGGAGGTGGAGTCAGGACAAGAGGTTCACTAACGTGGAGGAGATCACATCCTGGTAAGTGATGCCATCAGGACTGGAAATGAGGAAGTCATTCCCAAGGCTTCAGTGGTGGTGTGCAGCTAAGGGGAGGGAAACCTGCAGTTACACAGCCATTACCCCACTACCCTACACTATACCCACAATGCCCACTTCCCCTTCTAAGAAATGTACACCCAAGCATCAGTGTACCCCAGTTGTACCCCAAGTCATCTTTGAAGAAAAGTCTCTGCAGGAAGTGGACGCCTTTACATACAGGGATGTGCTGCTGAAAACATATGGAAAATGTTCCAGGAATATTTATTAAATATTAACTTATGAATACCTGGAGTCTACACACCACACAGACTCACAGACAGACAGACACACACACACAGACAGACAGACACACACACACACAGACAGACAGACAGACACACACACACACACACACACACACACCATAGACCACACCACACTTGTACACTACACACACACATTTGGTTTTTCAAGACAGGGTCTTACTATGTAGACCAGGCTAGCCTAAGACTCACAAAGATATGCCTGGTTCTGCCTCCCAAGTGTTGGGATTAGAGATGTTCACCACTACCCAGTGTATCTTTCTGTCACTGATTTCTCTTACAGTCTGAGAACATTCTTTGTAAGATTCCTAGTCTTCTTTTATACTTTATTAGATTTATTTATTGATTGTTTAGTTGATTGATTGATTGATATGGGTGCCCATAATTGTATGGGTGCTACATGTATATGGAGGTCAGAGGACAACTTACAGGATTCTGTTATCTCCATCATCTGAGTTCCAGGGATTGAACTCATGTTATCAGGATAGGCAGCAAGTACATTACCTGGTGAGCTTTCTTGTAGCCCCAACTACTCGGATGTCTATTCTTTTACACAAAAACATTAGGTTATTTTCTGGCTTCTTCTTGGTGCCCAGTTGCCGTCATACACTCCAAGACTGTGTAGTCTGCTTGGGCTCCGTGGAGATATCTACAAATAGTGGCTAGATACCATCGGTTAGTATTATACAGGTCTTCTGGTTTGTTTATAACTTAAATGTGTCTCTCTTTGCAGTCCTGTCTGGTTTTGTTTCAGGCATTCAGTACATTCTCAATTATGATTGTTCTGTTGTCTTGGAGAATCATCTCTTTGTCATTTTGTAATAGGATTCTTCTCTCTGCTAATGGCTCTGGTTCTAAAATCTGCCTTTAAGAATGCTTTTTAAAATTCTTTTATTTTATTGTATTTATTTTATGTGCATGAGTGTTTTACCTGAATGTATGTCTGTGTACCACATCTATACTAGGTGCTTGCAGAGTCCAGAAGAGGGTATCAGATCTCCTGGAACTGGAGTTACAGACAGTTATGAGCCACCATATGAGTGGAGGGAATTGAACCCAGAACCTCCAGAAGAGTAATGGAGCCTGTCTTAGTTAGGGTTTAGTTAGTTATTGTTTCTGTGATGAAACACTATGACCAAAAGCAAGGTGAGGAGAAAAGGGTTTATTTCCTTCCCAGTTCCATGTAACAGCTCATTATTGAAAGCAGTGAGAGCAGGAGCTGATGCAGAGTCCATGGAGGGATGCTGCTTACCGGCTCACTCCTCAATCCTTGCTCAGACTCTTTTATAAAACCCAGGACTGCTAGCCCAGGGATGGCACCACCCACGATGGGCTGGGCCCTCCCTCATCAACTAATAAATAAAATGCTCTACAGGCCTGCCTACACCTGGGGACCATTTTCTTAATTGAGCTTCCCTCCTCTTAGATGACCTCAGCTTGTGTCAAGTTGACACAAAACTATCCAGCACACAGCCTTATTTTTATTTAGTCTGACCATATCTGTCTTTTACTTATTATGTTTAGATAACATATTTAACTGTACATGGGGCTGGATTCTAGTCTATAGATTTGTTGTTTTGCTGTTTGTTTTTTTTTACCTCTGATTATTTTGGGTTTTTTCCTATTTCTTTTTACTTAGGCCTTCTATTGGATTTTTTTTTAAAAACTCCATTTTAACTTTTGTGTTACAGATTTGGCGCTCTCTCTCTCTCTCTCTCTCTCTCTCTCAAGATTTATTTATTATTATGTAAGTACACTGTAGCTGTCCTCACACACACCAGAAGAGGGCATCAGATCGCATTACAGATGGATGTGAGCCACTATGTGGTTGCTGGGATTTGAACTCAGGACCTTTGGAAGAGCAGTCAGTGCTCTTAACTGCTGAGCCATCTCTCCAGCTGTTCTAGGGATTATATGTGCATTTTCAAAAACTTCTGTAGCTCAGAGTTAACTCTGTGGCAGTCCATGTAAAATGCAGAATTGCATTTGCATGTACCCTACTACTTTCTGCAACTCCCCATACCTGGCATTCAGTTACACATGCACAGGTTTCTTCCTTCCTTCCTTCCTTCCTTTGCATCCTTGTGATTTACTTTATTATTGTTCACAAACTCGTTGAGAAACACTAAAATTCATGAAGACAACCTAATCTTTCTCATGAAGGTTGAAAGTTAACTCAAAGAAAGACTTCTAGGCTAACACTAAGCTACCCAAGAGTAGGCAGTTTACTTTGCTTTCAAATCTTTACTTTCCGACCTCTTACAAATCATACCTCTTACTAGACTACTGTGAAAGTAAGTCACAAGGTAAATAAACAAATTCGCTGTTAGAGATGAGGTTCCATAAGTAAATGAGGTATTTTCTTTCTTATTTCACATGCCAACCCATTTTCTCTGACACAAATCACCAGGGCATAACAGTGTGACTCGTGCCAGTAGATTCTTTATTCCTTAACATTTTCATCCTGCCTTCAGGAGAGCTTCCTCGACAATTATCATGTACCTTGCTTCACCTAACACAGCCCACTTCAGACCCCAATCTGTTAAAGCTCTTCCTATCTTGAGAGTTCATTTTAGCCACTCTACCCAGAATATGAGCTCTCAATTTATCCTCGGGTTTTTATCATGACATCATATGCCCAAATATTTCTTCTCAATGCTTGCCCAATAGGTTCCACAGGTTGCTTTCAACAGTTACATAGTTAGCAACTTAAAAAGAAAAGGTTCCTTTCTGCATCTATACCCATTTATGTCAACAGTTAGTGTTTCTAGTGCCTTTCTTCACTGTCTGAGAATAGCACTCCCCTGGGGCTAGTTCCCTTGAAAAGCTTGGCAGCTATCAGATCTTGCAGACCAGAACTGCTGTAGGCAAATTCCTGAACTTTCCTCCTTCAGAGACTTGATTCACCTTCATTCCTGAAAGTATGCTATTGTTCCGATGTCTTTTCAGCTTTGTGGGTTTTGATGAGAAATCCAGGATGGCGTCCTCTGTATAGAATGTATTATATCTTTTTACTAGTTGCCCTCATCTATTAAACTACCGATCTATAACAACTTAAGGGAGGAGGGTCCGTCTGGTTCTCTGTGTGGAGGTGTCAGCTCCTGGGGGCTGGCTCCACGGCGTCACGGCGTCTGAGCCTGTGGGGAAGTAGTACATGATACTGAAAGCCATGGTGGAGCACAGGAAGGGGCAGAGCGAGAGACTGCCTTAGAAGAGGCCAGTCACCTTCTTCCTCCATTACCTCCCAACAGTCCATTGAACCTTTAATTAGATCGGAGCCCTGGAGACCTTTGAAAAACCCTTCACAGACATAGCCACAGGGGTACTTTACTTGTTTCCTAGGTATTATCCACCAAGTCACTGACGATGATGCTTATCCATTACTCCAAGGGAATATGAATGTCCAGCCCAATAGGAGCTCCAGGTTTGTTTGTTTGTTTGTTACAGTGCTTTGGATCAAGCCCAAGGCTTGGCACATAATAGACAAACACTCTGCCACCTGATTACATCAGACAGAGAGAAAATTTGCCCTTCTATTATGCTTTTGTTTTATGTCATGTCTCTGTGGATTGAATAGGATTCACCCAATCCGTCAGAGTGAGCTCTGCACATTCTCCCAACTCAAATGCTTATCTCTTCCAGAATCGCACCTCCACAGGCACACTCAGGAACATTCCATCAGGTCTTCCAGGAGATGCAGCTTTCTTGGGAGCATTGTCAGTGTCTGAGTTTTTTTTCCCAGAATATAGAACAGTGCTATGATATTGCAGTGATCCTATAAGAAGGTCCCTATGAGAGTGTGATGCTGCCTAATTTTCAGTATTTCTACTGAAGAAGAAAATCTCACTGTCATTGTCTCAAAGGGCTGGTTTAGTTTACATTTATATCTTCTGCCTCAAATAAAAAGGCTCAAGATATTTCCTACTCTTTGGAACAGCTGCTTGCTCACAGTGGCAGCAGTTGAGGTCCTGGGTCAGAGCCATACACATCCCTGCCAGCTGACCCTTAGGCTTGGCTTTTTGGTGCTCTGATCTCTTTTGTCTGCTTTCATAAATAATGGCGACAGTGAGGGCAGCAGTGGGGGCGGAGTGGAAACCACAGCTCTGTCCTGGAGACACGCAGCCTTTCCAGCTCTGATAGATCACAGAATAGAGTCAAGGGTAACATGGAGGCTTCAGTTTCCTACACAGTTAAGATGAATAAAGTATGATGAATTAAGAAGAGGTGATTGACGGGCGGTGGTGGCGCACGCCTTTAATCCCAGCACTTGGGAGGCAGAGGCAGGAGGATTTCTGAGTTCGAGGCCAGCCTGGTCTACAAAGTGAGTTCCAGGACAGCCAGGGCTACACAGAGAAACCCTGTCTCGAAAAACCAAAAAAAAAAAAAAAAAAAAAAAAATAGAATTCAAGAAGAGGTGATTGAAAACAATGGCAGAATGTTTGTATAACCGACCCTTGGAAAGTAAGATCTCCTTTTATCAGTATTTTTTTAATGGAGGCAAACCTCTGTTGCCAGCTTTTTAAGGAAGTTTTGTAGGGAAGTCATTCATGCTCTCAAGCTGTGAGTTTCTCCTCTTGTAACAGTAGAGCTCCCAGACTTTGGTAGGGCCCCAGACCTTAGCATAACTGACTCCATGACGGAAGTACCATTCAGGCTATAAAACTCAGCGTATAGACAGCACCACCTGCCAAAACAAAAGCAAATGACCCAGTTCATCAAAGTCCATAGTTCTGGGGAAGTCTCTAAATGAACTAGCCTTGCTTTTTGGCTTTTATAGTTCTGCTTCTAGATAACTGTTCTTGTTAACTGAAATATATAAACCCAGAATATGGGGTTTGTGCTTAAAAGCTCACCCCAATAAAGGCTCTGGGCTACACTGAGATCCTGAACATCCAGTGTAGTTGCAGGACAGCTAATAAAGACTTCCTATTGGCTTAAATCCATGTCTGAGCAGTCTTCTCTGGTGGAGACCCCACAACGCTCCTTGATCTAAAAGTCTGCAATGCAAGGAACATAGACCACACCACCTTAAAGTCTTATGAGAAATGTTCTGTGTTTATAAACATTGTATTCTACAGAAAATACCATGAAAGGTTTAGCAAAGGGAGCATAGGGCTTCCTTTAAAATGGCAGCTTCTGGAATGAGCCTTTCAAATCACCTTTCTCTTCACTTTGGAAGTCTCCACGGCCTTAGCATGTGGACATCTTCTCTATGAGCCTCCTTCAGCTTTCTGTTTCCTGATCATTAGCACTCCCAAGGGTGATTCACTGACTCCTTCCCCTTTTTAACCTTTCTTTTGTTTGTTTGTTTGTTTGTTCTGTGTTTTTGTGTTTCAACACAGGGTTTCTCTGTGTAGCCTTGACTATCCTTAGAACTCACTGTGTAGCCTTGACTATCCTTAGAACTCACTGTGTAGCCTTGACTATCCTTAGAACTCACTGTGTAGACAAGGTTGGTCTCAGACTCAGAGATCTGCCTGCCTCTCAGAGGGCTAGGATTAAAGGCATGTACCTCCACTGCCCAGCAAATGAACCCCCTTTCTTATCCCTAAGGTGCCTTCTCTCCATTGTCCTAAGCCTTTTTTATGGTGGTTTGAATATGCTTGGCCCAGGGAACAGCACTATTAGGAGGTGTGGCCTTGTTAGAGGAAGTGTGTCACTGTGGGGTGAACTTTGAGACCCTCCTGCTAGCTGCCTGAGAGATTCAGTCTTCCTAGTGGCCTTAAGATGAAGATGTGGAACTCAGTTCCTCTTGCACCATGCCTGCCTAGATAATGGACTGAACCTCTGAACCTGTAAGCCAGCCCCAATTAAATGTCCTCATAAGAGTTGCCTTGGTCATGGTGTCTGTTCACAGCAGTAAAACCCTAAGACACCTTTCCATCTGCCAGTAGTGTCAGGATAGTAACATAGAACCTTTATTTGATGTATTTACAAGATGAATAGAACTAAAATCTTCAGGGTAGAGCATCCATGGTTAAATACTGATGCTTCACATGAATGAATCTGAGTTGAATGGATGAATGATGTGATTAAAATACCAGATGAAATTCATATTGAAATGTCATCGGCACTGTGAGGCATTAAGGAGGTAGTGCGGACATGGAAACTTATGGTTTCTTTGGAAAGTCAGTTGTGTCGGATGGTATTTTGCTGCCACAGACACATGGAGCGTTTTCCTCAAGCTGATACAGATGAAAAGATGTTTTGCTAAAGCAGACACATGAAAGGATTCTTCACTAAGGACACACACATGTATTGGCTCCTCTTACATTGCATTGCTGAGTTCCGCTTGTGGTGACAGCATACAGAAAAACTCCCTAAAGAACTTCTCATGAGGTTCCTGTGACTTCTTGCAACTTCCATGGACTTGGGCAGATTGGCAGAGTGATGTCAGCTAATACAGACTCATGTGGAGTTCTGATAAGACAGACTCGTGTGGTGAGGCAAGACCTGTGGGAAGACACGTGATGTTCAGACAGAGTATAAATAGGACCCAACAGACAGTGGCAGGAGACTTGCTTAGCTAGCTTTGCAATATTTTGCTGGTCTCACATCTTCATCTTCATTGATCTTCACTTCGTTGAGAGAGACACGACAGAGAACTTCTCTTGGCATCCCTGCTGGTCTAGGTCACTCCTGCTGACTCTTGCCAGTTTGGCAGAGGCCTGGCTGTTTCTGCTGCATCAGGCCACTGCTGCTAATTCATGTTTATTCCCCTGATGCTACTGAACTGGACTGCTAGAATATTCGTGAAGTGTTTGCCCGTGGATCAAGCTGTGCTGCTGATTCCTGTGAACTGAACTGCTGATTTCCTGACAACACAGATAGGATTTGCTCCAAAGAACAATTTTTAAACAGGTCCACTTCCCTCGTATCCTGATATCCTTTCTTTTCCACTACCTCTGGTGTTAAGGGAGGTTAAGCACTTAAGAACCCTTATTAAAAGACAGGTTTAAAAAGTCAAAGCAACATAGAACCTTAATTTGATGTATTTACAAGATGAATGGGACTAAAATCTTCAGGGCAGAGGATCCATGGTTAAATACTGATGACTATATAAGAGTCTCCAACATGGACGCCTGTCCCTTGAAAGAAATGTCCTGTCCTGGTTTGGAACTCTGCCAGCAAGGAGACAATTACCAGATATCATCTCCTGACTTTGGGCCCAAATAGCCCTCTTTCCTTTATAATGCATCCAGTCTGTGGCCTCATGTTCTCAGTCACAGGAAACAGACCAGGACAATGAACAACATCTAAGTCTATTAACTGACTGCTTTCTCTTGCTCATCCTAACTCTGGATGTTAAAAGCACTTGCAATAAATACATCTTCATTTGTGTTGATTTTATCCTTGAAATGCCCACGTATCCTTTCTTTCTTCTCCATTTCCTTGCCACTCCCCTACTCCCCCAGTCCAGGTCTTTAACCTGGTTTCCTGTTTTTCCCTTGTCTCTTACCCGAATTCTGGGCTCTAGATGTTTAACGCACCACACACTGCTACCCTTCCTTAACCATTTCTTCCTTTGCTTCAGCAAGTGGTGTCTCAGGAACCCAGAAACTAGAAAAGAAAGGCACAGGTTCACTGAGCTCATCACCCACTCCTTCCCAGTGTAAGAGCAAGAACCCTCAAAAGCACCCCAATATCTGGTTCATAGACTTTCAACTCCACATCAGAGAAATTCCACCCTCACTTCTTCATTTATTGTTCAGGGGCCATTTGCTTGACTGAAGTTCACAACCAAACAGAAATCAAAGAAACTGCCCACCTCACTTCTAGACGTGGACTCTTTTCTTGGTAGAAAATGTCAGGACCAGATTTTTACTTCCAAACCAGTGGACATGAAAAGTAGAGGGAGAGGAGCAATCCAGGAAGGCTGCCAGGCAGGGGTGAACTCCCTGCAGGTATGAAAAGCATTCAACACCGAGCTGGGAGGAGAAGGAGGTGCCATTTGAGAGAATGAGTGGGGACATTAATTTCGGTTCACGGTTGCAGGGGGTTCAGTCTATGGTGGGAAGAAGGCAGCACAGCAGGATTTACATCTGGGCAGACCAGGGACGGGAGATGGGGATACTGTACTGAGCTGACATGCTTCTCTTCCGGGGCAGAGTGCGGCCACGGCCAGGTCCACTCACCTCAGGGTCGGTCTTTCCTATAGCATTGAGAGGAGAGGAGCGCCTCACACTCCTGAGGGACTCTAAATCCAGCCAGGCAAAGAGTGAGAGTTAAATGACGTGATCTCTTTGCTTTTCTCCTTGTCTATTTTTAGTAACAAGGCAGCATGAAAATTACAAGAAATCGCATTACTGGCTTTCCTTTTAAAGTTTTATCTAAATGAAGAATTTGTAGTTTCCAACCTTGACAGTAGGAACGGAGGTGGGGGGGGGAGGTGGAGAGGGGCGGGCAGCGGCATCCTGCGTTCTGTAACCAAAAAGAGCAGTCTCCAAATCTGCTTCGTTCTAAATTGTGGAAAAAAAAACTGGTGGAAACCAAAGGCAGACTCTGGTGGGCGGGGTTCTGACTGGGTGGCTAAAGCATTGCCCTTTCCTGGGCCAATCAGATTCTTTCACGAAGCTCTCGGTTTATAACTATTTTCCTTCAAGTTATTAGAAGGGTTAAGATGATACACTTTATATTTTATCACAATTTTTAGAGAACAGTCACACCAGACAAGAAGTTTTACTTCTGGGTTTCCTGTTCAAAGATGCATAAAATATTTCAGAATATCGGTGTCAGAAGGAGCCTTGAGGTCACTTAGCACAGGGGTTATCAAGCGCTCACTTCCCGTTTCTTAGTCATATTTTAGGTTTAAGATAACCTAAAAGCTATAGAAACACAAAGCCAATGTAAAACAAGAATAGTCGGTAAGAGCCTTTAAAAAGACAGAGGCGGAGCCAGGGAAATGGCTCAGTGGGTGAAGAACTTGCCTTCCAGCTGGGCGGTGGTGGCGCACGCCTTTAATGCCAGCACTTGGGAGGCAGAGGCAGGAGGATTTCTGAGTTCGAGGCCAGCCTGGTCTACAGAGTGAGTTCCAGGACAGCCAGGGCTACACAGAGAAACCCTGTCTCGAAAAACCAAAAAAAAAAAAAAAAAAGAACTTGCCTTCCAAATCCAATGAGCAGAGTTAGGAGTCCCCGGAACCCAAGAAAAAGCCAGGTGTCATAAAGAGCACGTGGATTCTCGGTGGCGCTTCAACTCGAGGTGGGGGGGTGGAGACAGGGAAATGGCTCAGAAACTGTGGGCAAACTCAGGCAGAGGCAGGAAGGCAAGGCCTCACCCCAAGACAAGGAGGGAGAAAAGCAGCTACTCCTAAAGGTTGTCCTCCGAGATCGGAGCATGCCTACCCTGCTCCCCACCACACCCATCTCTTTTTTTTTTCCTCGCAGATTTTTTTTAAATCTCAAAGCAATAATAATTTTCAAAAGGAGAATGTTTAATTATTTTTATAATTTCAAAATTTATTTTCTTAAAGATAATATCCGAAATAGGGTTTAATCATAAGATCAATACAGATGTAAAAAATGAAAATATATTCAGGGTGTTATTAATAAGAAAACTAGTAAGTGTCCTTCAGTCAGCATAGTGAAGAGGCTAGAAAGCATATCATAGCTGAGGAATACTGGAGTACTGGGGTAGCAGCACAGAGGGCAGGATCCTGAAGATGGAGGGACCCTGAACAGCCCTGGGCAAAAACGGTTTTGTATCAGTAATTTGTTTCTTTCAGTCACCAAATGGCCTCCTCAGAACCTGAATGGAAAGCCCATAGAGAGGCTGTCTTGGGGGGGTGGGGGTGTCTAGACAATACAGTTTCCAATAAAACAAATTTTTCTCTGTATCTGAAGCTGGCGGAGAGGAAGCGAACATGAAAATCTCTTCCTGCTTGAAATAGGATGAGAAGCAGTCTCCCTTCACGAGAATCTCGGAGGTTCACGCCCTGACTCTGACTCAGGTTTAATTTGTCTCAGAATCCAACTGGGAGGCTGATTTGCAAGTCCAATCCCATAATAGTCCCATAGGAGCGATGACCTTTTCATTATTATGTTGGGGCAGAAACATTTTTTTCAGCTACACAAATTTCCCCTTTTATTATTTTTGAATATTTTCGTCTAGTTACACAATTCATTCTTTTCAGGATTTTGTTTTGTTTGTTTTGTTTTTTAAATATTGAGAACTCAGTCTGTTCCTGAACAACTAAACTGTATGAGTTACTGTATCTGGGAATATCTCCAGGATCTCATGACCCTCTGTAGCATTAAACTATAGGGAGGAAAAAAATGAAAATTGACCACAGCTCTCTTCATGGATCTTAAGAGAGGTTGTAAACTACAAGACAACACGAATGAATCTCTAGGACCAAGGGCCTTGTCCTGTTCTTTGAAGCCAGGTGAGACTTTGTCCACAGTCCCTTGCGAACCTTGTCTGACTTTACATAACAAAGGAATTGTGACAGCCCAAGTTCAGAAATTCAGGTGAGAACTCAGTCTTCCAAATGCGCAGAAGAGCAATTAAACTCCTCAGGTGAATAAGGCAGTTGTTGAAACGCAAATGAATATGTGACTCTGAGGGCCCACTTTCTCCATTGGAAAATGTCATCTTTGCCTATATGAACACCCACACACGCACACGCACAGGCACACACAAAATCAAAGGGGTCGGCCTTGGGTTCTGTGGTGTAGAAGGGAATGTGCTGCCAGAAGCTTATGAGCTAGTGCCATTCGCGTCTCTACCACAAGGTGTCGCTGTTGAACCCTAGTAATCCATTCTACTTTGCACCTTTCCATCATTTTCCTATTTTAGATTTTTTTTTTAAGGGATGGATTGAAGAACAAAAATTAAATCTAAAATTCTGTTGCCAAATGTCATGATATAATAGGTCATAGTTCACAGGAGAAGCTTAAGCATCGAGTTGCTGCCATCTGGATGTCCTCCATCTGGACCGGACCAGCAGGGTTCACTCTCCAGGTGCTCTGCAGCAAGCACGTGGGCACGGACACACGTCCTAAATCCCGAGAGCTTTGACACACTGGGATGCTTGTTTCGAGGTGTGTATTCTCTTGCACCATTGCTTCTTTCTGATTTAGAGAATCATTCTTAGCAGCTGCCACGCTGCCCTATCGCCCCTTTGCCGAGGCCCCCTCACCCCGTCTCACTTCTCGATTCTGTCTGATTTCTCTACTTCCTGCAAACACTGATCTGATATACTCACTGTCTCCGCTTGCTCGCCTCCATTTTCTTCCTAGTCATTCTTGTTGCCCACATGCTCTCTGCAAACACTGATTGCCGGACCCAGGGCTCAGCTGAAACTGTTCTCACCCACCTGGTTTGTAACATCTTCCCACAGGCACAACACACCCATCTTCCAGTGGCACCCTGCTGGTTTTAAGCTAATGCCTTCCAGAGAGGTAACACTCTCTCGAGGCACATCTGTTCCTCTTGCGGTTACCTCTAATTGTTAATTTGATACAATTTGACAATTGTATCACCAAGTAATCACTTGGGAAGAGAGTCTCAATGAGGGATTGTCCGCACTGGCTTGACCCATGGGCACGTCTCTGGGGATTTTTCTTAATTAGGTTAATTGAAGACCCAGCCCACAGCTGGCGCCGGCGTTCCCTGGGGGGGGGGGGTGGCATTCCCTGTGAAGGGGGTCCTGAACTGTATTATGAGGGGAGAGATGAAGTTGAAATGAAGCAGGCAAGCAAACCAGTGCGGATGCATTAGTCTCCCTCTGCTTTTGATGTGGGTCTGATGTGACCCACTGTCTCAAACTCATGTCACTGAGACTTGAGTGCAGTGAAGCATTGTAACTTATAATTGTGAGCTGAAATAAATTCCTTCCTCCCCTAAGTTGCTTTCTGTCAGCAGCAACAGAAACGAAACTAGAACAACCCTCAAGGTAACTTCATATGGCCCTATGACTTCCTGCACTATCTGTATACACTGACTCCCAGATTCAGATTTTCACCACTGACCTCTTTCAGCCAGTCTGTATCCAGCTGACTTTTGACACCTCCACTTTATCATCAAAAGTGTCTCAACCTTCCCAGATCAGCACCCGATTCTTCATTTTCTTTTCATACCCTCCTCGACCCTCATCTGTTTCAGACTGGTGTTTTTAATCTACCCATTTGCTTAGGCCAGACCCTAATGAATCATGACAGATTCTTTGCTCTCAAAAGCATCTGAGAATCCAGTTAATTCCCCACTTCTCAGCCTCTTGAGTGCTGGGATCCCATCCAAGTGTATCATTAACAGATCATTTCTCTCTATCTCCATGATTACACCTTGTAATAATATAGTTTTCATTGCTATAATGAAACATCAGAAGCAGGCTAGTTATGAAGAAAAAGAGATTTATTTAACCCAAATCTAAACAGTTCAGCATGACGGTGCACTTTCTGGACCGGGTCCCCGGGCAGCATCATGCGTGGTCTACAGAAGCTGTAGGATTGCGTAAGGGAAGAAGAGCTCACCTTTGGAACAAGAAGCCAGAGAGACAGGGAGGGTCCAGCAGGCCATTGTAACGAGCCTCTTTCAAGCACTACTCAGAGCACCAGGTCTGGCAGTCAGAGTTTGCAGAGAACGCATGGCAACAAGACTGGGAAGAAAACAGAGGCCAGCAAGTAGAGACCATGAATATATCAGATCAGTGTTTGCAGTAAGTAGAGAAATCAGAATCTAGAACTGAGAAGAAGAGACAGCTAATCCCTTCTAAGTTCCTGCCCCAGCTGACCAAGGCACCTCCCACTAGACCCTACCTCCCCAAACTTCCACCTCAGGGACCCAGTCCTGACATATGAACTGTGGAGAACAAGTCACATCCAAACCACAGCATGCCTCCACAGTGCTGATTGGCAAGGTCTTAACCATTGAAGTTAAGACTCACTGCTTTGACCCTGGACCATCCCTTGCAATCTATTCTTCACATGCTAAACAATGTATACATTTAACAAAGTACCAAAATAAGTCAGATCAAGTCGCCACCCCCTGCCCAAAACATTCGGTTGACTTCACTTCTGCATCCTGAAGATGATCTTCAAATAACTCTCTAAGGCCTGCCCAGCCTTAGGGACCTCTTCAGCACGGTGACCCCTCACTGCACCCCACTTCTTTCAATGGCCACTCCCTTGGCCTGGAATCCTCCCCTCTCCTGGGGCTGGCACACAGATGGTTTTGCTCTGCTTTGGTTTTTCTTATTGGACCCACTACCACCTGACATTACGTTATCAGCGTATTTATTATTTGGTTCTAAGAGGATAGGATATCAATGAGTACTGTCCTTCCTAGCCCTGGGACAACAGCTGGGACATAGTGGATGGGCGCTACATGTTTACTGAACAAGGGAAAGAAAGGGGGTGTGTCCTTTTTGAAGACAGGGGACAGATCACTGGAACTGAATTTAAAACTTTGAACATTTTAACCTGTGTTGTTATTTCAGAGTGCTAAAAAGTATCACCTGGTCTTGACCAGCCTTGTTCCTGGGCCTCTACAGCCAGTCATTTTCATGTGTCTCCTGTTTACTCCCTTAGCACCAAGACACAAATTTTCTTGTGTGGCTTTGCTCTTAAATGTTCCCCAGATTGCCCGTAGGCTGATGACTTGGTTCACAGTCTGTAACACTACTGGGAGGTGGTGGAACCCTTAGAAGGTGGGGCCTGATGGGAGGATGTTAGGTCTTTGAGAGATTTCCCTCAAAGGGAATATTAGAACTGTGCTCTCCTTCGCCCATCCCCCCCTCAGCTTTTTGACCACTGTGACACAAAGAGCTTTGCTTTTCCACATATTGTCACCATCTTGACCTGTGGCACCATAGGCCCTGAAGTAACAGGGCAGAGCGCTCATGGGCTGGTGACTGTGGATTCATGAGCCCATCCTCCTCCTCTTCAATTTATTCCCTCAGGCATTTTGCCACAGCAACAGGAGCTGATTGACACAGCTCCTAATCTTCTCACGGCTGACAGTGCCAGCAACAAATCAACAGCAATGGCAGGACCAAAAATTCATTTAAATTTATTGCATCTTAATTTCAGTTCTTTAAAACTTATTTTCTTAGGACTTTGTAGCAGTATTCTTAGTGTTGCCAAACTTACTGAGGAACTGTGACTACCATGTCAATGAGTTTCCAAGATGTTTTCTGGGAGCAAATTGATCCCAATAAAAGACTCTCACCAGCCCACGAATGGCTTCATGCAGTCACATTGGAATAGGAGTCATCTGGTAGCCTCTGTGTAGCCGTGTCACACAGTCTGTGGTGGCTTAGGATGTTGGATGGTAATCCTTAGTCTGATAATATCTCTGCCTGCTGCAGAAAAGGCTTTGGTGACCACAGACCAGCACTCAGCTCACGTTCCAGGCTCATCACTGGGTCACTTTGAGAAAGGGGTCTCTGTCCCTTTACTTAGGTACAGGTGTTCCTGCCCTTCTATGACATAACTGTTTAGGTATAAATCCATGTAAGCATAGTCATTTCCTCCAAGGTAACACCTCAAGGATGAGACAAGTATGTGAAAACATGGTAACAAATGGACAAACTTGCCGGTTAAAGAGAAAGTGCTGACCATCAGTTGCAAATATGCATTGTGAAGTGCACTAATGCACACTAATTCACTGTAAAGTACACTAATGCACACTAATGCACTGTGAAGTGCACTAATTCACACTAATTCACTGTGAAGTTCACTGATGCACAGTAATTCACTGTGAAGTTGATTAATACACACTAATTCAAGGTGAAGTGCACTAATGCACACTAATTCACTGAAAAGTGTACTAATGCACACTAATTCACACCCAGCCAACAAACAGCTAAACGTAACAACTGGGTCTAGCTTGTTCCTTTGGAAGATGAGTGGCTCGCAATGTGGGTGGTCTTCGACCTCTTAGATTGTGTGCTGATAACCATACTTGTTAAATGGGTATAGGCTAAAACTCTCTTGAGAACAATTGTGTACCAGGGAGTGGGATAATTTGTGAGGTTCTTCCCCAGAGGTAACACGGCTCTGTGGAAAGGTCAAGACAAAGCCATAGATGACCTTGTGAAGGAGTTGGGGCGATTAAAAGTGATGGCTGAGGTTTGTCCTGCCTTCAGGGCCTGCATGGAGCCCTTCCTGTGAAGACACCTCCCTGCACCTTCTCAGTGCAGTACGACTTTAAAGACATAACACTTTAAGGGGTGGAGGGACTGATGTTAACAGATTTGATGGTGGCTTATTTATGGTGCAAGCTCCTAAAACCACCAACGTCCATTTCCTTTAGCTCACTACCAGTTTAAACCGCTCGTATTTAGTTACAGAGTACCCTGCCATTACTTCTTGCTTTTCTTCACAGTGCTCTGCAACTGATAACTTCAGGAGGAATGGATTTAAACTCTTCAGGGGGAAGATTTTCAAGTATGCAATATCACAAGATAGCATTATATTGTGATCTCCCTTTTCGTTTGAGACCAGCTGCTGGTCTTTTGGGAACAGTGATTAGGATATAGTCCTTAACTAAGACTTGCTCCACTTCAGAGAAAAAAACTGGGGAAAACATTTTCCTAAAGCTACCCTCTGACTATGATATCTGGGATAAAAAGAGGCTCCTGGAATCCACATTTCTGCTAAGTCTTATGTGGTGACAATTTGGAGTTTTGGGTTCTTTAAAAAACACAGAAATGTTGTAAGAATATGCTTTCTTTTTAATCTCAGGTGTGGGATATGGGGCTGCTTCAGACTGTCCACAGCAGCTGACTATGATTTGCCTCATGCTCTAGCAGGAGTGTGATTTTGCCAGCTGCAGATAGTTTCAGCGATTATGTGACATTTGGAATTCTGGGGACTTTTCAGAGGGTATATAAATATTAGAGCCCTACTCTTGGTTGGTAGGTTGGTTGGTTAGTTGGTTGTTTGTTGGTTAGTTGTTGTTGGCTGTTGGTCATGGTTTGTTAAGTAGCTGTGTGCAAAGAAGGAACAACAATAAGAAGAAATTAAATATCTTGATGGCAGAGATCAAACTTGCTCCAAGGAACTCAATACCCTTAATCAGCAGGAAATAGTCTAACAATAACATCACCCCCTTTCCAAACCCTGACTTTATTCTGGGATTTTTTTCCTTACCTCTCTGTCTCTCTCTCTCTGTCTCTCTCTCTCTGTCTCTGTCTCTGTCTCTCTCTCTCTCTCTCTCTCTCTCTCTCTCATCTAGTGTTAGGGGATTGAAAGAATGAAAAAGGGGTAGAGAAGGGTGGGAGAAGGAAGAATCCACAAAATAGCCAAAGAATAGCTACACCTTGTATACACCCACAGCCCTCCCTTGCACTGAGCCGTGTGTACACCCGCTGTCTTCAACATAGTCTTTGAGAGAAGAGGAAATAGATCAGGCAGATCTCACCACTGGAGGAGTCTGCTGAGTTTGCCTAGTTGCTAACACCAGGCATGTTGGCACCTTTGTCATTTATTTCCTTGACAATCATTAACCAACAGGTTTCCTAATAGACCTGGCTCTTCACAGAACCTTCTCTCTGGTGTTGTCACTGCTCCACTAATGGATGTGATTGTTAGCTGCCGACTTGATCTGCCCATGGGGATGCTCTAGCTATACACCTGTAGCTGGGGCCTTGTGGTCTGTGGCCTATTGCTATATCGGTACAGTGGAGGCCCTGCTTCCCCAGTCAGTTAGACCTAAGTTGTTACTCTCAATGCTCTGGCTGTACCCATTAATATTCTATGGCCACTGCTGACTCGTTCTGTAAGAGCAGACAGACTGGGCTCCCTCAGACCTCTTGCTTCTCTCTGCATTTCTTCAAGGTGACCTGAGGACCTTTGCTCATTGCTCTGCCTGGGCAGTTTCCCCGTTGTTTATAGCGCATCAGAGGAGGAAGAGCTGGTTCCAGGAAGCAAATCCACCCTTGGGTCTAGATGCATCTGTGTGATAGTTCCTCCAACACCAGTTACTGGAGAGTGCCTGGGGGCTTTGCACAGTCTTCCTCAGAGAAGACTTTCTCTGCAAGGATGGGTCAAGGGATAAAAATGAAGGGACAGTGATGTGGAATCTGGCCACATGGCAAGGTGCTTCCATTTTTTACCCCAGGCTCCTGGGAGCTCAGCTTTGAGGTCCTCGCTTGAGAACTTTCTGTTTCAAGATGGGATCTGGAGTAGAGGGCCCATGTGCAACAATGGAGGTGGTCTGCATTGTGATGCCACTGCAGGACAGTTTGGTCTCTTTTGGTCCATTAGGAAAGCTGTCCCTTCCTCAAGGGTCTTGACTCCTCTGATTGGGACTGCGATGTGAATGGTACCCTTAAGAACAGTATAGTTCTGTGGACTGTATCTTGGGTACTCTGTACTTTTTAACATCCACTTACTCGTGAGAACATACCATGCTTGTCCTTTTGGGTCTGAGTTACCTCACTCAGGATATTTTCTAGTTCCACCCACTTCCCTGCAAAACTCAGGATGTCCTTGTTCTTAATAGCTGACTAGTATTCCATTGTGTAAATGAACCACATTTTCTGTATCCATTCTTCTGTCATGGGACATCTGCGTTGTTTCCAGCTTCTGGCTATCACAAATAAGGCTGCTATGAACATAGTAGAACACGTGCCCCTGTGACATGGTGGGGCATCTTTTGGGTATATTCCCAAGAGTGGTATAGCTGGGTCTTCATGTGGATCTATTTCCATTTTTTTGAGATCTCTCAAACACTGGACCACCAAACAGGCAGCATACACCAGCTGATATGAGGCCCCCAACACACATACAGTAGAGGACTGCCAGGTCTGTGTTCATTCAGAGATGATGCATCTAACCCTCAAGAGACTGGAGGCCCCAAGGAGCTTAGAGGTCAGGTGGGGTGACCTCACAATAATGAAAAAGGAGGGAAGGTCCTTCGGATGAACCAATCATATGGGGTTCCCCTTCTTGGAAGCAGTTAGAAATGTGGGGACTATAGCTTAAATAACTTGTATATTACCCTAGGATACGGCTAGAACCAGAAGACTTGTAGGATTAAGGACAGAGTGAGGGGGTCCTATAATTCTGTAGGCTTGAGTTTCTGCCAGAAGAATGGGTTTGGTTGCTGTCACTGTGGCCAGTTGTATACCCAAGACCTGGACTTGTTTTAAGTCACAAGTGCACTTGATGCCCCTTACCAACACCAAGCAAAGCAGCATGACTTCCTCTCCCCATCCCCTCCAGAGCCCTTCTGAGTTGTCCATCTGGTCCTCTCCTTGGGACAGACCTCTTTAGAGATGTAAACAGCTAAGTGCAACAACTTATCCTGACACACAGATTCATTAGTCACCAGCGATTTAAACTACAACAAACTAACAAACAATAAGATCCAAGATGCTACTGTCACCAGCTTTCCTAAGGGAAGAAAGGAAGGGGCAGCCATTGCTGGGCTCGGAGTGCTTTGAGCCCTGGGCCTTGTGCACCTGACAACATTCACCTGTCACTCTGGCACATCCTCCACAAGCAACACATTCTATATGTCTGTACTGTCTGTCCTCACAACAGCCTTATGAACCAGCAGTGCCTCATGGAATAATTGGCATGGTCCCCCAAAAGTGTCTACATCCCAATCTACAGAATCCATGAATGTATTGCCTTAAATGGGAAAACTCAGTTTGCAGGTGTGATTAAGAACCATGGGAGAATTTTCTGGATTTGGCAGCTAGGCCTAATGCCATTACAAGGATCTTAGAAGTAAAAGCAGGAGACAGAGTAGTCAAGGTCAGAGGAGGGCATGCTGCAGAGAACAGTCAGCAAGACAAGATGGGAGAAAGAAGCCTCTGGTGGTGGAAGGAGGGCTCTAGTCAAGGGATATTCATAGCCTCTGCGAGTTGGAGAACACAAGGAAATGCAAAGAAATGCAACATATTTAGTGTAGCCCATTAAAACTACTAAGAGAACTACTAAGTGTAGTTCATTGTTCCAGAACTCTGAAACAATGCTTATTCGTTCTAAGCTTCCTTATGAGGTAATGTGCTGGAATATCAACAAGGGATGAATACAGTTGTCACTGTCTTCCTTTTTATCAACAAGACACTAAAATCTGTAAGTTACTTGTAAGCCAGAATTCAAATCTAACTCCATGACTCAAAAGCCCATATTTCTCCCTACTTTAAAATATTTATATGAATATTCACATAAATATATAGAGATATATTTTAAATATCTTTAAAATAATTACAATTAATATCCTTACTCAAATCATCAAATGGTTAACTTCCACAACTACTTTAGAAAAAAATCCCTAAAGGCATACTTCTGATCATCTCTGCTTGATGTGGTAGGTAGATATGAGAAAAGGAGGTATTGGCTACCAGCTTTATGGTATTTTTGTTTTGTTTTTGTTTTTGCTTGTTTTTTTGTTTTTTTTTTTTTTTCAAGACAGGGTTTCTCTATGTAGTCCTGGTTGTCCTAGAACTCACTCTGTAGCCCAGGCTGGCCTCGAACTCAGAAATCCACCTGCCTCTGCCTCTTAAGGGCTGGGATTAAAGGCATGCACCACCACTGCCCAGCTCACCAGCTTTATTTTTAAAAACTAAATTTAAAACGGCCCAAATATCTGTTGATGGGTAAATTTGTTTCATGCAATGGAATACCTCTCAGCCATAAAATCCATCAAATTCCTAAGAGAGATAAATGCCTACAAGACACAACAAGATCAGTTATTCTTGTAATCATTGTATTGAGTGAAAACCCCAGCAGCCTGCGGACTGCAGGGTTCCATTTCTGTGAATTACTACAGTGGACAGAACTTGTCGGTGATGGAAAGCAGACGGTGTGTGTGTGTGTGTGTGTGTGTGTGTGTGTGTGTGTGTGACTGTAATGGAGCATGGAGAACTTTCTAGAGTAGTGCAAATGCTCTTTACCTTGATACAGGTGATCATTCCATAGATAGATATACTTACCGAAGTTCATCAAATATTTTTGCTTGAATCCCTTTGTGTAACTTATTTCCCAAGTTTTGAAAAGAGGAGTAGGAGTTGAAATCAGAGGAAGAAAAGCCTCACTGGGGTTCTTTGAACTGTGTGCACCAAATTAGAGCCTCCACACAGTGAGTGGAATGGGAGAGAGAGGCAGGGGGACACCAGGGCCTTCCCTCAGCTCTCAGGCCCTACCCTGATAGAGTGACATCACCTCATCTCCCTGGGTCCTCAGCTGCAAAACCAGTGAACAGAATTAGATGATCTCAGAGTTCCCTTCTTACTGTAAAATTCCATTAGCTGCCATCTGAAGTGGAGAATCAAATAACTCCAGAAGCTTCTACTTGATACAGAGTTGCTTTTCCAACACTCATTGATTCTAATCTAATTCAATCTACGCTGGTCCTCAGGGAGTAACAGGATTCTCAAAGAATGCATTTTCTTAAGGGAAACTTGGTTCTTTGTTTGTTTTTAAGAGCACAGTTTAGAGGGTACTAGTGTGGGCTGCACCTGTTTGTATTAAAGGCACTTGCATATTCATGAGGCCTCAGCATGTGGAGGGGGGTATGCTGCCTGCGACCCCAGACAAGCCACTCACACAATGAGACAGCACAACATATTCTGTACTGTATACTTTTCTGGGGGTGTTTAGAGATGAAATGAGATCTAGTTATACATACATACATACATACATACATACATACATACATGCATGCATGCATACATACATACATACATACATGCATACATACATGCATGCATACATACATACATACATACATACACACATATATATATTGTTCTTACTAAGGTTTGGGAGCGAGGAAGAGCAGTTGTCTGGGAGAGGATCATTTTACAGACAAGGAAAAGCCAGTACTAATCACTGAGCAGAAAACAAGTGGCCATGGTGGTTAGAGTGCAGGGCGCGTCTTTGGCAAAAAGAGGCAACACAGAGTTCTGTTGTTCCCTGTGGTCTCTTTGCTAATAGCCTGTGTGCAAGGTGACTGATCTTTGGTTTACCAGGCTAGACTGGAAACAATCACCCAAACCTGATGGAGATGGAGTGGGTACCATAGAGCGTCTGAGAAAACAGATCCCAGAAGATGGCAAAGGCCCCTGTGCTGTTTCCCCAGAGCTCTATCGCCAGGACCTAAAACTGCCATAGCCACGTCCAAGGGCTTTAAAAAGGTGGATTGAAGAACTGAGGGGAGCAGAGAGAGGGATCACAGGCAGCAGCAGTGAGCCCACCTGTTCCTCTGGGGCCCAGACGTCTCCTGATCCATTTTTCTCGTCTTGGAGGCTCAGTGGCTTGTATCTCTCAGCCATTCACTTCTTTATTCAAAACTCATTTGTTTTTACTGCTGATTCGGATTCCATTGGATAAATCATGTAAAATGTACCCATTGACAGGCGTTTGGATCATTTCCAATTTAGTTTTTAAGAATAAGGCTAGTAGGACCATTTTAATGTGGATCTCTCCATGTAGATATCTTTCATTTCTCTTGGGTATTTGGATAATATAGTCGATTTGTATTTAATTTTACAAGAAACTGCTGATGAGATTTTTCAAAGCAGCCCTGCTTGGACATTGCCTCAGCGACTTAGGAGGGCTCTGGTTTCTCCATGTCTCCACCTTGTGCTTTGATAGATGCATCTCTGGTGAATGACAAATGAAGGTATCAAAATGATTTACAAATCTGAAGAAATAAAGAAACAAGCCAAAGGCAGCCTGTCCAGGTCCCTCACACCACTCAGCACTGGTACCCAAGCCCAGGAAGCCAGCTATGCCTTTCCTTTCTTCTATGTTTGGTCAAGATGCCACATCAACAGTACTTTCAAATGCTTCTGTGAATCATATCATTCTGTTTTCTCTGTTTCTCTTACTCTAAGCCAGCTCCCATCTGGGTCACAGTAATGCCCTCGTAAGTGTGTATGTATATATGTGTAACACATATATAATTATAAAGTCTTTTAATTCAAATAACCTAATCTACACGTGTATACATTTATACAGAGAGACTCCTCTGCCATAAATCATCTTGTTGCTTCCAATGGTGCAGAACGCTGCCCTGACTCCTGACAGCTCAGTGTCTCGGGGCTAAATACAGAGATGCTTGAGTTTGCTTATTTCACTGTCTGTTGTTGCCTTAGTTAGGGGTTTCCATTGCTGTGAAGAGACACCCTGACCAAGGCAACTCTTATAAAGAACAACACTTAATTGGGGCTGGATTACAGGTTTAGAGGTGTAGTCCATTATCATCAAGGCAGCATGCAGGCAGACATGGTGCTGGAGGACCTGAGAGTTCTACATCTTGTTCTGAAGGCAAACAGGAGAAGACTCAATCTCTTAGATAGCTAGGAGGAGGGTCTTCAAGCCTACCCTCCCCAACCCCCATGCATACACAGTGACATACTTCCTCCAACAAGGTCACACCTACTCCAACAAGGCTACACTTCCTAATAGTGCCACACTCTGGGCCAAGTATACTCAAACCACCACAGTGAGGGTTGGTAATGTAGGTCTGTCTCTAAAACTTAAGTCCTCTCTTGGCTCCCTAACAAGGTAGATGTCTTATCCAGGGCAACCACTGAAGGATGGCAGTCAGGATGCCTCACTAGAGTAAACCCATGGCCTTCAGGACCTTATCAGGACTGTCCTCTGAAGTTTCCTGGTTAGTTCTAGGACAAGCAGAGAACAGTTTCCTGCTGGGAACATCTCCATGGGACAAGAAGGTAAGTGTTGTACGGCTCCTTCATCTTGAACTTTAACATTCTTGAGAATCGGGGCTGGAGAGATGGCTCAGAGGTTAAGAGCACCAACTGCTCTTCCAGAGGCCATGTGTTCAAATCCCAGCAGCCACATGGTGGCTGACAACCACCTGTAATGGAATCTGTTGCCCTCTTTTGGGGTGTCTGAAGACAGCTACAGTGTACTTGTATATAATAAATAAATAGGCTGGAGTGAACCGGGCCAACAAAAACAAAAAACAAAACCAAAAACCATTCTTGAGAATCTTAATTCTCCTCCAAATGCCACTGCCACATTGTGACTACCATTTTTTTTTTTTACATTCTGTTCTGTGGCAGAGACCACTTCAGAGTTCTAGAGATGAGAGAAAGAAGCTAACCAGCAGCAACCATGCGCTTTATTGTTATCCATCAAGCTCAGGGAAGCTCATGGATACTCTCCTAACACTGCATTCTCAAGCCTGTGGGAAATTAAAATGTAGATTTCCTCCAAGCATTTGATGCTAAAGTGAAATAAGGCCCACTGACCAGATTAGACTCACGGGGTTGGATATCTGAGCCATGTCTTAGTCCATTTCAATTTCTGAAACAATGGTAGAGATGGACAGTCTGTAATGAATGGGAATTTGTTGTCTCACAGTTCTAGAAGCTGAGAAGTCTGGGTCTGAGGGTCTAGCATTTAGTGAGTGCCTTCTTGCCTCTTGTCGTGCTATCCATGGCTGGAGGGACAGGGCAGAAGGACCTCAAACTCTCCCCTAACGAATCCACTCTGAGGATGACTAGGTCACCATTCATTCATGAGAGTCAAGCCCTCAGGCCTGACCTCCCCACTCTCTTTAGCTCCACTGCGCTCCTGCACCAGTGATCACCTTCCTAATGTGCATCGCCTAGGGAAGGGGCTGATACTCAAGCCACAGCACTCAGTGATAAGTGCTTGAGGTAACTGTAAGGATACAGTGATACTATGCAGTACTGTGAATAATGGACCCTCAAACATGCCTCTTCGGGCCTTTCCTGACATATCAGGCTGTGTTCTGGTGTCAGGATAAAATAGCCAACTTGGATTTCAAAGCTTGTCAACTTTGTAGTCACATAGTTATATAGTTTATGTGCCATTTTCCATATGTGCCACAGACACGTATAATTCGCCAAATCATTTCCTTAGACTGAGCAGGCACATCCAGCTAAGTTTAGATAAATGGTAGATAGATTAGACAGATGGGTGATAAACTGATAAGTAGAAGATAGATAGATAGATAGACAGACTGATACAAGAAAGAAAATGGTCAACTTCTAATCCTTCCCTCTTCTAAGTAACAGTTTTCCAATCTGAAACACTACCAGTGGCTATTTCACAAAGCCTTGGAAGCCTTCCGCCCCAGATAGCCCTGCGCCTGTGCAAACTCTGGGCTGCTCCCTCCTACCGCTGCCTTAGACCTGCCGTGTTTCTACAGCAGGGATGATATATTTCCCTCTTAAGTAGGGTTCTATCACTAAGATAACATGGGGTTAATTCCCAAATAGTTCTTAGAGGTTTTTTTTTTAGAGAACATTTTCCCAATCTGCTGCTGCTAATGATGATGATGATATTCTCTCTTTGATGGCACTGACTAACATCCATTATTATCAGATCAGAACGTCAGAGCTGTGTTAGTTCACTGAGGGCAAATTCTTTCCCAATGGCACTGAAATCCTACCATATGCCCACTGGATACCAAGGGAGAAGAGTCATAGTTCCTACAGTCAGAGAACACACCATCCACTGGGAAGTTTATATATATATTCCCAAAGCCTCTGATGTTGTGTACTCAACCTACCTTTAGAGTATGAAAAAAGGCTCATAAAAGAGGACATAAAAACAGTTCTCTCCCTAATGGCGTCTGGAACCAATCTAAAGTGAACATTTTGTCCTTTTCCAATACACCATTAAGTAGCTGATAGAATGGGCTGTGCAGGTTGCTACAGTATAGGAATGACTATACAGAGGAAGGGGGTGGCAACCAAATTCTAACTGGGAATTTGGGAGCAGGCACTCAGAGGCATGCTGGCCAGGCTGGGTCTGCTGAATTTCTAGAAAAAACATGCAGACAATGGACTCGCACATGCCTGAGGCCAGGTGAGAAAAACGGAGAGAAAGATGAAGGGCCTTGGATGAAACACACGACCATAACAGGCAGCATTTGCAAAGGAAAAGCTGTGTGGGAAAGCCATGGGTGTCACCCTGCCAGAGAGGCACAGATAGAAAGGGACGACGCTCCCAGGGGTTGCTACTAAGCTCTGGAAAACAAGGGGAAATGAGCAGTCACCAGTTCTGGAAAACAGGGTGGCAGCCCCTCAGCAAGTCAAAGATACAGCCACTGCACTCTCTGCAGTCCTACCTCTGGGCGTGGATTGAAGTCAGGGTCTCACAAATACACAAGCAAGCATGCGAGTCACAACAGGCAGAGGGAGAAGCAAATGTCTACTGACTATAGGATGGATAAATAAATAGGGTGTGTTTATATTCTAGAGCACTGTTCTGCCTTTAAACTGGAGGGCGCTCTGGGACACACATCAGCAGGGTGGACGTGGACGGCAATGCGTGTGTTCATTGGAATAAGCCAGATAAAAAATGATAGGTGAAGTGCGATTCAAGTTTGAAGATTTTACGATGAACAGAAGTCCATTGGCCTATTGTTTTGGATTCTGGGAAGTCCAGACTGTAGGGGTTGCTGTATGCCAAGGACCTCTTCACTGTATCAGTCTATGGTGGACGAGGAAAAGAGCAGGGCTGCATTGATTCAAAGTACTAACCGTTCTCAGATTTAC
Source organism: Tokudaia tokunoshimensis (assembly GCA_036184795.1). NCBI lineage: Eukaryota > Metazoa > Chordata > Mammalia > Rodentia > Muridae > Tokudaia > Tokudaia tokunoshimensis. Next base: position 72,035,150 of record BTHU01000002.1, on the reverse strand, counting down.
AGTCATTGCCAGCGCTACAGGTGGAGGGAACTGTGAGTTTCAGATGTGAAGGTCAAAATCTCTTCATGGGGCTGGAGAAATGGCTCGCTCTTGAGGAGGACCCTGGTTCAGTTACTTTGCATTCATGTGAGGCTGATCACAACCACCTGATATTCCAGATCCAGGGTATTGGTTTCTACAGGCACTTGCAAGCATGCACATGCACACACGCACACACACACACACACACACACACACACACACACACACACGCACACCATCTTTTTGAAGATTAAAAGAAATTAAAAACAATGTGTATAAAACGGGGAGCGGGGTAGCCCTGGAGAAGTGGCTCAGCATTCAGGAGCACGTACTTCTCTAGAGGACTCAGGCTTGGTTCCCAGCACTCGTGTCAGGGGTCATAACTGTAACTCTAACCCCCTCTTCTAGCCTCTGGAAATACCTATACTCCTACACACATATGGCCACCCAAATGCATAATTAAAAACAAAAATAAATTTTCAACACAAGTTTAAAAACTATTTTAAATATTTATTTATTTTATGCGTGTGAACATTTTGCTGGTATGTGTGTTTGTGCCCTATGTGCAAGCCAGGTGCCCAAGAAGATCAGAGGAGGGCACTGGATTTCCTGGAACTTGAGTTACAGACAGTTGTGAGACACAGCATGTGGGTACTGGGAAGCGTGCAGCATGTACTCTTACCCTCTGAACACTCCAGCCTCTGCCCCACAACCTTTATGAAAATCTCTTGATGAAAACAGAGACAGGAGAATTATTGCAAACTCAAAGCCAACTTGGGCTATCTAGTGAAATCTTGCCTTTCTAAAAGGAAAAGGAAAGGAGAGAAGATGGTTGAGAGAAAGGGGAGGAGGGAAGGGAAAGTAAAAGGGGAAAAGCTCTTATAATCTGCTTCATAGCAATGTAGTTCTCCTTAAATTATTAACTACACACTTAAAAATGGTTAAGGTTGTATATTTTATGGTTTGTGCCCCTCCAAACACATATACATAGGCACATACTAGGGGTTTGAATAAGAATGCCCCCATAGGTTCATATATTTAAATACTTGACTTCCTGTTGGTGGAACTGTTTGGGAAGGATTGGGAGGTGTGGCCTTGTTGGGGGAGGTGAGTCACTGGGATTGGGATTGAAGGTTTCAAAAGACTGCACCATCCCCAGTAGCTCTCTTATCCTCATACTTGTGGAAGCAGATGAGATGTGAGCTCTCAACTACAGCTCCAACACCATGCCTGCCTGCTGCTATACTCCCCTAGGATGCATGGACTCTAACCTGAAACTGGAAGTGCAAAGAAACACTTTCTTTCATAAGTGGTCTTGGTCATGTACTAAAGCAATACAAAAGTAAATAAAGCTGGGTAAGTTGGCACGCCTTATAATTTCAGCACATAGGTAGCAGAAGCCAGAGGAGCTTGTGAGTTTGAGAACATCCTGGTCTACATAGATAGACAGACAGACAGATTGGAGAAAAGAAAAGTAACAACACACACACACACACACACACTCACACTCACACTCCATAATTGGATCTATCTAAGGTTTCTTTATAACACCCAAGGTCTCATAACTGTGGCCATTTATGTGACATGAAAACTATGTGGTCAGTTGGGGCTGAAAAATCAGTTATGATTAGGAAGAGGCCAGCATCGTTGAGGCCAAATCTTCGGGGTAGTATTTCTTTGGGGTCAGCACTCAGAGGCTATGAACCAGAGGGTTCTAAAGCTGTACTTTGTGCTGGTAACCGAACTTGATAATATGTAATGGTTTCCAAAGTAGTACTGGTTTTGAAAGCACAAATGAGTCGTAAAGGGCAGCTGAGTTGTGGTACTATGTGGCAGGGATGGAGTCCCCAAAGAGAGGCTGGGAGAAGCCATGGGTAAAGGTTCAGCTGTAGTGCAAACCCCAGGATTAAAGGGGTCATGGAGAAAGGCAGAGGCTTGGCACCGTGTGACAGCTTCAGATCTTTGAAGAGAGCCTTGATGAAAGTTATTGATGAAGATGCAGCCCTGTTGCAGTGGAAACCCCAAATTTTAGAGAGACCAGAGCCACGGGACAATTGCCAAGGACAGCAGCCATTGTAGAGTGGAGTTTAGAAGACAAGCTGTGTGTGCTGCGGATGGCAGAGCTGGGCAGGTGATTCTGCCAAGGTCCTCTGGAGCCCAGAAGATAATGAGTGGGTCCGGGTCCCAAGGGTTAAACATCAAACCTTTTATGCCACTGAACTTTTGTTTTTCCTGGATTTGATTGTTATTATTATTAGTCTTACAGGAGTAAGTAGCATTCTTTCATAGCCTCTGCATCAGTTCCTGTATCCATGTTCTTGCCTTGACTCCCTTTGGTGATGGACTGTGATGTGGAATTGTAAGTGGCAATAAACACTCCCCACCACAAGATGCTTTTGGTTATTGTGTCCTATCACAGCAGTAGACACCCAACTAGACGGCCCCGTCAAAACTTAGCATCCAGTTCTTGCTTTCTTAATGAGAATTTTTCAATATCAAACAAAAGGCTCCTTGGAGCTTTTTGTTTTTTGTCTTTTGTTTTGATTCCAGGACTTGGCAGGAAAAATAAGAAAGAGCTTGGAACATTTTATGATGACAAAAAAATTAAACGGTGCTTTCAGAAGGATGGGGCTTTTCCAAAAGAACCAAAGAGAAGGGGCTCCCGAGAGCCAAGTCTAAGAAATGGTGTGCCAAGCTGTAGAACTGACTTCCATCCTTAAACTAGCCACTCTGCTTCCTTAGGTAAATTAAGGTTTATATGCAGTTACATTTAAAAGGGCAGTTCGTTCTTATCAAAACATTCTGACTTTAAAAAGATGAAAGAGAATGAAGGATGGGAGGATGGATGTGGAGGAGACTAATGGCACGTCTGCATGGAGATGCCATGCTGAGACCTTTTACTTTGTATGCAGACTTTAACAGTTAATTTTCAAAACAGAGAGGAAAGACTATAGGCATGTTGTCTGCCTCCTGGTCAACACAGCGTGACTGGCACTGTCATTCCTTACCCACAAAGGAGACTGGAACCTCTGAATCCACGAGCAAAAATTGTTATAATTCTCACTTTTTAAAGATGTCTGTCACAGCAATGAAAAACTAGCTACCATGGAAAAATTGGTTCCCCAGAAGGGGTTCTCTTTAACTGTTCTTGATGGTATGTTCAGGATTTTTTAGAAATAGCTAAGATTCTGGAGGCTCTTAGGGATGGACAAATGCATTTGCATTGTAGGACCAGGGATGGAATGTTGTAACTTGCAAACTATATGTTTGGGTGCCAGGTTGGCAAGTTGTGGTAGTTAAATGCTTCAACTTGATGGAATTTGGTATCACCTAAGAGAAAGACCTCCCGGTGTGTCTATGAGACTATTTCTAATAATATTTAACTGAGGTAGGAAGATCCACCATGAATGTAAGCAGAAGCACTCCACTGTGTTAGGGTCCAGAACTGGAAGAAAAGAAACAAGAGACTATAGTACTGGCCACCATCTCCTTCCTGACTGCGTACACACGTGACAACCTATCCCATACTTCTACCACCATGCCATCCCTGCCCTGATGCAACTGTACCTCAAACTGCGAGTCAGGATGAGTTCATTTTTGCCCTTCTTCTTCTTCTTCTTTCTCTCCTTCTCTCCTTCCATCCTTCTGTCCTTCCTTCCTTCCTTCCTTAAGTGATACCTGTTAGGTGTTTAGTTACAGCATTTAGAAAGATAACCAATGTGGTTTGTGAGGACCATAATTTTTAGAGAGACTTAACTAAGGGAGGAGAGTCTCTCTGCATGAAGACAGCACCATCTCATAGGTTGAGATCCAAGACAGAATAAAACAGGAAAGAGAAAGCCTGAAAACCCAGGCATTCATTCTCTCTCTCTCTCCATCCTGGCTTCCTGGATGTGAGCTGTTCTGCCTTGCTACACCCTTCTGATTTCAAATCAATCTGGAACTGTTTGTGTCAAGTAGTCTATCACAGAATGTTTTACTTTCTACCTTTGTTTGTTCTGCATTTTTTTTTTTAGACAGGGTTTCTCTGGGTAGCCCTGGCTGTCCAGGAACTCACTCTGTAGACCAGGCTGGTTTCAGACTCAGAAATCTGCCTGTCTCTGCCTCCCAACTGCTGGGACTAATAATGTATTTTATTTAGCTGAATAGCCAAGATACTGTGAGTTTAACATGTAGCCAGTATAAAAGTAACTATTGAACAGACAATTTCTGTCATTTTCCTTGCAGTAATCCTTTTTAAAAACTGACTAAAAAAAAAAGAAAAAAAGAAAAAGACAAGGAAAAGCTGTAAGCAAGTACTACAGCAATAGCTGTTACAGGTAGGACATACCAACTGGAGCCAAGATTGGTAAACATTTGAAAATAGTCAGTCTATAAGCATAGCATTGTTAAAGTACCATACTTTGGAGATTAGATTGATGATGAAGAACTCCAGCAGATGCCTTCCCGAGGAACTGAGTTTAACAGCACCTGTCACAAGACCCCTGATAGGGTATACCAAGAAGGGCAACACCAGCCCATGCTATGTATCCCCAAAATGTACAACCCCAACCTAATCACATTAAACATCAGGTGAGACTAAGCAGGACGGTCCACAAAAGCCCGGGCCACTAGTCTTTCAAACGTCAAGGTCATAAAGGATGGTGAAAATACTTAATGCCCAGCCTGACACAAGAGTTCAATCCCCAAACCCACATAGTGAAAAAAACTGACCGCCCACAAGTTGTCTTCTACATGTATGCAATGGTTTGTGCCTGTGCACGTACACACACACACACACACACACACACACACACACACACACACACACGCTCAAAAAGGGCTAGAGTCACAAAAGATGAGAAAACATTAGGGGACTGTCACAAATAGAAAAAGACATCCTATGTAAGGATACAAGACATTTAAAATGCAATGTGAGATCCTGTGACTTGATTCTGGGATGGAAAAGAAGACATTCATTAACAGGTAGAATTCAAATACAATACATAATTTAGTTAACAAGCATTGAGACTATGTAAGTATGTTGAGCTTTACAATGGAACTATAATTTTATAAGATGTTAATATTTGGGGGTATAGATTTTTTCTATATTTTTTTATTTACATTCCCAATGATTTCCCCTTTCCCGGTTCCTCCCTCCCCGAAAGTCCCATAAGCCCTCTTCCCTCTCCCTGTTCCCCATTCAATCCCCTCTCGCTTCTCTATCCTGGTATTCCCCTACATCCAGTATTTCCAGGACCAGGGGGTCTCTCCTTCCACCTTCTTGGAAATCAATTGATATGTGAATTGTGTCGTGGGTATTCCGAGTTTCTGGGTTAATATCCCCTTATCAGTGACTGCATACCATGTGTGTTCTTTTGTGATTGGGTTACCTCACTAAGGATGATATTTTCAAGTTCTGACCATTTGCCTAGGAATTTCATGAATTCATTGTTTTTAATTGCAGAGTAGTATTCCATTGTGTAAATATACCACATCTTCTGTATCCATTCCTCCGTTGAGGGACATCTGGGTTCTTTCCAGTTTCTGGCTATTATAAATAAGGCTGCTATGAACATAGTGGAGCATGTTTCTTATTGCATGCAGGGGCAGCCTCTGGGTATATGCCCAGGAGTAGTAAAACAGGATCCTCTGGGAGTGTCATGCCCAGTTTTCTGAGGAACCGCCAGACTGCTTTCCAGAGTGGTTGTACCAGCTTGCAATCCCACCATCAGTGGAGGAGTGTTCTTCTTTCTCCACATCCTCGCCAACAACTGCTGTCTCCTGTGTTTTTGATCTTTGCCATTCTGACTGGTGTGAGGTGGAATCTCAGGGTTGTTTTGATTTGCATTTCCCTATTAAGCAGGGATTTCCCAAGTATAACATCGCTTGGGACATAGCCTGCTAGGCTTCCATCTGTGCCCAAGAGCGGGGCAGCTCTGTGGTCATCTGGGGGCCAGCTCTGCTGTGGACCATCTGCCCTGCAGAGGGATCTGCGCTGAGAGGGAGCGCAGTACTCTCCGCCATCTTTGCTCCGGCAACAGAGCAGTTGGGACCTCCAGGTGCAGGGATAGCCGAGCATAACATCGCTTGGGACACAGCCAGCTGGTGTGCTCCCTGCACCCAAGAGCTGGGCAGTTCTGTGGTCACCTACGCGCCAGCTCTGCTGAGGGACATCTGCCCTGCAGAGGGACCCGCGCCAGGAGAGAGCACACCAGCCTCCCCTTAGCCACCTCTGCTCTGGGGATTGACTACACTGAGTCTCCAGGTACGCAGGGATTTCCCAAGTATAACATCACTTGGGGCAAGGCACATCAGGGCTCCAAAGTCACTCAGGAGCAGGGCAGCCCCTCAGCAATTGGTGCCAGGGGAAACCCGGTCATCCAGGGGGGCAGAAATAGCCTTGCAGGCTCACAGGAGGTGCAAGCACCAGCCAGCAACAGCAGGACCGACTAACACCAGGGGGTAAAGATTTTTTAATGACTCTTCTAGAGGACTAGATTTGTTTCAAGATAGCGTTGACAACAGCCTCCACCAGAGGTGCTGCTGCTCTGATCTCTGCTACCAGATTGCTTTGTCTTTCTTGAACCCGTGGTCGATAGGCTAGTTATGCCCCCACCCTCCTTTTACTTTATATCTTGAGAAGAGTCTCACTAAGTGACCTAGGTCTTACATTCACTCTGACACCCAGATAGGCCCTGGACTTTGGATCCTCCTGCCTCAGTCCTTACTGTAGCTTGAATTAGAACCCTATACCAACAGGCACTGCCCTAGAGCTAAAAAGAAAAACAAAAATATTGATGAACACAACTTCATTGGGAAAAAAATCAATAACATATTGAGTTTTTAATGAATTATCTCCAAGAGCTCTTCTGAAGGTATGCTAAAATACATGCTTGTTGGAACACGATTACAGCCAATTTATGTGTATTGGTGGTCTCCTTTCCTTTTTAAACCATTTATTCATGTAATAATAAATAATGCCCCCACCTACTATGAATGAGTGGCCTGGCATGAAGGCAGGAAGTAAGGTAGTGCTTAATTCCTATTCTTGAAAATTTATTTATTTTTTTTAGAATTGTGTGGATAATGAATGTGAACAAGGAAATCAATATACTATGGTAAGTGTGTGAAAAAGTGTGCTGGTTAGTTTTATGTCAACTTGACACAAGCTGGAGTCTTTCGGGAAAAGGAAAGAATGTCACCTGAGAAAATGCTAACACATGACTGTTTCATGGGCAAATCCATGGTACAATTTCTTAATTAATGAATGATGGGGGAGAAACCAGCCCACTGTCTGTGGGGGTCATTCCTGGGTGGGGGTGGGTGGTCCTGGGTTGTATATGAAAGCAGGCTGAGCCACCCATGGAAAGCAATCCAGTAAGCAGCACCCCTCCATGGCCTCTGCACCAGCTCCTGCCTCCAGGTTCCAGGCCTGCTGGAGTTCTCCCCCTGACTTCCCTGGATGACAGACTACAACTTGTGAGCTGAAGTAAACCCTTTCCTCCTTAAGTTGCTTTTAACCATGGTGTTTTATCACAACAATGGGAACTCCAAGACAAGATGACAGACTACAACTTGTGAGCTGAAGTAAACCCTTTCCTCCTTAAGTTGCTTTTAACCATGGTGTTTTATCACAACAATGGGAACTCCAAGACAATAGGTAAATTATCCAAAGGCTGTGGGGATAGCAAGAAGCTGTCTATCTCTCTTTAAAAATAATTTGGTGTCGCACGTATGGATATCAGTGGCATCATCACGCATGAGAAATACGTGGTTCCACTCGTAATACTCCAACAGCTGCAGAACTGTTGCTGAGTTTGCAGAGAAGAGCCCAGCTGGCCCACTCTGGATGTAAGAGTGCATTGCCAGACACTGGCTGCTAGAGCAAAAGCAAGGGCTGGGGTGTGAGGCTTCAGTTTGCTGGCTTCCTACCTCTACCCTGTACTGGCTGATGGAACATTTGCTGTTGAGAGGCATCGATTGCAAGTCAAACAATCGTCCTACAGGGAGGAGATGCGAGGGATGATCGCAGCTCAACTTAGTGATGGGAGATCAACCAGATTTTCACAGCTCAACTCATTTGCTTCTTGTCTGAGATGAGACTGAGGAGAACCAATTCCCACACTGCTTTCATAACCTCGGGGGATTGTACGCTTGGCGGGATTCATTTCTCCACCAAGACATGCCAGAGCAGAGACCCAGCTGGCGACTGGCTCTGACCTCCACCTCCCAACCATACCTTTACTCTTGCATCTTTAATTTCTTTTTAATTTTTAATTTTATAAAATTACTGTGTTTGCATTTGAGGTGTGTGTGTGTGTGTGTGTGTGTGTGAGAGAGAGAGAGAGAGAGAGAGAGAGAGAGAGAGAGAGACCTCTGCTACAGCATGTGGAGGTCAGACAATGATTTCTGGGAGTCAGTTTTCTCTTTCTTTCAAGTGTGTCCCATGGATCCAATTCTTGAGTCATCAGGCTTCGCCACAAATACCTTTACCTGCGGAGCCATCTTGCTGGCCCTACTTTTATATGAATTAATATAGAGTTACAGGTTTCCTTATCTTAGTTTTGGTGGACCCCTAGCTCCCTCTCATCTCTGCCTTGTCCCTGCTGGTACCCCTCCCCCCAGTATTCCCCTTTCTGTTTTCATATTATGTGTGTCCCTCAGTACCCCCTCAGCTCCTCAAAGCCTCCTTACTTCTTTCTCAGGATTCCTTACTCGTTTCCAACCTCTACCCACCCTTACTGGTACCTAAATACACACATATGTAAAAACTGTCTACATATGAGGGAGAACATGCAGGGTTTGTTTTCACAAGCTTTTGGTCACTTTAGTGAGTGACAATACTCACTAAATGCAGTATTGTCCAGTTCCATTCATTTTCCTGCAAATTTCATAATTTTATTTTATTTTTCCTCAATGGATGAAACTTTAACCTCTTCCTGTCTCGCTCTCACTCCTTCTCTCCCACTACAATCTGCTCAGATTTCTAGGACTCCCTCCCTTATTCCTCGAACCCAGCGGAAGCTGATTCTGCCTCCCACTCCCAGCAAAAGACAGATGGTTGGAAATTGTAAAAACCATATTTCCCTCGGCAAAACAATAAGTAAATGTAGTAAACAAATGAACAGATAAAAATTTCCCTTGGGCTTCTGTCCATGTGTGCCCACTCCTTTATTCAGTTCCTTCCCTCCTCAGAGGCTCTGGTACCTTAAAGCCACTGAGTCCAACAATGGGTCTGTTGTTTATCTCTACATTCACAAACAAACAACACTCCCCACCCAACCTCGAGGACAAAATGTGGGTGTGCAGCTTCCGCACCAAACCAGGCCCTGGGTGTGGTCCCCAACACTTGCCTATCCCTCAGGCCTCTAATTAGTCACCAAGCCCCGTGAAACTGACCCCTTCAGTACATCTCAGATCTGATCTGAAAATCTATTTTATGATTAATATTATATATTATATTAATATTCCATATCTTCCAGGTTTATTACATCACCCCTCTCTACTGCCCCCACTACTGCCTGGCTTCAGTCTTCTTCATTTTTTTTGTGAACTATTTAAAGTGCAATCCTCTAGTTCCCTGCTCTGGTCTCACATAGTGTCAGGCGTAGATCTGCCGTCATACTCGAGGACTGAAGCATCTGGGCTCCCCTAGCAGGCTTGCCCCCTGCCAGCTTCACATCCTCACGTCCAGTAAGGAGATGATGGCTCAGCGATTAAGAGCTGCTCTTCCAGAGGACTTGGGTTTGATTCCTAGACCCACTCGGCAACTCACAACCATCTGTAACGCCAGTTCAGTGGGATACAAAAGCCTCATCCAGACATACCTGCAGGCAAACCACCAGTGCACATAAAATAAAAATAAGAAAAAATTCTCAAAGAGAACAAATTGCTATCAAACGTCTCCCTTGTTCGGAGGTGTGTAATGGCAGCCATTTTATGAGCTGTTTCATTAATACAAAAGCCCCTTTGCAGAAATCTAAATTTAGGCCTGATTCTTGTTTAAAAACCAAGCCGGGAATTCTGCTGAAGTTTATAGAAGTTCTAAGTAGGAAAGCTCAGACTGAACCCAGGTGTTCAGCCGCTAACGGGAGCATGCGCAGGCTAGCAAGCCCGAGTGACCTCCGCACGCCCTAAGCTCTGTGCAGCCGGCTGCTGTTTTCTCCTCTGGAAAACATCCCATCCACTTACTTGCTGATGATGGAGTCTAACTGCAACATAAGCCTTCCGGAAGATCCCCTCCAGAGATTGTTATCCACCTTCATTATTACCTCTGCCATCCACCTTCATTATTACCTCTGCCCACTTCGTGAGTCTGCATTCAGAGGGGGGCATGCGAATAGTCTTATCTGTCTCTCGTCCTAGCAGTTGGGAAAACATTTGGTACACAAAAGCTACAGGTTTTTAAAGGTCTTTGAGCAACAAGGATCAGTTTACAAAACAACTAGTTTCTTTGACCTTTTATTATTATTACTTTTTGGTAAATAATGGGTCAACAATGCATGTCTGACAATTTTAAAAAGCAATTAAACAGTTGGGTGTGGTGGTATATGCTTGTAATCCTTCCACTCAGGATGGATGTGGGGGGAGAAATGAAAATTGAAGCGGAAAACAAACGTGAGGTAGTGACTTCAAAGGTGTGGGTGCAGAAAGTTTTACATCATCATCATCATCATTATTATTAGTGCAAGTTTTCGTGCAATTAACCTCACTAGGACCAAAAGATCTGACATATAAGATACCTGAGGATTTCTTCACACTAGAGATAAATCAGCCTCTGGCAAGTTTATGGTTTAAAGGACACTTCAATGACTAAACAAAAGAAGTGACTAACCCCTGCAGTAGCACTTGCTGAGACATGCATGAGCTAGCATCCACTTCTCCCTGTTCCTTACTCAGCCTGGAGGTTCTGAGAAAACAAGGGTGTGGCGTGAGATTCAGATTAAAAAGGAGGCCAAAGTGGAAAGAGAGATCAGCAAAAGGAAATGCTTCTATAACTCACAGAAAGTGATCGCTTGCAGGCGAGCTCCTCATGGGTTTGTCTGCCCGCAAAGGATCTGAGATTCCAGGCCAGGCCACAGTTAGATGGTTTGTCTGGAACCTGGAGTCAGAGTGATCTGCATGGCTGTGTGCTGTCTCCAGCCAGTGTTCCACAGGGTGAGCAGAGAGGTATTTCTCTGTGGTGAGAACATGAAAGGCAGACACGGGGCAGGGAAACAAGCTAGGGATTATGGGTAAAATGCCTGAGAGGTCGTGAGGATCGAGTTCTATCCAGGCTAAAGCGAGGCAGACCGGAATTGAGAGGGGTTCCACCTGGCTGGGCGCATTCCAAGCAGTCTTCCCAGATGCGTGCTCCTGGGTCTGGTGTGTATGCAGCCAGTGCAACAGCATGAAGGAAGAGTCCTGTCATGGGTTAAGGCTGAGCCTGCTACCAGAGTCCCACCACGGGTGAAGACGGAGATGTTAGCCGAGTCCCGACTCCGGGAGAAAGCTGAGCATGTTAGCAGAGTTCCTTCACAGGTGAAGGCTGAGCACGTTAGCTTAAATCATGCTCACGGGAATACATTTCTAACTGCTTTCTTTTTTAAAAATGTATTTTCTAAAATTCCCATACAGTACATTTCAGTTGTTTTCTTTCTCTTCCCCCAACTCCTCCCAGATATTTCCTCCCCTCCCCACCTAACTTCATATTTTTTTCCTCTCTGAAAAAAAAAAAGCACCAGAAAAAGAATCCACCCCCAAGTAAATAACAGAAACATGGGTTCTGTTTTCTGTTGTCCAACTACTGAGCTTTCAGTCCGCCATGGGTGTAGCTGATATACCCAGTTTCACTCCATTGACAAGACAGTGTTTCCCTCTTCCAGCAGGTATCAATTGCAATGGCTTCTTGGTTAGAGGTGGGACTTCACATCCACTTCCCCCTCTCCACGTTGGGGTTTTGTCTGGCTTGAACCTGTGCAGGGCTCATGTGTGCTCTCATAGTCTTTGTGAGTCCATACGTGTGTGCATCAGTTCTCTCGTGGCTGGAAGATGCCATTTCCTTGGAGCCATCCACTTCGGCTCTTCATATTTCCTGCATAGCTCCCTGAACCTTGAGAGGAGAGGTGTGACACAGATGTCCCGTTCAGGGATGAGTACTCCAAGGTCGCTTACTGTCTGCACTTTGTCCATTGTGAGCCTCACGTTAATTCCCATCGACTGCAAGAAGAAACTTCTGTAATGTGGGTTCAGTCATGCTGTGATCTGTGGGTGTAGCAATATGTCTTCAGGGCTGTTCTGTGGGTATAGTTTTTAGGGGTCATTTTATTGCTCTGTTCATTTAACAGAAGAATTGTTGTCAGTTTTCCCTTAGGGACCACGACCTACTTAGTCTTAGGTTCTTGAATTCATTAGCAGCAGGTATGAGTTCCATCTAATAGAGCAGACCCTAAGTCCAATGAAAAGGTGGTTAGTTACTTCTGTAACATCTGTGCCACCATTACACCAGTGGGTGTATGTCTTGCCAACAGGTTGCTGTTGTAACTTTAGGGTTAACAGCAGAAGATCCCACAGGCTTACGTCATTAAACATGGGGAAACTGAGGTGGTATCAACCAGAAGCTTCATCCCTCCTGACTAGTGTTCATAGTGCTGGAAGGTGCTATACGAGCTACCAGAGGAGGAAAATAATCATCCATTTACCTGCAATTTTATGCTTACCACCAAGCATTTATTTCCATGACTTCACAACAGCTTGAAGAAGGAAAGGAAGAGGAGACAGAAGACGAGGAAGGAGGAGGGGGGAGGGAAGGACAGAGAAAGCAAGAGAGGTAAGGATCTGCTTAGCAAGTCTTTATTGAGCAACTATTATGTGACAGGCCACCTAAACCTGATGTTGATGTGGTCCTTATCATGAAGAAACTCCCAATCTATATTAGGGAGTGAATAAAAAAAAACCTACAAATTTCAATACAAAAATGATAGAGAAAGGAATGGCCTACCAGGAACCAGGCAGAGTCAGGACACATTCCCCAGAAGTGGGTTGTGAAGAACTGCATTGTCCTGGTAGGGGACAGGACACCTTTAAGGGCAATGGCAGCACAGAACAAAGCTATTTTCATGGAGAACCTTGGTGAGCCTAGGAATAGGAGCAGTTCTCTGCAGTAGGGATGTGTGGATAGCGGTGGGGTTGGCCAACAGGTACAGGGCCCTGGAGACCATGCTGAGGAGCTGAGTTCTTTAGGACTTCACAGTTATCCTTCCTCTCATCCCTGCAGCCAACACCACAATGCAGAGCCTGGCGTGTTACAAAAGCCTGCAAATGGACCGCTCCCATCGGTCTTGCCCTCTTTGGTCCATTCTCCGCTCTAAACCCTTGGGATCCACTGCGGGTGTATCCACTCTACAATGAAGGAGAAAGCAGAGAGAGCTCAGTTGCCAAGGACCAGAGCTGCTCTGCAGAGGAGCGGGCGGGAACTTTCTGAGCAGTAGTGGGGTGCTATATCCAGACTGTGGTGGCGGCTGCTCACTTAACTGGGGGTACTTAGTAGCATTTTAATTATTCCGTGGTAATTCTCATTTTTAAATCAGCCCCGTTTCGCTGTCTTGGGATGGCAATCACCATGGTTGGCACACCCCTCAGACCAGGTATGGGATAATCACTGTGGTTGGCACACCCCTCAGACCAGGCATGGCCTCTGGCCACCTCACCCTCTGTCTCCTCCTCACCGTGGTGCTCACTCTTTCTTGCATCTGCAGGACTTAGCAACTCTGCTCACTTGTTCTTTCTGATCAGAACCTGTATCCTCCCTCCCACTGCTACTCTCTAAGGGCAGCTGGCTGCGGCTCATCTTTCAGGGATCACATGAAGTCTTAGGGCCTGCATGTCATCTTGTCCATACTTTCCATGTGCAACCTTGAGAAAGGCTAAGAACGGTAGTTCAGCTTCTCCCATCCACTTTAGATCTCTCACTTCAAGAGGACAGGGGCTGCCCTGCCCTACTCTCTACCACCTCTCTGCTGCCTAACCCAGTTCCTGGCATGAGAGGGGATCAATAAATAAACTCACTGAAGGGTTTTAAGAAAGTTTAAGAGAGATAACATATGTGCATATGCGTTTCTAACAGATGTTTCAAGTGAGACATTTCAAAGATCTCAGGCATTTCTGTTTCTCACAGTGGCTGAGAGCCTTTATTACCATGTAGTAGCCAGGCATGCTAGACATTCCTCAATGCTGCTGTAGAGAGATCACCCCATCTGGGCCTGGGAAGCAGCTGTGAGATGTGGAAGAACAGGAAAGAGGAGTTGAAATGGGTATGACTAGCTGGAAGGCTTTCCAAACCAGAGTGGCTGTGGCCAGGGAGAGATCCTGCACCAAGCAAAATGGAGTGAAAGGAAGTGTGAGGGGGGAGGCGGAGGGTAGAGGGGGGAGGATGGAGAGGGTGTTTAAGGGATAGAAGCAACAAACCGAGTGATCAAGGGATGGCGCATCTCTCCAAGGACAGGGATGGGTGGGTGCAAGGTGTGATCTGAGACAAGTTACCCAACTTCTCTCTCACTGCAAAACATAGTTGAAAATAACACTCAGATTAGGGCTATCCTGAGGACCACATCAACTGAGGTAATCAGTGTAAAAGAACTTAGAGCCTAGTTGGCACGTAATAAACAGTAGATAAATATTTGATACATACAGGAGTAAATGGATCTAGAGAAGCCCAGCAAAGTAATGGAAGAAGGAAGGGAAGAAGATGGATGATAAAGAATAAGTGAATACTGGAGGTGGGGGGATGGAGCAGGAAGCATTAGTCTTGAAAGTCATTTCTGTTGTTTCTCCCCACCCACTGTGGTGGTTTGAATGAGAATGTCCCCCATAGGCTCTGTCTAAATGCTTGCTTCACAGTTAATTGAATTGTCTGGGAAGGGTGAGGAAGTGTGTCTTGTTGGAGGAAGCTTTAAGGTTTTAAAAGTCTTTACTGTGCCCAGTCTTTCTCTTTGCTTTTTGTCTTCAGATTGGTATGTAAGCTCTCAGTTATAGTTCCAGTGTCTGCCTGCCTGCCTGCCGCCACCCTCCCCACCTTGAGAGTATCAACTAACCCTCTGGAGCTGTATGCCATCACCCAATTAAATGCTTTCCTTTAAAATAAATTGCCTTTGTCGTATTTCATCACAGCAATAGAGTGGTAACTAAGACACCCCCTAAAAGTAGGTTCGGAAAATCTACCCATGTTCTTCCTTTCTGGATGGCTAATGGCTAAAGTAAAGGTGCTCTTTGTTTCCCAGGATGTTGATACAATGAATTACATGGGACGTCAGACATGAGTGGAAGTTGGAAATAAGTGATGGAATGAGGTAACTGGAATGTGCCACAGGCATACCACACACCACATTCTTCCATTTTATGCTGTAACAAAACCCTAGAGGCTGGGTACTTATGGAGAAAAATGGTTTGTAGTGTGTTGGTCTGGTGCTGCTATGTATTTAAATGCTAAATACTGAATCCAAGATTTGGTTGCTCCAAGATGAGCAGATTTTCATGCACTCCAGCTTTTGTTGTATAAAACTTGCCCTCTAGGTTATCCCTGATTGGGTACTAAAGATGCCTACAACTTGTAGCTGGGAAGAAGAGAGGTAGGAGGGTCTCAGGCAAGGACCATGAGAGGAGGGAGAGGAGGAAGAAGGAAGAAGTCACCATGGGGTAGGTAGATCAAGAACACATACATGGCCATGAAGGCTGGCTTGCTGGAGTAGGAGTAGCCTAGATGGAACAGGGCAAGTAATATCTCAGGGTTACTGACAGGGAAGTAGACAAAATAGCACACAGGGCTGATATCTGCCCAGCTCTAGTGCTTTAAGGCTTATTTTAAATATAAAGGTTTTACGTGGGGACTAAATGATCTAAGGTGGAGTAGAAACCCCTAAATAATATTTACCACACAGTGGTTTATTTAGTTCACAGCTTTGGAGTTGGAAATTCCAAGATCAGGGGCTGGGGAGAGGACTCAGTCAGTAAAGGGCTTGCTTGCCACACAAGCGTGAGGTCCTGATTCAATATCCAGCTCACTGGCTGGCTCATGCCCAGCCAGCTTTCTTATGTGGCTCAAGTTCAGCTACCTGAGGATGGTGCTGCCCACAATGGGTTGGTCCTTCCCACATCAATCATAAGTCAAGATGGTCTCTCACAGACATGGCCATAGGCTAATGGGAACTGGGCAATCCTTCAATTGAGACTCCCTCAGATGACTCTTTCCAGTTGACAGCTGAAGCTGAGACATCTTCAAGTCAGTTTAAGTAGGAAGAATTTGTTACAAATATTAATGGCTAGTAGAATCACTTGGAAGCGACAAACAGACTCAAGACTAAGCTTTCAGGGCCCATTCAGCAGGCTTCCAAGGACATACTCACTGCTCATCCTTTGGTGCCAGGAAGTCTGCAGCACAGTAGTACCACTATTAGCATTAATAAGGAGCCCAGTTCTCCCACAGATACCCCATAGTAAAATGAGTCTGCTGAGTGTTTTTTGACAGTGCACCTTGCACTAAGTCATGTCTAGCCCCATTTACTTCTGAGCAGTTTCAAGATTCACAGCTTATAGTTCACAGGCTCAGCGTGGCTCAAAGAACGTCAAGCGGTATGACTTGAGTTCATCCGGTTTGAAGCTAAAGAAGAGGCTGCTGGGACCAAAGGCATAGCTAACATGCTTCCTCTTTCTTGGTGGATGAGATTGCCTTTCCTCCTACCAACAGAGTTCACTGGTGATTGATGGAAATTCAATTGCCTGGCTGGATAGCAATTGACATTCTGTATGCTCTTAAACCTAGCCATGCTCTCAACGTCAGCGCATGACTGACAGACAGAAAACTGCTCTAACAGAACAGGCCGGGATCCCAGAATCCTGGGAATAGGAAGAAATTCAGGAATCATAAAATTCAATAGTCATAAAATACCACTATGGAGTCCAAGGAGAAGAGTAAGAATATGTAATGCATTTTATTTCATCTAAATGAACTCAATTTAAGATTTGGACTTATTCTAAAACCCTTTGCTTTGTCCTCTATTTCTTCTTTCTTAATCTCTCCTGGGCTTTTTTCCCACATAATTTTTCAACACATACAAAATACTTTGGTTATTTTCAACCCCTTATCCTCTCTCATCCATCTCCACTCTCACCGAATCATTTTTCCCCAGGAAGTCTTCTTCCTACTTTCACATCTCTTTGGTCTCCAGTAACTACACCACTGAAGAAAATGACTCCTCCTTCCCCAACAACCATTCACTACCTGAAGGAGAGATAGAGCCTCATAAGGCTCTCCCACATTCAGGATAGATTGTTGATAGCCTTATCTTCTTATTCAGGTGTTGTGAGTTCATGAGTGCAATAGCCATGTGATGTTCAAAAGACAAGAGTTTCACACAACTCTCCATTCTTCCCTTCTCACCCCACCCCATTTTCTGAAGCTTTGGAGGGGCTGTAGATGTCTCATTTAGGGCTTTGCCCTCTAACATTTATGATATTTGTAATTCATAGAGTTTATATATTTAGGCTTTTCTTGCCGAAATGAAAATTAGATGGTCCTTTGTTGATCTCTTGAAGTATCCTCTTAATTTTTGCAATCTTACTTGATCATCCCTGTAGGGAAGTTCTGCATAACCTCTTCTCTATGACCTCATCAATTTCATTCTTTACTTCCAACTATCTAGGAAGATATGAACTCCAGGGTCAACTAGAATTATTTCTTTTTCTTATCACATGTACACCGTCAATTTTTACTTATTCCATTATAGCTTTTGCTCCATGGGGGAAGGCTTTATAATAATGTTTTCAGTTTTGAAGGACTGAATTTATATTATACAATATTCAGCAAGCAAGAATAAAATGATACTGTGGTTTGAATAAGAATAACCCCCATCGGCTCACATATTTGAATGCTTAGTCACCAGAGAGAGGCATTATTTGAAAGGATTAGAAGGATTAAAATGTATGGCCTTGATGAAGGAAGTGTGTCACTGGGGGGAGGAGGGAACTTGAGGTCTCAAAAGCCCATTCCAGGCTCATGACTCCCCCCACACACACACACACACACTCCCCCTGCCTCTGCATCAGCCACTGCTCCAGCACTTGCCTGCATGCTGCATATCCTCCATCATGATGATAATGTATAAAACCTCTGAAACTATAAGCAAGCCCCCAATTAAATGCTATCTTTCTTAAAATTTACCTTGGTCATGCTGTCTTTTTACAATAATGGAAGAGTGACTAAGATAGAAGTTGGTACCAGGAATGGGGAGAAGTTTGTATTGAGGACTGGTGTATCACTATGACAGGCCTAACCAGACTGCTTGTTGGAATGTGGAAGACTTTGGTACTTTGGACTAGGAAATCAGTTGGACTCTTTAAGCAGAGTTTAATGGGCCATACTAGTAGGAGCATGGAAGACAGTGGTGTTGAATATCATTTGAACTGTGGGGGTTCAGCTCAAGAAGTTTCAGAAGACTGTTAGTAGGTGACCTAGAAACCATTCTTTGATATTTTGGAGAAGATTGTGGCTGCTTTCTTCTCTTGTCCAAAAAAACGTTTGCCTGAAGCTAAATTGAAGAGTTTTGGATTAATGGCATTGGCAGAAATTTCAAGACAGCCTTGTATTGACTGTGTGTATCATGTGGTTATTAGTGATCACTCCTATGCAGATCTACAATGCAAAAGAACAAGTGGGTCAAGGAGAAATACAAAGTGTACAGTTTGGGGAGAAAAGGAACACCAGGAAGTGTAAGAGAGCTAAGTCCAGTACTTAAGGAGATGAAAGTTTAAACAAAAGTCTAATATGAAATAGACTTAGGGGAGTGGCGACCTCAGGGCTAGCTAAGCTTCCAACTTGTGAAAAGGAATTAAAGAAAACTTAAGCAGTAAAGGACATCATCAACAGCAGAAAGCTGATGCATATGTAATTGAAGGCATGTGTGTGGGAGGGCAAACTTCAGCCTCATCAAGCATCAGAAATTCGCAGCTTTGGCCACATGGTTCAGACTTCAGACACAAGGATATAAGAAAAGGATTGTGGAACCTTCCTCTGCAGCTAAGGAAAGTTGCTGAGGCCAGGCATATGTCGGGAGTGTCTCTGCATAGAGGTCCAGAGAGGCCATTAGGTGAAGCCTGGATTGTGTTGGAGACTCCAAGATGTTGGAGATGCTAGAGTCATGGGGCATAGCTGCCAAAACGAGCTGTAGACTGATGGTGGAATTGGCTCAAGAGAGAGAAGTGTGCTGCAGTCATCAAAGCTGAAAGGAGTTGGAGAGCTGAAGAACACTTTGACATCAGACATTGGAGATGCAGAATTTGGAATTTACCCTGCTGATTTTAGGTCTTGCTTTGATCCAGTATTTCCTCTCCTTTAGAATGGCAATATATATCTTGTGCCATTGTACATTGGAAGCACTCGATCTGCCTTTTTATTTTGATTTTTTCAGGGGCTTACAGTTAAAGCTACATTGAATTTTGTACTTGAAACAGTGTTGAAACTGTGATAGACTATGGGAACTTTTGAAGTTTGAAGGAATGCAGTTTTGCATTATGATATGACTACAAGCTTTTGGGAGCCAGGGAGTAGAATGTGGTGGTTTGAATAAGAAAGACCACTATAGGCTCATATATTTCAATGCTTAGTCACCAGGGAGTGGTACTATTTAAAAAGATTAGAAAAATTAAGAGGTGTGGCCTTTTTGGAGAAAGTGTGCCATGGGGTTTGGGGGTGGGGGCTTTGAGGTTTCAAAATCCGTGCCAAGCCCAGAGTCTCTCTCTCTACCTATGGACCACAACGTAGTTCTCAGCTATTGCTCCAGTGCCATGTGTGTCCCACGTTCCTCACCTTGATAATAATGGATTATACTTCTGAAACTGAAGTAAACCCCCAATTAAATGCTTTCCTTCAGAAGAGTTGTCTTGGTCATAGTGTATCTTCACAGCTATTGAACCATGATTAATAAAAATGGTGAGTACCAAAAGTATAGTAGAGCACCAGACTAGACATATACAGTGTCCAGCAGATATTGCCTAGGCAAATTCAGGAACCAAAAAGAGTCAACTAGAATCTCTGCTCCACATAGAGGGTCCCAGGAAGAACATCTGTTCCTGGGTGAGATTTCCAATCACCCTTTCTCACCTTAAGTGTCTTTTTTTTCTTTTTAAAAAATGATTTATTTTTATTTTACATGTATTGGTGTTTTGCCTAATGTATGTCTGTGTGAAAGTGTCAGATGTCCTGGAACCAGAGTTACAGACAGCTGTGAGCTGCCTTGTGGATACTAGGAATTGAACCCAAGTCTTCTGGAGGAGTACCCAGTGCTCTTGACTGCTGGGCCATCTCTCCAGCTCTCAGGCTTGTTACTTTCTAATGGAGAGAAGAGATTATTTTAAGGTAGCCATGAAGATAAAGTGTCAGGCAGGAAGAAGATGTGCAGACCGTGTGTGGCTGGTGTCTTGCTTGCTGCATCAACTGGCTGAGATACTGAAAGCTGTGGTGTCTTATCTCTTAGGCCCTTCTCACCAAGGTGGGCAGACAACAGGGCCCAGAGAGATTCTACTATACCATGGGATAGACAGTAGTTTAGTCTGTAGCTTTGGGAAGGTGCTGGCATTGATTTTCCCCCAGCTGTGTTCAGAAGCACAGTGTTTTAACCCAATATTCTTTCCTTCTGTCATTAAGGACATGATGCTTACTCTTGGGCTCTCAGGCTCTTTTCCTCTCTCCTTTCCACAGGGTGGGTATGGGACACCCATCCCCGGACAAGAGGTCTTGGAGGACACTCTAAGACAAATATAACTGGGTCTGAAGTGTCAACCCCAAATCCAGAGCCTACGTCTCACTGAGCTTAAACAGTGCGTGATGACTCACTAACACACTGAGTATCAGCAGCTTGATTCCAAAGGGTCTTCTGTTTCGTTTACCAGTAGGAATGGCCTCTTATGGCTACACACATCTTGAATCCAAACTCAATCTTTATGATCAGGCATAAGAACCTATGACTTAAGATAAGGTCTGCAAGCACTCACTAACTGAAACATGCATTATTTTACTCTGGCTACTTCCCCGGGCTACATACATGACTTTCCCTTCTCCAGTTTTACTCCAGTTCTAAACACTGGGTAGAAACTCCTAGATGAAGTTTCTCAAGCCTTGGTGTTTCCAGTTTTGAACCTGGCTTGTCCAAAATGAAAGGAAATGAGACTCCAGGAGAAGAGGAAGGGACATCTGTCTGTAACACCAGTCTCTCCTACCCCTACTAGATTGGCCCAAGACGGTTCTAGCTTCTGTCAGGTGACCTTGTCCTTGGACTGATGATACTACCTTTCATGAAAATCCCCTGAGCTGGGCTTGAGGTTTCTTGACAGGACCCGGTGCGTTCCTTCTATCAGAGACCACTTGCCTGCTTTGAGCTCTGTTAGGAATATTCAGAAGGCTTTTCTATTTTGAGGTTAGACCTTAAGGGATACAAAAATGAATTTTCAGGGGTGGAATCTTCACATTACACAGGACTTTAAAATGAGAATTAAAGAAATGTCTCTTGTTTCCTTCCTGCCCTTAGCACGTTCTTCTGCCACCAGCTCTGGGGAGAACCCTCGGCTGTTCCATCTGGTTTCAGATCTCTGCACTTTGGGTCATTCTTCCTTCTGGTCACATCATGATTTTTAAACTGATAAGTAAATCACAGAGGTAAGGGGGGGAGAACCACCCTTCCTTTCAGAAGATGCCCAGGCAAGTAAAAAGAGTGAGTAATCACTGGGAAGGTCCAAGAAAACACTGACTCCTTGTCAGTACTGAGATGTACTGACATGTACATGTACATAGAGTACTCCATGTCAGGACTGAGGGCATGAAGAACTGGAATTGGGAACAGGCTTCTAATGGTGGGCATCAGCCAGGGGTACCACAGCGTCCTGGCAGGAGGCACTAGGGGGCACATCTAGTTAGCCAGCACAGCCTTTGAACTGGGTTTTGAATTTGGCAGGACCAAATCAGGGGACAAAGTGACCTTTCCATTCATGAAGCTGACACACTTAGTGATGTGGACAGCACCTGCTGACTTGTGAGACTCTAGGTATGGCCTCCCCATGATGGCTGGCAATAAATCTCTCTGTGTCCTTTCTTCCCATCAGACAGGGCCTGGCGAAAAAGAAACCAGACCATCATCGACCTTGAGCAAATGTCTGACTTTGTGTTGTGATTTATCAAAACAACAACAGAAGAACAAATCAGCTCTTTGTTTGGGGGAACTGATTTATTTTAGATTTCTCTGGTTCTGTGACCCCTAAAGACATTGCTTATTTAGCCATGGAACATTATTATGGAAAGTAATTTATACACCCAAGGCATTTCTCAAATGTAGAGATAGGGAGGCAGAGTAGTGGGGAGAGCCACAAGTGGGCAGGGAGTGAAGTTTGAGCTCTGGCCTTGCTGATCCCTAGTTTAATGACCAGGCTCAGCCACTTAATCATAGAAGAGTTTCTCAGTGATCAAAATCAAGTGCCTTGAGAGTGAAGAGATTAACATGAGAGGGCGCTCTGAAAGTTCGTTTTAATATTATTTCATTATAATTAAAATTTCCAATAGTGCTGTAGCTTTATGATGACCCCAAGCTGTGCCCATTGGTCCATTTGTTTTCTTTCCATTTTGTTTCTTTGTGTGTGTGTGTGTGTGTGTGTGTGTGTGTGTGTGTGTGTGTTTGCACGCACACACACACTGTATCAAATAGAGTCTCCTATAGTTCAGGATGACTTTGAATTTCTGATCTACTTGCCTGCACCTCCTAGGTGCTAGGATTGCAGGCATGGTAACCGGATGTTTGAATCTATGAAACCAACAACGTGCTTTAGTGTGACTAGCAGAGTCACCACTACCATGGCTATGTGGAGGGCAGAATCTGAAGGATGCCACTGAGAGCCAGTAGGTTTGACAGGCCTGATTGCAAATGATGCCAGGGAAGTACCTAGCACTTCAGTGGTAGTGTATCCTCTTCCTTTGCCCTTCCTTTGGCTCATCCTTCCTGACCCTCTGAAAGCATCCCTACTTGGATAAATCAAGTCCCTATTAGTATCTATAGTGTTGAATTTAGCTCTGTGCTCCAGACAGGTCTCATGCTCTCTGTACCTGCCCAGGAGTTCTCTGGATTTGTGAGTGAAACACACACACACACACACACACACACACACACACACACACACACACACACACACCAGTTAATTTTAATATGCCTTTACTAGCCCAAAGGCTGGGCAGTTCTAATCTTCTGCTGTTAGCAAACACTTCTTCCAGTATTCCTGAGTTAACATCTTTTAAAATCTATGTTTTTTTTTTTTTTTTTTTTTGGTTTTTCGAGACAGGGTTTCTCTGTGTAGTCCTGGCTGTCCTGGAACTCACTTTGTAGACCAGGCTGGCCTCGAACTCAGAAATCCTCCTGCCTCTGCCTCCCAAGTGCTGGGATTAAAGGCGTGCGCCACCACTGCCCGGCTTTTTTGGTTTTTCAAGACAGGGTTTCTCTGTGTAGCCTTGGCTGTCCTGGAACTCACTCTGTAAACCAGGCTGGCCTCGAACTCAGAAATCCACCTGCCTCTGCCTCCCAAGTGCTGGGATTAAAGGCATGCGCCACCACTGCCCGGCTAAAATCTATGTTTTATCTCTGTTACCCCAAACACAATGGAGGACGTGGGCCATTTGGCCACTTTCCCTGATTCTCACACATTGGCAGACCTTTAGGTCTGGTCTTTCTTCTTCCCCATCATGGTGACCTCCTCCTTCCAATTGGGAACAAAGATCTTCAGCATTTGGACGCAGATTCCCGATTTTGGGGGCTGGATTAATTTGAAGCATTAGAACCAATCCCTAACAATGTCCTACTATTGTGGGGACAGCAAACCAGAATCCAACTCAGACTGACTGGGGACAGTGAGCCCAATAATAGTGAACAACCCTTTGGAACAGACTCAAGAATAATCTTGGGCCCAGGACACCATAGTTGCCATTCGTGGTTTACCATGTGTCATCAAGAGAACAGAAGATGGCCTGCTACCAAGGTTCTGTTTCCCAGGATGGAAAAATAATTACAGGGATTATGTGAGGGTGACTAAAAATGAACATGCATTCAGAGGACAAACAGTGCATGGGGTTACCCTGCATGCTCCCAAGTAAATTCTCCAAATGCCCCTGCCCCCAAATCTTCCCCGCAGCACCCTGATCAAGCATCTCTTTTACTTCCACCACAAACAAATCACCTGCCTTGCTCCAGTTTTGTACCTTACCTACCAGCCTTCCCTAAGTCTCAGTCTTGTCATTTGTGAGGGTATAGGTTTCCTCTCAGCTTCTCCAGCCAATATGAACATTCAGCACCACTGCACTACCAAGGTGATCTAGTCTCCGACTCTGACGGTGCAGTCGCTAACCTTGCTAACTTGGGAAGCTCCATGAATATATGATTGCCTCAGCTAATGTCACATGAACACCTCTGGTCCAACCATCTCCAGACTGGAAGATTACCTTTGGGGATGGGAGAATTTGGAAGAACAATTTCTCAGAGACTATGTTACTGCTGAGCTGAATGCAACACAGGAGCATCTATCTATCTATCTATCTATCTATCTATCTATCTATCTATCTATCCATCCATCATCCATCCATCCATCTATCTTCTATATATCTTAGAGACAGGGTTTCACTATGTAGCTCTGACTGTCCAAACTGTTCTCAATCTCACAGAGATCCACCTTTCTCTGCCTCTCAGGTGCTGGGATTAAAGGCGTGCACCACTATACCTGGCACTAAGCAGAAGCATACATAGTCCTCAGGTCTAGCACAGAGGCCACAGCAAATCCCTCTTACCAGGGATGTGCTAGCTAAGTGCAATGCATAAATGGGGCATTGCACAGCATTCCACACTCCATAAATGTTGTTTTCTTTCTCAAGCAAAACCAACAAACAACAAAACAAACAAACACCCCTCCATTGATTTTCCAAACTAAACCCAATGTCAATATACCCACTTCTAGGTCTCATGTGTAGGAGGTTTATCTCTGTGTGGGTCTACTTATTAACTACAATATGCTATTGGGCAAAAGCATCTCGATCTTGCTCCATCACTCTTACTCTTCTTCTTCCTCCTCCTCTTCCTCTACCTCCTCCTCTTCCTTCTCTTTCTCCCCCTCTCCCTCCTTCCAGGGTGCTAAACTACAGATTAGAGGCAATCCACTGTGTAGCACAGAGAAGCCAGGATGGGAACTGACTTTGAGAAGGGAGAGACTAGAGTGAACCAGGACGGAGGCTTGGGGCAGATTGCTGCGAAGAGGATTAAAGAATTTGAAGAGCTGTTGTCATGGACTACGCAGTGCATCTTCTTTAATGACACCATAGAAATGCTGCTAAGGTTGGAATTACTCCTAATTACCCTTGACTGCTGGAATTGATGTGCAAAATTCCTGCTGAGATGATGCCAGGTGGGTGCCTAGATTTTAATTCATCCACATAGAAGTGTGTGTATAGACAGAGAAATCTCCAGAAAACTACCAGCTGCCAGATTTAAAGACTCAGACTAGGAAGGGACAGGAGGACTGAAACAGGGGACAGTGTGAGTGCCATTTCAGGTGACAGGGATATATGATTCACAACAGCTTCACCTGCTGTGTTCAGGGCAAGGAGAATAGTTATTGTTGCATCCCTTTGGTATTTTGACAAATAATGCATTCCATGTGCAAAACAAGCATCCTTGGGGTATTTCTAAATAATTTGGCTTTTGTAGTGTGCAAACAGCTGTCTCTATTAATGCAGTGTAACAAGGCAGCCCAGATTAGCGAGGTGCCTCTCACAAACCATCTTTGATGAAAAATCAGACATTTGACTTCCTTCTTCAACCCTAAGGAACAAACAGGAACTTTCTCAGGAAACCTCAACCCAGCTGCAATTGCATTCAGATTCCTTTAGAATAAAATCATGTGTACTTCTCAAATTTCTGATTATGAAAGTAATGGGTAGTGCTGAATATTATGTAATAAAGACTGGTCTAGATCTTGAGAGATTACTGTGTAAACTTACTAATTAACTGCTGTGTGTCATTAAGGCATTTTACGGTATGTTAGAGGGACCCAGTATGGCACACAGGAGTCAGCTGAAGCTAAGCAGGTATTAAGCAGGTGGGGCTTGGCATGTGGCCACTGGGACTAAGCAGTTTATGTTTCAGGAAAGCAATGCTTATGTCGCTGCGTGATGCTTCAATCATGGCATGGGCAGACAATAAAATGGGAACATCCAGCTCCCAGTGTTTTTATTTTCTCTTTAAGCACTAATTTAAAGAACAAAACACAAACCACCAAACAATGTAATGCACATTTCCTTACCTGTGTGTATTAGTTCGGGGTTAGGGTTTTGCTGCTGTGAACAGACACCACGACCAATGCATGTTTTATAAAAGACAACATTTACTTGGGGCTGGCTTACAGGTTCAGAGGTTCAGTCCATTGTCATCAAGGCAGAAGCATGGCAGCATCCAGGCAAGTGTGGTGCTGGAGGAGCTGAGGGTTCTACACCTTTATCCAAAGGAAGCTAGGAACAGACTGGGCATCCTCAGGCATCTAAAAGGAAGATCTCTAATCCCAACCCCACAGTGACACACTTCCTCCAACAAGGTCACACCTTCTAATAGTGCCACTCCCTGGGACAAACATATACAAACCATCACACTGTGTGTGCATGTTTTATATTTATATGCTAAGTTACATATATAACTATATATAAGTTATATATTATATATTATGTAATATATTAATATATATTACATAATATATTATGTATTATATATAATATATATGTATTATGTATATAATATATATGTATTATGTATATAATATGTATGTATAATATGCATATATGTATTATATATGATATATGTATATATTATATAATATATGTTATATTATATTAATATATTATATAATATAAAATAACATATTATAACATATATATATTATACATGTAATATATATTATATATAAAGATTTATAAGCAGATACTGATGCTTATGAGAACAAGAAACATTCAGCCTTCACTTGGCATTTCTGTACTTTTTGGCCATTCCTTAGAAGGATTTACAATCAGTGAGCAATTACATTTCTGAAAATTAAAACAGGGCTAATGAGATGACTTCCAGGGTAAAACGACTTGCTGCCAGGTCTAATGACTTGAGTCAGACTCCCAGGTCCCACTTGGTGGAAATTGAGGACTCCCACAAGCTGTCCTTTGCCCTCCCCACTCATACCATGTGTACTGGCTAATTTTATGCCAACTTGACACAGGATGAAGTCATCTGAGAGAATGGAAACCCCAGTTGAAAAAAAAAATGCCTCCATAAGATCAGGTTGTTAGGAAGCCTGTGGAGCATTTTCCTAATTATTGATTGATGTGGGAGGGTCAGTCCATTATAGGTGATGCTATCCCTGTGTAGGTGAGTCTGGGAGTATATAAGAAAACAAACTGGGAAAGCCATGAAGAACAACCAATAAGAAGCATTCCTCCATGGCTACTGAATCAGGTCCTGCCTCTAGGCTCCTATCCTGACTTCCTTTGATGATGAACAGTGATATGGAAGTGTAAGTCAAATAAACCCTTTCCTCTTCAACTTGAATTTTTGGTCATGGTGTTTCATCACAGCAATAGAAACCTTGACTAATGCCCCTCTCAGTAAATATATAAAATTTTAAATTAAAATGTAATTTGTTTGATGGTGTATCTCAAAAACAGTGAAACAAAAAGGGATAAATAATCCATATGTTCAGACAAAACTTTAGATCATTATGCTTGGCTAATATAACAAGATGTCATATACTTGCAGAAAAAAATAAACATTTATTTCTCATAGTTCCCAAGACTAGAAATTACAAGGTCAGCATTCCAGCAAGACTTGACTTGACTGAGATCTCTCTTCCAGATTCATAATAGCAACTTTACTATTGCAGCCTCTGACTGTAGAGAGGAAACCTTGTCTGTCTCCTGTTTCTGATAGTTCTTAGTTCTACCAGGAGGACCTACCATGACCTTTGTAAACCTGGTCAACTCTCAAAAACCACATACCCCAATACCATCACACTGGGATTATAGCTTCATTGCAGTTAGGGACACAGCATTTGTGATTTTCCATGTACTTTCTTCTAGCCTCTCATTTTTAAATATATTTAAATAGTTCAGAGTGTATAGAATATGAATAGTTTAGTATTCTGTCATGTATGGGCAGTCCTGTTCCCCAATTGGTTCTTGATTTGTCAATAAAGAAAGCCAAGGGCCAATTGCTGGGTGAAAGGTACAGGCGGGTCTTCCAGGTCCCAAGAGGAAAAGGGAGACACAAGGAAGGAGAGGGAAAGTTCACCATGCTTTGAAGAGAGAACCAAGCAACCATGTGAGGTCTCTGGAAGAGTGGTGGGCTGTGGCCACTCCTATAGGCTAGTGGTCAGAGATGTTTAGCAGGGACTAGATTCACCTGACCAACTAAAGTTAGGGCAGGTGGGGGGTGGCAGAGCTAAGAGTAATAATTAGGGTGAGATTTCCAGGCAGGAGATAGTAACACCCAGCAATTGTGCCAAGAAGGCAAGTTGAAAATGAGCGAGTGTGTGTGTGTGTGTGTGTGTGTGTGTGTGTGTGTGTGTGTGTGTGTATGTGTCTTTTATCTGTGGATTCAAGGGAAGCAGGATGGAGGCTGGTAGTATGACCCAATCCTGGAGCATAGGTGGGATAGTAAAAAGCTACACATAAAAATGTCATAATTTTTCCCTTGTCATTTTATCAAGTAGATAATTACCTTAAGATAGATACATATACATGGACTTACTAGGTCAAAGACCATAAACTTTGGAATGTTTTTTGTCCACATTGCTAATCAGCTTTCTAAGAATGTTGACAACATTTATACTTTTGCCAAGAGCATATAAAAATACTTGTACTGTACCATTGCCAATGTTGAGGATCAACAATTTAGAAACCATGTAAACGTCATCTGATTGTGTTCAAGATCCTCAAGTATAAGGATACATTCAGGAAAGTGTCTGGCTTTTCACAAACCAAACACTGCTGAAATTAGCAAAAATGAGACAGTCAGCAATTTCCCATCTGTAGCAATGCCGGCCAGCCCCGTTTTAAGCTTCCTCACAAATAATGGCTCTCCCCACTTCTAACAGCGACAGACAGTTCTGTTTTCATTTGTATACAGGCTTCTGTTTTAGAAATCTGGCACACTATATACATTTTCCATTCTGTTGTTACTGGACATTTGGATGGTTTTCAATTGTGGATTATGAGCATTTCTATGTAAACCAGTTGGTGGCAACATTTTCGCTGGGCATCCATCTAGAAGTGGGCTTGTTGAGCAGCAGTATATGCCTGCATTCGGCTGCAGAGGACACTGACAAACTGATCTCCAGAATGGTTCTTTCAACCTAGATATCCCTGGAGTGAATAAGAATCTAGTTCACGGAGTGTTGGCTGCCTTCTGTAACCCTGTGTTTTCAATTCAGCCAGTTGTACAGTGGCACTGTCTCTTTAATCTTCATTTCTTAGTGATTGATGATCAACTTTTCATATATTCCCTGTTCATTGGGAGACAGTGCTCTTGTGAAAGGAGCATTTTCCCATTGAGTGGACCATTTTTTATTAACTTATATAAGCAAAGTTAATATTGTATTTTGAGTCTTTTACTAGATATTCAGTTAATTTTTCTCTCTCCTTCCCTTCCTCCTCCTCCTCCTCCTCCTCCTCCTCCTCCTCCTCCTTCTTCTTCTTCTTCTTCTTCTTCTTCTTCTTCTTCTTCTTCTTCTTCTTCTTCTTCTTTGTCAACTAGACCCAAGCTAGAGTTGTCTGGGAAGAGTAAGAAGTTGAGAAACAGAAACACTTCCATCAAATTGCCTGTAGGCAAGCCTGTGGTGAATATTCTTGATTAACGACTGATGTGGGAAGTCCTAGCCCTAGGCAAGTAGGCCTGTGAGCTATAAGAAAGCAGGCTGAGGAAGCTATGAGTAGCAAGCCCTCCATGGTCTCTGCTTCAATTACCGCCTCCAGGTTCCTGCCTTGAATCACTGCCCTGCCTTTGAGATGTACTATCAACAGTAAACTAAATGAATCCTTATCATTTAGTCATGGTGTCTATCACAGCAATAAAAAGCAAACGAAGAAATATATAACTGACTGTGTGTTTTGGGGAGGATTGTGCTGACATTTGAACTTTGGGTCAGAAAAGCTGTCGAGTGCTCAGAGCTCAGTGGGCTGTTCTGTGGGAGCTTGGAAGGCAAGTGTTAAGAGTGATGCAGACAGTGGAGTCCTCCCTTGTGAAGTTTTGGAGAGAAGCAACGACTCTATCAGAGCTGGAGCTGAAGAGTCCTCTGTGACTAACAAGAGACCAGAGTGCTAAACTGAAATGTTCAATTTGCTAGAGCAACTGATAGTGGTCAAGTGGGACTGGAGAGTCAGTTGTGATCACAAAGAGATCTACATCGTTGGGCCAAATCTTCTGGGACATGTTTCCTCAGGGTCAGCCCACAGAAGCTGTGATCCAGAGAGGCCAAGGCTGTATCTCATGCTGGCAATGGAACTTGGTAGATCTAAGAGTTTCTCCAGGTGAGGCTGGTTTTGAAGTAATGAAGGGATCCTAGAGAGCAGATGAGGCTTGGTACTGTGCAATGCCAGGAGAACCGAAGTTGCAGTGGAAGCCCTGAGACTGAAGAGGCCATGTAGAGAAGTTGAGGCTTAGCACCATGTAGCAGGGTTAGAATCCCTGAAGAGAGCAGAAGATGCTTACAGGTGAAGGTACAGCCATTTGCTACAGAGACCCCAGCCTTTTGGAGATGCCATGACCATAGGACTACTAACTGACAAGTCAGCTACAAGTGTGGGGCAGAGATGGCTAAGCCTAGGAGACAAGTTGTGTGTTCTGTAGGGGGCAGAACCAGAGAAGAGAAGCTGCACAGGTCCTTTGGGTCCAGAAGATGCTGAGTCCCAGAAAGGACCCTGAGCTCTGCACTGCTGGACTTTGGATTGGCTTGTCCTATTGGAGCCGTGCCCTGCCCTTCACTTTTTGAATTAAGGCGTTTGTAACTTGTTTTTGATTTTGGAGGAACCTACAACTAAGAGAGTTTGGAATCTTGTAGAGACTAAGATTTTAGAGTGGGAGCTGGCAGTGGTAATGCATACCTTTAATCCCAGCACTCAGAAGACAGAGGTAGGCAAATCTCTGAGTTCGAGGCTAACCTGGGCTATGGAGCAAGTTTCAAGACAGCCAATGATATACAGAGAAACCCTGTCTTGAAAAACAAACAAAAACAAAAACAAAAAAAGTTAGGGTTGATTCTTTTTGTGGATATTTTAGAGAGGTTTTATATATTTTAAAGAGGCTTTAAACTTTGAAAGAGACTTTGGATGTTTTAAAGAGATTGAACTTTAAAGTGAAATTTTTTATGACTATGAGAGTTTTAAAATTATTTATGTTTTGTATTATGGTATTGACATTATTATGAGATCTTGGGAATAAACAAGAAAGGAAAGGTTAAGGTTTAATAATGATCTGTTGATATGTCAAAGCTGATGTGGCAATTGGACAAAGGTCCCAATTGTCATGTTTTTTCAATCTGTTTATTTTTTTGTTTTGTTTTGTTTTTGTCAGCTTGGCACAAACTAGATTTATCTGGGAAGAGGAACTTTAACTGAGAAAATGCTCCTATCAGATTGCTTGTGGGCAAATCTATGGTGCCTTTTCCTGATTGATGGCTGGGCTCAGCCCATAGGTGGTGTGGGGTCAGTGCCACCCATGGGCAGATGGGCTGAGCAGGGCATGAGGGACAAGCCTGTGAGCAGTTCCTCTGTGGCATCTGTTTCAGTTCCTGCCTCCAGGTTTCTGCCCTGACTTTCTTACCAGATGGACTATGAACTGTAAGCTAAAATGAACTCTCTGTCCCCAAGTTGGTTTTTACAGCAGCAGACTAAGACAAGCACCTTCTTATCAGTGTCTTTGGGTAAACAAAAGGCATACATTTTAGTAGACTCTAGTGTATCTGTGTTTTGTTATCAACAATGCTTGGTCTGTCCTTTTAATCAGAATCTCTGTCTCCTCCAAGAGCCTGGACAGTCTCTCCTTTTCTTAAATTTGCATTCTTTGGTATCCAGTGAAATTAGATTTTTAAAAATTTTGTTTAGTTTTCTTTAGGTTAGGCATGTGTTCCCGTCTCTTTTCAACTTTTATTTTGGCTGTATCACACCGTTGGAACAATTTTAGAAGTTTCTTGCTTGTTTTGCATTCCCCCCAAAATGTTTTATGTTAGAATAATACGAATCTCTGAATTTGCTTGTGGAGAATAATCTTTCTTTTCCTATGTGTTGTCTTTCATAGTGGACTTTTGTTTGATTTTTCCAACTCTCTATTTAAAATTCTCATTTGCTTTCGAGTTTATATACATGAAATTTTATATACACAATAAAAGTAGTGAAGTGTTTGCCGTGCAAGTAAAAGTGATCTGAGTATTTAATTTCCAGTACCCATGCTAGGCACAGCAGTGTGCGCCTGTAATCCCAGCACTAGGGAGGCTGAGACGTGAGGATCCCCAGAACTGCTGGCCGACTCCGCTAAGAGAATTAGTGAGCTTTACACTCAATGAGAGACACTGACAAGGTGGAGAGTAATGGAGAAACCCCCAATGCTGACCTCTGGCTTCTACATACACTCACATGCATGTGAAAGTTTACCGAAAACAAGTACACACCCGCTAAAGGGTGTTTTCTACCCAGTCTTCATGTTTCCTGACATAACAACTCGGAGACTTAAATATATTTATAAATGCCTAGGCCAAAGCTTTGCAGGTTCCCCGACTGGCTCATAACTTAATGTCCTGCTTATTCTAATCTAAATGCTGCCTTGTGCTGGTTACGGTGCTTGGCTTTCACATGCCTGTCTCCATCAGAGTGAATCTCCAACAATTCTCTGTATCCCAGCATCCTTTTATCCTACCAGAATTCTCACCTTCTATTTCCTGCCTCAGCTATAGGCCAATCAGCTTTGTTTGACAGGTGATGCTTCCATACAGACATAAGAGATTCCTTTTACACACACCCATGCACCAGTCATGTACACAAAACATAAAAAAATATAGTAACAATGTAGATATTGTGTATTGTGCAGTTGCTGTTTGACTATTGTTCTATTCCCTCGCTGAATGTTTGTAAAAATGAAGTTCCAGCGGGCAATTCCTTGTCAGGTAGGGGAAGGCTGTGAGGCTGTTTTCAGTCTAGATTCTAGGCTCAGTCAGTGGAATGATTGACAACCAATAAAGGGATACTCAGGAATGTCCCTCTGTCCTTGAGTTCTTAGCCAGCTGAACCCACAATAGTCACCATCAATATTCAAGCTACAGCAAGCAACTGCAACCTAAATAAGGGTTGGGACCAAATTTAATGTGCAAGCAAGGGAAATTAAAAAAAAAAAAAAAGAGCAATTGCCGTAGTCTCATGGTCTCTTTATCACTCTTCTAGTAATACAAACCACATTTTCACTATGATGGAGACAGACATATGAAAATTGAACAGAGTAACCAGCACATGGCAGAATTTAGGTTAAAATAAATAGGACGTTAAGTTATGGAAGTTATGAAGTTGAAAATTTTAAATCCTTCTTACTGTGTTATGGCGGCATATTCAAATATTTGGCAGTGGAACTTACATAATTTTTGATTTATTAATTTTTCCTATAGGGTTGTACTACGTAGTCTAAGCTAGCTTCCAACTCAGAACCCTCCTACCCCAGCCCTTTAGATGCAGAGATTACAGGTGTGTGCTCCCATGCATGGCTAAGTAGAGCTGACGTTCAATAACTGCATTGCATAGCTTTCACTTCTCCAAATGTTACGAACATAAATACAGTAGATATTGTATTTGGAATTGAAAAGAGACAAAAGTTATTTACCTTTGTTTGTATCATGAGTGATTTTACATTTCTTGATCCAGAAAAATTATTTGGACATGGGGCTAGAGAGATGGCGCCACAGTTAAGAGCATCGGATGCTTTTCCAGGGGACCCAAGTTCAATTCCCAGCACTTACATGGTAGCCCACAACTTCAGATCCTGTATATCTAATACCCTTTCCTGGCCTTCACAAGTATTGCATACACATAGTCCATAGGCATACATGCAGGCAACACACACACACACACACACACTAAAATGAAAAACTTTAAGGTTATTTAGACATGTGTGCACTTCATGATAGTATCTGTGTGATGTCTCACTCCATGAGCTGATATAGG
This sequence comes from Tokudaia tokunoshimensis, assembly GCA_036184795.1. Lineage (NCBI taxonomy): Eukaryota > Metazoa > Chordata > Mammalia > Rodentia > Muridae > Tokudaia > Tokudaia tokunoshimensis. The sequence goes on along the minus strand of BTHU01000002.1, from coordinate 72,000,868 downwards.
ATGGCGGCCATTAGTTCTCCTGCACAATGGGTCCAGCTCAGCTCTTTACTATGTCTCACATAACCACTGCCCATGCACTGTCTCCTGTCAGAAACCATGCTAGGGTGACCACACCCATGAAACCTCAGGAAGAGAGTGCACTTTACAGAGATGGTGTAGGTAGGTAGTCAACTCTTTGAGCCAAAATTTGGAAGGCTTCAAAAAATGATGCTATCTTAGCTTCCCTACCCCCTTCCCAGGTGCTGTGGACATCTCCACTCACTACTAGAGAGTAATTGCTTTGGGACCAAACACCTGCTTTCCTCTAGGTTGTCATTTAACATTTAATTTGTTTCGGGAAGTGTGAAGTCATTAACACCTTACTTAGAGATAGTTCTCAAATTAAAGAAACTGAAAACGTGAAAGCTCAGGCCTTGGGGTGGGGGTGAAGAAGTCCTTTGGATGGGAGGGAGAGTGTCAAGGAGAGTGATTTAGAAGAGAAACTATTTTGTACTTTTCCAGATGTTATAAGCATGGACATTAGAGAAACTATTTTGTACTTTTCCAGGTATTATAAGCAAGAACTCTTACACATAACCATTTCTATGGTTACTGGTACATTTCAAGATATTTTATATAATTAGTGAACATTATAAATAGAATGTAAAACAATTTGTCTTCCCTTGATTTTAATCTCTAGCCCACCAAGAATTTATTGGCTGCTATTATGAATTCCTTATATATTTTAATTAAATTAAATCATTTCTGAGAATTTTATATATAAGTATCCCACTCCTTCCCCTCTCCACCTCCAACTCCTCCAGCATCCCAGACTCCCTCTCAAATTCATGGCTTCTTAATTATTGTTATACAAAGATGTATATATGTAATATATGTTCGTATGTATGTATCTCTTACTGATAAGACTACTGTTAGGCAGCTCTTTAGAGAAACAGAACAATTGCATATATATACATGTATATATTTGTATATATACATGTATATATGAATGTATACACACACACATATATGTCTTGAGAAAAGGCTTGATTTTAAAGAATTGTCTCATAGAATTATAGAAGTTGAGAAAATGTAGATCTGTAAGGTGGGCCTGAGGCTGAGACCAGGAAGAGCTAATGTTGAACTTCCTGTTCAAAGGTTACCTTAAGTTCCTTGTTGTTTAGGGTTCAGTCTTTAATAGGGGGGGCCTTCAGCTGATTGCAGGCAGCTTATTGACTTAATAGATGGTGCTGAGCTTTATTCGAAATCTACCGATTTATATGTCAACGTCATCTACAAAAACATCATTCATAAGTTCAATGTGGTGTACATAGTTGCAAGCTCAGTACTAGGGAAGCTGCAGATTGCAACTTCAAATCCAGTCAAGGTGATATGGTCAGGCCCTGTCTCTAAAGAGCAAACCAACACAAACCAAAGAGCCCCAAACACCCTACTGACCAGCCAAAATGAACAAACAAATAAACCTCCCCCCCAATGCTCTCATAGATGTGTCTAAAATAAGACTTGACCAGATATCTGGGGACTGTAGCCCACTCAAACTGGCACATGAAATCCACCATCAGAACTGTTCCAAGACTACCTTAACTGAATTTAATATTATTGCAATCAAATAAGTCCCAATGTTTGCTAAAGCTACTTACTATTTACTTTAAATTCAGAACCACATACATCTCAGTTTAACTCTGTGTCCTTAAGTTTCTGGTCACAAGATTTCCTTACATTCTAACAATTATTGAGGATCCCAAAGAACTTCTATTTATGAAGGTTAAATGTGTTTATCACACTGGATAATAAAAATTAGATAAAGTTTTAAATGATTATTAATTCATGTAAAAACAATAGCAAATTTGGTAAATATTTATCTAAGCAACATGGGTATGCTAGCTAGCATACCCATGAAAAAGAAAAGTAAAACAAAGAAAAACACTGAGATGCAATTGTCTTACATTGTTAAAGTTGACTGGATCGAAGTTAACTCCATTTTCATGTTTTCTGACTCATTTTGTTTCTGTTAGTTATTGTGACTGAAGAACTGTATGCAGACAACCTGTATCTCTTCAGATAGGCAGTTGGCAAAGAAGGATTTGATTAGTCTTCTCAGAATAGGGTACTCTTCAGCTGTACTATATCGTGACAAATATCCATTGCTCATCTGGTAAGTAAAAATAATACTCCAAGAAAAAGCATCTCCTACAGCTCACATGTGGAACAGTTATACTCAGGAGATTGTGGGTCAAAACTACCAGGCCACCCAGAGCTCTATAGCCAGTCCTGTGTACAAAACCAAATCAAACCAAACAAGAAAGCCCCAGACAGTCAACTGACCAACCAAAACTAACAATAGAAACCAAAGGAGCCACAAATAGACAAACCCAAAAGACCCCAGCATTTTCACAGATATACCCAGAATAAAGCTTGACCAAATATCTGGGTCCCAGAGTGCTTTGTGATTTCTCCTAACCATTCTGATTTCCACAAACCGCTTCGCTTACATTCCATCACTTGCTCACCAGAACCCTGGCTGAACCCAGACTTACCCCTGGTTTGGGGAGCTTTTTCAAAGAGAACTTGGTTTCACCTTTGCACTTTTGTGCCTCGGGCATGTTCCTCACTACAGTATCTCCTGGAGTCTGATACAGTCTATAATGAAGGGTCTATCTAATGTAGGGGCACTCCAGGTGGCTACAGAGATTTTTATATCTTTGAGAATTTATAATCTAACAGTGAAAAGACATAACCTTAGAAAAGTCATTTCTTTTAATTAAAAAAGAATGGTTCTAAACACAGACCCTTCCTTTTAAAATCCATTATGGCTAAATACATATCAACTGTATGATGCTGGGTAGGTAGGAAAGAGTTTCCATTTAATGTTAAAATTTATAGTCCACAGCATAACTGTCTAAATTATCAGTTGTACTGTGTTTATGGTCTTAGAGCCTGTTTGTGTTTGTAAGTTGTAAGTAATTGGTAGATAGAGAAATTCAATTTTAATAAAGCAGTTCTTTTAATTAATATTCTCCTCCTGAAGAAAAATGATGTTTTTCTGTTTGCAATAATTACTCAAGATAATTATGGTGATTTGAATGAGAAATATCCCCCATAGGCTCAGGTATTTAAACACTCGTTATCTAGTTGGAGTGCTGTTTGGGGGATTTTATGGCCCCTGAGAATTGTGCCCGTGCTGGAGGAAGCACAGCACTGGGCTCAGGCTTTGAGGGGTTGTAGTCTCACCTGTTTCCTGTCCTCTCTCTCCTTTCATCCTGTTTGAGGACGTTATATCCTGCTGGCCCACGGCTGCCACACTTCCCCCACCATTATGAATGCTCCTCCCAGGAATCATAAACTAAAATCAAATATTCTTTTCATAAGCCACATTTGGTCATGGTGTTTTATCACAGCAGCAGAAAATCAGATAATATAATAATAATAATAATAATAATAATAATAATAATGCATGTGGATAGTACAGGAAACTGACTCCATGGCTTCTGAATTCAGCATTGTCTACCCACACAGTGCATCTTTCTTCAAACTTTCTTTTTTTCTCCCCATTATACTTTAAATTAGTTTTAAAATTAAATGTCCGTATGTTTTCTCCATATGCTTGTATATGGAATTAATCTTCCTCCCCTACCCATCTCTGTTTGAACCTTACCCTCTCCTGTTCTCTCTTCCTCTACTTTTGTATTACTGATTTTATGTTACTGTGATAAAGTACCACAACCCAAAGCAACTGAGGGAAGTTTATGGTGGCTCCCTGTTCCAGAAGAATAGAGACCGTCATAGAGGGGGAATCATCACATAGTGGTGGAAGCTGGGAGATGGCGGATCACATTTTCATCCGCACACAGGAAGCAGAGAATGAGAACAGGAAGTGGGGTGAGGATATAAACACTTAAAGCCCTCTCCTAGTGATGCACTTCCTTCAGCAAGGCACCACCTCCCAAAGGTCCTGTAATTTCCCAGACAGTACCACCAGCTGGGTACCAAGTATTCAGTACATGAGTCCATGGGGGACATTTCTCAGTCACACCACAACTCTCACATCACATGCAGTCTACTCTCTCCATGACTCTTAAGGCCTCTTCCTCCTCCCTCTGCCCCATAATCTCTTCCCAGTTTCCAGATCCCTACAGACATTTCAAGTTAAATACACAAACTCAAAAATTGGAAGCTATGATTCACATAAGAGAGAGAACATGTGGCATGTGACTTTTTGCAGTACAGCTTCTTAAACCTGTGGTGTGCAAACCCATATGGGGTCATGTAACTGAATGTAGGGGGCTGGAAAAAAAAACAGGCAACAGTAAAAGGTTTCTCAATGTGCAGAAATCAAAGATTAATTCAAAATTAAATGCTTAGTGAATCCGAGGTGATCCTGGGCTAATGACTTTAGTGCAGTCTTGGTCTGAATATACAACATGCATGCTGAGCTTGCTTCAGGCCAAGCAATAACAACACATTTGCCTGCAACACCTCGGCTCAGATTCCAGACCATGTGGCATTATAACCAATAGTGATTTTACTGTCCATACAGAGTTTCTGCTCTTACAGAAGCACGGTGATTCAATTGTAGACAACATTCTAGACATGTAGTTTTCAAAGTAGCACATTTTTGGATTGGATTGTATCAGAATCTTTGATTTTTAAAAATTATTTGAGATGCTGACTTGAATTTCATTAAAAATAAAATGATCCTGCAGTGACTTTGACTTGGGATTGAGAGTAGAAAATTTTAAGAAGTTCTGCTATAAAGAAAGCCCTGTCCAATGGGTATTCACATGAGATGCTCTGTCTAGGCTCTGGACTGCATTTTTGAAACTTTGGGGTAGGATGGTCAGCGTTAACATTGGCCAGGTTCCCAGCTCTATCCGCACCATCCTGTGGCACAAGGAGCTTATAACTGAGGTGTCTCCTAGAACCATGTCCGAATTCCTCAGGTGCAGGAAGATATTCATGTCAGAGGAAGGGAGCTTTGCCCAGTGCGATGCTCATGAATTTGGTGACTGAGAAGAGACTCAACCTTGGTGACTGTAGACTCAAAACCATCTCCACTCCTCATTCCCTGGATTTATAGTCAGCTCCACACACATGAAGGCTTCCCTCACACTAACTTCTCCTTGCCCAGACCCTCCAATAAATCCTACTGTGTCCCCAAAATAAAAATAATAAATAAGCAAGCATTTAAAGTGGCAGACTGGAAAGTATCAATTTGTCTGTCTTTCTCAGTTCCAGAATTTTACAACAAAGATGAAAACTAAGAGGCAACACAACACAGAACCAACTCAGCCAGCGGTGGGCTCCGTCAGTCAGCGGTGGGCTCCGTCAGCGGTGGGCTCCGTCAGCGGTGGGCTCCGTCAGCGGTGGGCTCAGTGAGTAGTGGGCTCCGCCAGCGGTGGGCTCAGTCAGCGGTGGGCTCCGTCAGCGGTGGGCTCCGTCAGCGGTGGGCTCCGTCAGCGGTGGGCTCCGTCAGCGGTGGGCTCCGTCAGCGGTGGGCTCAGTGAGTAGTGGGCTCCGCCAGCGGTGGGCTCAGTCAGCGGTGGGCTCCGTCAGCGGTGGGCTCCGCCAGCGGTGGGCTCCGCCAGCGGTGGGCTCCGTCAGCGGTGGGCTCCGTCAGCGGTGGGCTCCGTCAGTCAGCGGTGGGCTCAGTGAGTAGTGGGCTCAGTCAGCGGTGGGCTCAGCCAGCGGTGGGCTCAGCCAGCGGTGGGCTCCGTCAGCGGTGGGCTCCGTCAGCGGTGGGCTCCGCCAGCGGTGGGCTCAGTGAGTAGTGGGCTCAGTCAGCGGTGGGCTCAGCCAGCGGTGGGCTCCGTCAGCGGTGGGCTCCGTCAGCGGTGGGCTCCGTCAGCGGTGGGCTCAGTCAGCAGTGGGCTAGAAGAGCAAGCTCAGCAGAAGGTCTGTGAGGGAAGACTGAGCTGCAATGTTTCCCCAGAATGATGGAAAATAGATCATATACAAGCCACGGAGGGTGGACTAATGTTTCCAACAATTTTGTGATGGGTTGTCCAGAGATTTAGAAAAGACAAGAGCGACCAACGGAATTAAAACAAAAATCAAAACTCAGAGTAAAAAAAAAAGGAGTTTCTAGTTCAGGAAGCCTTCATACGAAAGGCCCCTAAGTATGAAACAGAATTAATGAAAAATAAAGACAGTCCTCAGTGCAGCTTCCTGAGGTCTGGACTGCAAGAAAAAAGAACAAGTCTGGAAGCTGACAGTCAGGAAAAAACCAAGAGATTATCTGCGTTGATCAGAACTACCAGCAATGGATTATCAGAGAAAATGAAACAGTGTCTGCCCAGCCGAATATAAACCAAGAAGAGAGAAATAAAGCTGTCTTCAGCCATGCAGGGACTTACCTCTGCTGACTGCTCATTTTGGCAGCCCTGTAGTTTGAATGCAGAGCCTGGTGCCAGGTCATCGGTCTACAGACCAAGCTATGTATATCCCTAGCCCTGACTCTACACAGTTACTTAAGGTTGAAGTTGCCACAGCCAAAAATAAATGTAAGGGGGTTTGATTCAAGAGCTAAGAAAATGAAGACATTGGAAAAAAAAAAATCAAGCCATGGCAACCCTCAGCTGTGATGTTCAACGGGCACAAAGGGCAAACATCTGTGAGTCCCTCCCATGAATGTAAAAATATAATTATAAATTATGATTGAAACTTTTCTCTAGAAGCCACATTTAAAAGACCCAAAGAAACAGTTAAAATTAAATTTAATAATATACTTTATTTAACCCACTATATTCAGAATATCAAGCTTAGAGTTCAAATGTTTTTGAGAACACCAAGATGTAAGTGGGGAGGAAGATGCCTCCTCATCTCATTCAATGGCTAAGTCAGGGGCAAGATAAAAATCCCGACAAAATGTTAAGCATTATTGTAAAACATTACAGAAAAGTGTACAGTCTACGAAATAAAATGCAAAAAGTGAGGAGAAAATAAACTAGAAACCATGGCTGATAAAACAATGTATAGTCTATACATGTTGGAACCCATGTGTTAAAATGAATAAGTTCTGTGATAGCAGTAGGCTTCATCAATGCTTGATGCCCAATGGCGCTTGCTCACTGGCATTTACGACCTTGTGTAGTCCTTTCTTCTTGAGGTTGGGATGAACCTACTGTTTCTCCTGTAAAGAACAGATCACCATAAGAGCAGTAGACTATCATTTATCATTTACAAGATTGGATTACAGAACAGTTTTGGGTTATTTCTTGGAGAGTGTGTTCTCTCTCTCTCTCTCTCTCTCTCTCTCTCTCTCTCTCTCTCTCTCTCTCTCTTTCTCTTCTCTCTGCCCCCCCCGCCCCCTCCACCACACCTTATCCATCTGCTAACCGCTCCCCCCCCCCCCATTTCCTCTGAGGGAAGTCGGTTGTCATGTCCTGTTGCAACTCTTTGGTCAGAGAGGACATAGGACAAAGTACTAAGGCAGCTAAGAACTGAGAAGGTTGGGGTGACTCCATGCTTCAAACAGGCAGTTCAGAGGATGAGGCCTGAAACTCTGTTTCTAAGAACTGGGCAAGTCCAGGCAAGTCCAGACCTCAGAAGTTGCCCTACCACCTGGCCTGAGGCAAGGACAATGGTCAGTAGCAGTTTCCAAATTTCCTCAGCAACAGTTTTCAGCACCCATGCCCTGGTAATAGAATGTTCCTAGAGATGGAACAAGATAAAGGTCACCTACCTTGGAATCCCTTAACATGCTTTAAATCAGGCCCATTAGTGCACTTGGTTGTCTCTTTCTCTTGGTAATGGGAGACTCTAGCATGCTGGGCCTCTGCAGAATAAAACACTCTTTGTATTTATATACTAATTGAGTCTGAGGTATCATTCTTCAGGGAATCATGAACAGAAAGATTTTTGCCTCACTTCCAGTAGCTTTAGAAAAAGAACTCAGCCTCAGCCAGCAGTTTGGCTATGAAACCTGTAGCCAAGTCACCCAGGAAGCAGCATCTGAAAGCTGCGCACAATATGTTTGTCTGCTTGGTCCCCAGTTAGTGGAACTGTTTGGGAAGGATTAGGAGGCAAGTGTTCTTAGTGGAGGAGATGTGTTATTGGGAGTGGGCTTTGAGGCTTCAAAAGGCCACACAAGGTCCAATCTCCTCCTGCCCCCCCATACACACATACACACACACACACACACACACACACACACACACCACTGTTTCAGCATGCCTGTCTATTTCTTACCATGATGATATAAAACTGTATACAAGTTCCCAATTAAAAGCTTTCTTTTATAAAAATTGCCTGGTCATGGTTGGTGTCTCTTTACAGTAATGGAGTCATAACCAAGACAGAAATAGGTTTCCACTGGAAAAGGGCATCCTCCATTTTGCACCCAGCTCAGGGGGTTGTCCACTCATGGTAGACTGCAACCTTACCACCAAAATTCCCCCCCCCCCAAAATCTCAAAACTGTTCCACAAGCCCAGGTCTATGCCTTTACTGTGCATTGAGGTAGTCATCTCATCTTCTCCTCCTGACTTTATCTGGGGGCCTGACCCCCACATCCTCTACATGAGGAATGTCATGTAGTCCTTGGCAAAATTCAGTTCCCTTTCTCCTGATATGAATTTGCCTGGCGAACACCTGGAATGCCGCTTCATGAAAATGAAGCATCCTCAGGACCTTAAGTCCCAGCCAAAGTATTCTGACCTGAAAAACCCCTTCTCACTTTCCAAAGTTTATATAGTCCGTATTCACCCCAAATTTTACACACACACACACACACACACACACACACACACACACACACACGCAAGCTGTTTCACTGAATAATTTCTAAAAGAGTTGTAACACTGAAGTCCTCAAAAAAGGCTCCTCGTCCTCCCCCACCCCCACTCCCACCCCACCCCTCCACTCCTGGCATTCACAGTCAGACTGAGATCTGGGCTCCAATTCACCCTTTCTGGGAAGAAGCAGAATGCGGAACCACAGGATTTTTCATGCGTAACCTTTAAAGCTTGAGAAGCATTTCAAATGGTGGGGAGTCACCTTTAAGGGGGAAGTATGAGAAGCAGAACGCCTTTTAACTAAAGTTTTGTGGATAGATTATATTTCTTTGAATTGATCTTTATATAGAAATTGCAATGTGGGAACTAGAGTTTATTGGAGTGATATATATATATTTGTATGATATATGTATATATATACATATGTAATGTAAATATATGCAAATATTTAAGTAGATTATAGAGCCTGGTAAAGACTTTCTATTCTATGTCCTCCTGGGTTGGAAGTCTCACTAGCAAGCAAGCCTAGACTGATAATAAAAAGCTGAAGGTACTCTGTATAATAAGTCAGGGTTCTCTAGAGTCACAGAACTTATGAAACTAATCTCTCTCTCTCTCTCTCTCATATATATATATATATGAAGGGGGAATTTACTGGAATGACTTAAAGGCTGCAGTGTAGCTAATCTAACAATGTCTAGCTATGGACGAAAAGTCCAAGAATCTAGTAGTTGCTCAGTCCCTCAAGGGTGACTACCTCAGCTGGTCTTCTGTATTCAGCAGGAATCCTGGAGAAGGAGGCTCCAAGGTCAGTGATGGAATGGATGTGCTAGAAAGATGATGGCAAACAGGCAAAAAGCAAAACCTTCCTTCTTCCATGTCCTTGTATAGGCTTCCAGCAGAAGGTAGAGCCCAGATTAACGGTGTGTTTTCCTACCTCAATGTCTGGGTTAAATGTGCATGTCTTCCTGACTCAGAGGTCTGGACTAGAAGTAGAGTCCCCACTTCAAACCAAGCAGAAAATATTTCACAGGTGTGTTATAACTTTAATTTTTTTCAAATTCTATTTTTAATGATGGTTCTTAAAAGTTTTAACCTTCCTTGTAAGCCACCACCTACCAGAGGTAGTGGAAAAGAAAGGATATGGAGAAGTGGACCTGTTTAGAAAGGTTCTTTAGAGCAACTCCCATCGTGTTGTCTGGAAATTGGCACAGTTCACAGGTTAGCAGGCAGTGGCAGCTTGATCCACTCACAAACACCTCACAGATACCCCAGCAGTCCAGTATGGTACAGTCAGGTTAGCAACAGCAGTGACACAACCTAGCAGAGACAGCCAGGCCTCAGCCTCTGCTCAAGTCAGCAAGAGGGACCAACAGGAACACCAGGAGAAGTTCTTGGCTGTGCCTCTCTCTGGGAATTGAAGATCATCGAAGATCACCACAGATGAGAGACCCACAAACAGTGCACCGCTAGCTGTAACAGCACGGTAAGTTCTGTCTCCTCACTCCGCCGAGTCCTATCTATACCCTCCATACACCACGTGTCCCCCACATGCCTTGCCTCAGCACATGCATCCAATCAGCAGCGGCAAACCGCAGTACACCACCAGAAGTTTTTGGGTGCATTTCTCTCTATGGAGTCCTGACAAATGTCAGCTCAACTATGCAATGTAAGGCATACCAATATATGCATGTTGTTAGCAAAAAATCCATTATCACATGTCCTTTCACGTGCTTGCTCTAGCAAAACATCCTCCCTCCTGTGTCAGTGTCAGTGAAATGTTCCTTCACGAGCCTGCCTTAGCCTTACACACCTGTGTCCACTTTAACAAAATGTTCCTTTACGTGTTTGCCTCAGCAAAACAACATCTAAACAACTTTCCAAAGAACCCTCAAGTTTCCACTTCAGTGCACCCTCCTTTTCTGGATTGTAGTTCATTCCAGATGTCAAGTTGACAACTAAGAATAGATATCACAAGTTCTTTCACTAAAACCCCTGAAGTGTTGACAGTGTATGGCAGCCAGAGATAGGACATAATTCACATTGAGTGGTATGATGTGAGACAGAGCAAAAGAGAAGAAAATGGTGGCTCTCTTGGGTGACTGAGTCGCCTCTCTGTGAATAGATGTGAAGATCTGGAAGCTTCCTGAAAACTCACTGAATTGTGGGAAAGCAGAGAGCAATGACCCCAGGACTGTGATGGCTGGGAGGTGGGGATGACTCCTTCCTAAGGTGGCTTCAGCCCTATCCACCCTGGAGGCTGCTCTAAAGACTATCCAAAATGGGTCCATTATAGAATTTGGGGAAACAGCAGTTCTTGGATACTCCCTAAATATATAAATCAGCAAAAACAAGACAACTTTGTAGAGAAGGACTTGATTTTTTAGCTTCTAAGGAAGTGCCACTCTTTATCTCCTGAACATCTCTCACCCTCATCATAACTTTATTTTTTGAAACCTTATTTTTAATGGTGGTTCATAAATGCTTTAATCTCCCTTTTAGCCCACCACCCACCGTAGGTAGTAGAAAAGAAAGGATATGGGGAAGGCTGTAGAGATGGCTCAGTGGTTAAGAGCACTGACTGCTCTTCCAGGGGTCCTAAGTTCAATTCCCTGCAACCACATGGTGGCTTATAACCATCTGTAATGAGATCTGATGCCCTCTTCTGGTGTGTCTGAAGACAGCTGCAATATACTCATATACATAAAATAAATAATTCCTTTAGGAAAGGATATGGAGGAAGTGGACCTGCTTAGAAATGGTTCTTTGGAGCAACTCCCCATCTGTGTTGCCTAGAAATCAACAGTTCAGTTCACAGGAGTCAGTAGCAGCAGCAGCGTGATCCACTTGCAAACTCTTCAGAGATATGGCAGCGGTCCAGTACGGTAGAGCCAGGAGAGCTAACGTGAATCAGTAATGGTGGCACAACCTAGCAGGAACAGCCAGGCAGGAGGGATTTGGACCAGCAGGGACATTTAGAGCAGTTCTCTACTGTGTCTCTCTTGAGGGAACGAAGATCAGTAAAGACTCAAGACCAACAAGCTTTGCACAGCTAGCTCTGTAAGCAAGCCTAGCTCAGCCTCTGTCTGCAGAAGCAGTGAGAAACTGCAGCACATCACCAAAAGTTTTTTGGCGTATTTCTCTCTATGGAGTCCCAACAAATGTTGCTCAAGTATTCAATGTAAGGCAGACAGATACATGTGAGTCACTAGAGAAGAATCCTTCATCACGCATCCTTTCACATACTTGCTTTAGCAGAACATCCTTCCACCTGTGTCCACTTCAGCTAAATATTCCTTCACGTGTTTGCCCCAGCAAAACACTATCCAACTGACTTTCCAAAGAACCCTTTAGTTTCCACTTCAGTTTAGTTTCTTCTAAAGTAACTACTGCCTGAGCACCTCTCTGGTGCCCAGTGTTGTGCTAGAAGCCATGGGATTTGAACACCCTCCCTGCAGTGTATGTCCTGCTCATTGGTTCTTATGGTCGGTTGAGGAGAGATGACATATCCAGTGAGCAGCTCGTGACAATGTTGGCTCAGACACTTCTAAAACCCGACTATCAAAGATTAAAGCTGAGTAATCCAAAGGATGCCTCTCACTCCCCACCCCCTCTCTTTTGTTTTTGTTTTTGATCTTGCTATGCTCTCCAGGCTGTGCTCTAACTCACATTCCTTCTGTGTCAGTCCAATACAGAGCTGAGATACAGGTGCCTAACACTGAGTCCAGCTCACTCACCTGTTCTTTAAGCAAATTATCATTGAGAACTTTGTGTGCCAACCTCTGTAGTGGGTCCTCGATAGAAAAGAAATGTAGCAAACATCAACAGTGGAGTGGGCCTGTAATCCTGGCACTCAGGAGGCTGAGGCAGCACCTCAGGTTTGAGGTAAGCCTGGGCTACATAGAAAAACCCTATAACAGAGAGGGATGGGAGAGCGGGAGGGAGGGAAGGAAGGATGGAACGAAAGAAGGGAGGGAGCTAGGGAGGGAGGGAGGAAGGAAGGAAGGAAGGAAGGAAGGGAGGGAGGGAAAGAGGGAGGGAGGAAGGGAGGGAGGAAGGAAGGAAGGAAGGAAGGAAGGGAGGGAGGGAGGGAAAGAGGGAGGGAGGGAGGGAGGGAGGAAGGAAGGAAGGAAGGTAGGAAGGGAGGAAGGGAGGGAGAGAGGAAGGAAGGAGAATCCATTAATCAAATATAGAGGAAGTAGGTATATATTCATTAAAATAAGCATTGTTCTGGCAATGAGGAACTACTTAGTGACTTAGCGCCTGAGGCTATGTGAGCCATCAGGCCTAAGATTCCAGCTAATTGTTATCCCAAGGCCTCTGCTCCTCTGCCCAAGCACTCTTTGCCCCTACAATGTTGCTAAAAGTCACAAAATCATAAGCACAGAGCAGCTCCATGTCAGTCTTCAGATTCCAAGAGCTCCAGTTTAAATCTGCACTGTCACCTTCTAATATTACTCTGTGGCACTGGACAAGCCTGTGACCTCTCTGAGACTCACTTTCTCTTCTGTAAAATAGGAATAAGGTGCCCAGCCAGCACATGGGAGAGAATAGATGTGCAATAAATGCCTGTTATTTTTAGGTACAACTCATACTTTTATTATCTGTAAATAATATATGGGATCCTGAGCCCAGAAAAATGAAGTTGTTCGTCTGGCCTTTAGATCCATATTTGATTTGTTTTTGTACATAATAATTATGAGATTTTTCTTGATATAAGAAAGAACAATGAAATATGTTTGTGAAAGAACAAGACAGACTCTTCGGCACTTGTGTTAAAGGAGCACTTGAGGAAGGAGTTTCGGGCACATTAGCTGTATGTTTTGGCAGCAGTCTAGGGATGGGTGTGGGGCTCTTAAATATCTTGAGTTTCTGGAAGGCCATAGTCGGGCTTTCTGTTCCAGGAAGGGTGACGTTAGATGCTTCATTACATCCAGTAAGTCTATTAGCCTCTGCATCAGTGCTCTCTGGAGATGATGGCTGGCCCATCAGAGCCATCATATTCTTGGCTCTCAGCAATTGCTGTCTCTGTCACTCACCTTAATCCAGAAAGCAAACTGGGGCCAATACATCTGCAGGATTATGATGAGCTCTTTGAAGGGAGCTGTGTGTGTGCAAGTGGCCCACCCAACTGGATGGCCAAGGGAGTCCAGTACCCTCAAGCTGGAGGCTCAGAGGCACATATGGAACGGGGTTTAGCTGCCCTGCCCTGTGGGAGCCCTCGAGCTTTGAACCAAGCTCTGAATGCCAGCTTGTTTGTCTTGGTTTTCTGAGTCTGACACTTACATGTCATGTGTATCACTAGTGCAGCTCAGGCATTTCCCCCTTATCCTTTTAAATCACATTTATTTATGTGTGTGTGTGTGTGTGTGTGTGTGTGTGTGTGTGTGTGTGTGGTGTGCGTGTGCCACTGCATGTTTGTGGAGGTAGAGACAACAGGTGGGAGTGGTTCTCTCTTCCCAACATGGTAATTGCAGGGATTGAATTCACTACAGCAAACTTAGTGGCAAGTGCCTTTACCTTTACCAGCAGTGACATCATCTTACTGGCTTTCTCCTCCTCTTCACATGAGAACATGAGATTCAAAGACATTAAGCTCAAGGGCAGTATAGTAACTTTCTTACATTAAAAAATAATATCTAATGCATCTATATGTACATACGTTCACACATACCTAGGTGCACATATGGAGGTCAGGGGAAAACTTGAGAAAATTGGTTCTGTCCTTCCACTGTGTGGGAGGATGGAGTTTAAACGCAGGTCATCAGGCTTGGCAGAAAGTGCCATTGCCACTAGACCATCTCTCTGACCCATGGCCACTGATGTGACCAGTATTAAGAAGGGCATTTCTCAACGGTGGTGTCTTTGGCAGTATAGATCAATAATTGTGTGTGTGTGTGTATGGGGGGGGAAGCATGGTAGGATGTTTAGCAACATCTACCCTCATACTTCTTCCCCCAGTATTTGTATCCTAAGTTGCCTCCTATGGGGGCAAAAGTGATCTCATGAAGCAACATACTTTTTACATCTAGTCTTTCTGGCTCCAAAGCCCTTGATCATTCACAACTGTACTGCCATTCACACATACCATATACTTTATTTTAAGCAAAGATTCAGAGGTACAGCAGGTAGAGCTAGGCATCATGACAGGTAAAGTTTGGTCGGTATAGAGTGTGTGGTCAGCACCCACCCCACACAGATAACATAAGGGAGAAATGCAAGCAAGTTCTCTCTTTTTAAAAATTAAGCCATATAGTATTATCAGAAATCAGATTCAACTTAACTATGTATTCTGTCCATTTTGTCTGTTACTATATTGTGATTTTTGGATTATTTTTAATCTTTTAGGGACCTCACTAGGCATATTCACTCCCACACTCAATGCCCACTTGTTTCTTGGTCTCCCTAAACTCTCATAATCTTGTTAAAACTAGGCAATGTGTGTCCTGAGCCAATGGGGCCAAGATCTCTGGGATGCCGCTGCGGATATCTCTGTGTTTGCTGACAATACAGATTCTCCATTTTTCCAGGATGGATACTGTTTACAGATGTAATGTTTCTCCTGGATGCAAAGGCAACAGTAGACTTATTTCTTGCCTATTACTAATATATGAGTAAGTATTTAAAGTGTACAACTACTTCGATTTTCATTCCACCAGGGAAAGAGAACTGACAAGACACATAGCAAAGTAATGAACATCATTAAAGAGTCAGGCTGTTCTGGAAAAATCAGGGTAAATGATCTGCATTGATTCATATGACAACAAATATTGAGTGCTTGGGGTATCACTAGTCTCAACAGAGGGGCCCAGAAATGAAAATACACACTGGATTCCAAACTCATGGTTAAGAAACAAAAATTTCTTACCAATCAATATTTTGAATTAGTTGTATGCTAAAATAATTTTTTGGATCTATTTTACTATATAAAATCTTATTAAAATATTTGTTTCTGGTTTTTTGGAGATAGGATCTCATTATGCATCCTGGGCTGACCTGGACCTAGCTATGTAAACCAAGCTGGCCTTGAACTCATAGAGATCTGCCTGCCTCTCCCCCTGAGTGCTGGGATTAAAGGCATACAAAACTGGGACCAACATGGTATTAAAATTTTTAACAGGGCCAGTGAGATGGTTCAGCAGGTAAAGACGCTTGCAACCAAGGCTAATAATCTTAATTCAATCTCTACATGGTAGGAGGAGTCTAGACGACTGCACATTGGAGTTCCACACATATGCTTTGATTTACGTATGTCCCCCAGCACAAATTAAATAGATTAATTTTAAAACATGAAAATATAGTAAATATATAGTTTTTTAAATTGGTATTTCACTAACTTGCTGTACTAGCCCAGCCTTTCCTACTATGACAAGATATTTGAGGCTGGATACTTCATATAGAGAAGAGGTTTATTTAATTCACAAGGGCTGGTTTCATTGATTCATGGCAGATGGCATCATAGTGAGAGCATAAGTGAGAGGAAGCAATCACGTGGCAAGGTAAGGAGCTAGAAAGGGTGCCTGGGACTAAGTAGGGTACACAAGAGCTTATCTATCTTTTTAGTGGGTATGCCCTAATGATTGTGAGAACCTTCCATGGGCTGACTTTTTAAACATTGGCTCACTGGAGACTAACCTTTCAGCACATAAATCTTTGGGCTCAAACATCCAAACCAGGACACGTGTCTTGGGTGTACTTTCAGCCTCCATACCAGCTCCCTCAGTTGCAAATTTCCTAAGACATTGCTTCATTTCCCTGGGAGAAGCCCCAAGAGTCTTGTCTTGAATACATAAGCAAGACCTTCAAGAACTTGTAAATGACCCTAGCTCAGCCTGCTCTTGAGAAGGAAGGAACAAACTTTACTACTCAAGAGACCTTGTGTGCAGACAAGCTGCACATCGAGTATGGAGATCATGTGCAGAGGGGAGTGGCCCTTACAAAGGTCCACTTATGCACTTGGTGTTTGCCAACATCTGGGAACACAGAGGCAGGGAGGCTTCCTCTCATTTCTTAAGTGCTGAGAGAGCAGCCCTTAGTGCTTGTGTAAATGATTGCTGTTATGCTCAACATTTGCCCCCCTTCTGCATCTATTGTTTGAATGACAGGTTTTTGTTTGTTTGTTTGTTTGTTGTTTGTTCAGATCCAAACTCTAGCATCTGCCATAGAAATTTTGTCTTTGTCCTTAGCTGCTTTGAGTATGCAGAGGCATATGCCCCAATTGTGACCAATGAGCATGACAATGACTAGGTCATGAGCTTCAGAACAAGTCTTTGACTTGTGTGGTGTGGTTCACAGAAGGTTGTTTGGTTTCTTCTGCCTCTGGATATGGCCGTGGTAACTATCAGATCTACATCACATCCAGACTGAAGAGGAAATCACCTGGGTGAAATGGGAAGAGCAGGAAGACAGACTTGAGTCCTCGAGGACATGCTTGAGCGCTGATGTAAAACAACATTAAAGTTATTACAGTGATGGACTTCACACTATGCGCCTTAAGTTGACCTATTGTTTAAGTGCTTTTAAGTCAAATTTCTCTCATGGCAACCCAACTGTCCTCGCAAACAATGGGGAAATAATTATACTAACTTCCAAGTGAATTTAGTTAGTAGTTTTTGAGGAAAATGTATTTATGCATTTTTAAGATAAATCATTTATGGGATGTTTTTCACAGAAAAGAAGTACATTCAAAGAGAGTTTGTAATTCCATAGGAAATATATAGTTGATACCTAAATATGAAACATGTCAAGTCAAATGGGAAGCTACAACATAATGTTGGTGTTAGGTGAGTTGTCTTATACAAATGCTATTCTGAGCTCATGTTATTTAGGATACAAGTTATTTCAAAGACCTCAGTAGAGTCACTTTCATGTCCTATTGTCCAAAATTGGGGCATATATTCACTTAAGCTTAGAGCAGTTACTACAAACAGAACAGAACAGAACAAAACAAAACAAAACAACCACCCACCATGACAAACTAAGGTTTGAAAGATCTGGGCCTTTTGGAGAGACCCTAGTCTCATGCTCATGCTTATGCTTATCAGGAGTGCTGTGGTTTAAGGTGTTGGACACAGGTAGGCAGTCCAGAGAAGCTCCTGATGACTTCCTTTCACTCTTAGGAGCTATGTAGGCTACCTCCTCAGGAAAGAAGTAGATTTGCTATGGGGTAAACAAACAGGTTTTCTGACATCCAGTAGCTCACTGTGTAATCAGATATGTCACTGTGCAATATGGGAGAGAATGGGATAGACCACAGACTGCCACACTGCTATTACACATCAATAGAACCAGGGCACAAGCCATGTAGGAAAGGCCATGGCAAGCAAGTTTTCAGGAGATGGTCCACCATTTTGCATGACTCTACTGGGTGTGCTCTAAGAGGCGTGGACCCCGGAGACTTTGTCCCAGGATTGCTTCTCATTGCTAATATACCTTTGCTGATATGCCTATTACATAGCCAGTTGACTCCTGGGCATCAGTCTACCCTACTGGGAAAATTTCCTACGGATCAACACAAAGGTGAACTTTCATGAACTAATGCTGTTTAGATGTATTATTGCCTATAGAATTCCTCAATTGATTCAAATAATTTTAGGAAGAAAGTTTAAGGAGGTGGTTTTAGTTGTTTTGCTAGAAAGATATGATAAAGTTAGGATGGAGACAGAATGTGCCTCTTCAAAGATTAGCAAGTAAAGGTTGCACAAGCAAAGGATCACAAGGAGTTTTATAAGTTACACTAAGACGAGAACAAGGCTTGGGACAGATTTGTGATCAAGGAAAAGCTTTCTAGGTCAGGTCCAAGGATGAGGCCACAGGTGTGCACTATGATAAAGCAAGGCCATGTGACACTGTTGCTTTGAACTTAAAATGAGCTAATAGAATGAAACACTGATTTGAACTTACCATGGACATCCTCATAACTCCCTTTTGTGTGACATTTTATCTGTGAGGTAATTTGTCTAAGAAGGTATAAAAAGGCCGAGAGAAAAAATAAAGTGTGGCTGTTGGGACTCTGCTCCATCCACCAAATGTATATATGTACATCTGTATGATGTATATACATACATATGTAGGAATATGTGTATGTATAAAAGTTTGCATGTGCATTTGTAAAACTGATGAAATGGATGGCTGGGCCCCACTGAGTGTGTAGGGGTGTGTATGTGTGTGTGTGTGTGTGTGTGTACATGTGCGCATGTATGCATGACTTTCTCTTTATCCTTTTTCTTTCTCCCTGGCTCACAAAGAGTTAATGAGCTCCAAGCCTCTTGCCTCATGGCCAGCCAAAGGCCCATGAATTAAAGAGTAAAGAGCTTAAGTAACTAAGTTTCTTTTCTTAATCCCCTGCTGCTATGAGCAGGAGTCAATTGTCAGAAGTCATCAGCTTTTTGCTTCAGGAGAGCAAAAGAGAGTTAATTGCCAGAAGCCATCAGTCTCTGGACCCCAGAATAGTTAAGAGAAAGTTAATGGCCCCAGGTCATCAGCCTCTGGTCTGCCTACTCTGCTCTGACCTCAGTACCTGGCCCCAGGAAAATGATTTCAGCTCTGAAGACACATTCTGTCTACTAAATCAGGAACTTCTTTCTCAGAATTTCTCTAAGAGGAATGAGTGGGAAGAGGATTAAAATAGAGATTGAGTAAATGTCCCTGGGATCTATCTCAGCTGATGGTATTACTACTTCCAATTCCAACTTACTGTGAGCTTCATTTGAAAATGAAGAGGGGCCAAGAGATAGCTCAGTGTTACCCAGTACTGCCTGATCTTCCAGAGGACCCAGTGTTGCCTGCCAGCACCCATGTGGCTGCTCACAAACATCTGTGACTCCAGTTCCAGAACAGCCAATGCCTTCTTCTGGCCTCTGGGGCGCCAGACATACAGGTAGTGCCCAGATGTACAGGCAAGCATGCGTGCAAAAACACTTGTGCATACAAACTAAAATGGTAAGTTTTTTTTTTAAATGAAGATGCAAAGTTTAAAACTTGACGCTAGTTGCTTAAGAAAGAGCTACTAGCTAGGAGAGGCAGTGTTCCAATCGAGGTCTTTGCATAAAAGTGTAGATATTTCTAGGGCGGCACAAGTTTGCTGATATCATACCCCGTTCACAGTTTTCACAATGACCACCTTGGCAGATTTATGACTTTATGTTGATAACCATGGATCAGCAATTAGAAAATCTTATACAATATTAAGTCAAACAGAATTCATGTGTGTTTATCCTAAAATTACATCTATGTGGAAAAATACTAGAAGGAAACACTGAATAATAGAAGAGATTTTTGTAAGTCACATTTATAGGCATTTTATTCTACTTGACTCATTGTTTGGTTTTATTATTGTTTTGCTGTTATTTTGCTGTAAGAAATTTTTTTTCCAGCAAGAACAATACACATGTAGTGGTACTGGGCATTGAATGAGGGTGTTTTGCATGGCAGTCAAGTACCTTAACACTAATCATTATTGCTTGGTTCCTTTCCCCTTGATTTTGGGGCAGTGCCTTTGTAAGCTTCTCAGGTTGGCCTAGAACTTGTGTCCTTACTGCCTTAGCCTCCCAAGTATCTGAGATTATGGGAGAACCTAACACTCATACCAGGTGAGAAGTGAACTAGTCCCTGCGTGTGAGTACTGGTGTGCATGAGGTACCAGTGAAACTGTACTTTCAGAATCAGTCCAGAAAACCCCACTTACTTCTTGAAGAAAGGGACTCCAGGTGTTGATATGCTTTTTACCAGTGGTTCTCAACCTTCCCAATGCTGCAACCCTTTAATACAATTCCTCATGTTGTAGTGACCCTGACCATGAAATTATTTTGTTGCTCCTCCAAAACTGTAATTTCACTACTTTTATGGATCATAATGTACAATCTGATATGCAGAATATCTGATATGCAACCCGGAAAGGGGTCATAACCCACAAGTTGAGAATCACTGGTCTAGGCTAAGTACACATTCTTTACAGGCACATTTATTTGCAGTTCCAAAACACTCAGTTCATTGTTCTAAGCTTCTATAAGAACAAGGGCATCATAGTTTCTTCCTCTGAAGAGCTAATTTCATCTGAGTATGGCATCCAGGTTCTGGGGGTCAGCAGGGGACTCATGCGCAAGTTACAGGAACCAGGGACCAGAGCACTTTCTTTTCATGGAATCCTATGTCTCATGAATACTGTGGAGAAGTGAAGAGACCTCTGCAAAGGTGCCACCCACTTCATGGAAAGGTAGAAGTAAATGCTTCTGTAGGATTCTAGTTTTCATCTCTGCAAATAGAGAAAGGTCTATGGGACAGCAGGATGGACATAGACAAAGGAAGGCACCTCTTCACCTTCTTCTTATATCCTGATGGAGTTGGTGGAACTCAAGAAACTGGGTCATATATTAAAGGAAAAGGATAAAATAAAAGTCACATAACTTGTAACCTTGGCAACTGGGCAGTCTTCAAGGAGACAGCATCTTTCTACTTTCAGCTGGCTGGGAGAGTCTTTCTAGGACTGGGCCCTGGGCAGTTGTGTCCTCTAGGCCTGAGATGGGCAGCTCCTGCTAAAGGTCACTTCTCTGCAATTCCTTTTATTCTTGTGATAAATATTTGAAGGCTAACCTACCACTAGCTGCTGAGGCAGGCACAGGGAGATGAATGCATTGCACTCCATCTGCGAGGAGACAGATTGATCAGAAAATGGTGAGTATAATCTTGAACTGTGGCCGGTGCTGTCAAAATAAATAAGCACACCTCAGACAAAACAAACCTCCCAGTCTCAGCTAGAACAATGACAGGCTGTGTGGGAGGACTTCCCTGAAGAAGGGATGACGGAAGGAGGGCTAAAGAATGAATCACCATTCACGAAGGAAGAGAAGGAACGGCACATGCTGGGTATAGAGAGGGAACACACGCACCAGTACCCATGTCAGGAAATAACAGAATGCAGAGGCAGGTCAGTGTAGAGAATGGAAGAGACAGGGCAGGTGAAAGGGAGGGTGCCTGGCCATGTGGAATCCTGAGATCCACTCACAGAGTGTGTGTCTTCATCCTGAGAGCAATAGGAAAACTGTGGGAGAGTTCTGTGATTGTAGGGGTTGCAAGTGTCTCTCCCCACTTTCAAACATTTGCTTTGGAGTAGAGAATGGCTTATAGGAGTGTCTTGATTACTTTTCTGTTGCTATGATAGGACACTATGACCAAGGCAATACAGAAAGTGTTTATTTAGTGCTTCCAGTTTTAGAGGGGGAGTCTATGACTAACATGGTGGAGAGTGTGGCAGGAGTCAGGCAGGCATGGTGCTGGAACAGCAGTCAAGAGATTACATCTTGATCTACAGGCGGGGGGGGGGAGAGAGAAAGAGAGAGAGAGAGAGAGAGAGAGAGAGAGAGAGAAAGAGATACACACAGAGAGAGATAGAAAGAGAGACAGAGAGAAGCAGAGACAGAGAAACAGTGACAGAGACAGAGAGATTTGGAGATCATCTTTTAGAAACTTCAGAGCTCACCCTCAGTAACACTCCTACGCTAACAAAGCCACACCTCCTAATCCTTCCCAAACAAGTCTGCTGACTAGAGACCAAATGTCCTGGCCTTTCTCACTCTCACTTCCACAAAGAGGATAAAGGTAGCTCCTGGTTTGTTACAGGTTTCCAGAAAATAAATGGTGGATATAGAGATGAGAAGTTGGGAGACTCATAAAGTGTGATGGAGCTAACATGATCCATGTTGGTTTACTTAATATAAATTTAAACATCAAAAAGGGATATATCACATTTTTTTCTGCTAATATATTTGCTGTGTATCTGAAAAAAAAGAAAGAAAAAGAAAGAGACAGAGAGGGGAAGAGAGAGAGGTGGGGAGAAGGGGGAGAGGGAGAAGGAGAGAGAAAGGAAGGAAACAGAGAAGGAAGGAAGCAAGCTGGGCCTGGGAATTAACTCAGGGGATAAACATGCTTGTGCTCAAACCTGACAACCTGAGTTTCAGCCCCAAAATCTACATGAAAAGCCAAACACAATGTCCTGTGTTAATAATCCCAGTACTCCTATAACAAGATGGGAGCCAGAGACAGGGTAGTAGACCAGCTCAAGAACAAGCCAGCCTGGACTACATAGCACAAAGAATGGCCCTGTCTCAACAGGGTGGAATATAAGAAACAACTCTTGAAAGTTGTCTTCTAACTTCCACATGCATGCATGGAACATGCGCATCAGCACCCAGTCACATATAGCTCTCTCTGTCTCTGTCTGTCTGTCTGTCTGTCTGTTTGTCTCTGTCTCTGTCTGTCTCTGTCTCTGTCTCTTTCTCTCTCTCTCTCTCTCTCTCTCTCTCTCTCTCTCTCTCTCTCTGTGTGTGTGTGTGTGTGTGTGTGTGTGTGTTTGTATGGAATGAGAGATGCTATGGCTTGGTTCATTAAACTTGTAGTACTAAGTAAGATTGGACCCAGGACCTTCCACATGGTAGGCAAGCATTTTCCCAATAGTTTTATTCCCAGCAAGCTCACTCAGTTTCTGATCCATTCCCTCTCATGTGTACAGGCAGCACAGAGGTCAGAAAGACAAGAATTGCATTTCCAGGGCTGAGGAGAGGGCTCAGTGGTTGAGAGCACTGACTGCTCTTCTGAAGGTCCTGAGTTCAAATCCCAGCAACCACATGGTGGTTTACAACCATCCATAACAAGATCTGATACCCTCTTCTGGAGTGTCTGAAGACAGCTACAGTGTACATACACATAATAAATAAATAAATCTTTAAAAAATTGCATTTCCAGGCCTCTCTTGCAGCTAGATTTGCAGGTGTGATTTGGGACATATATATCGGACACATTCCTGTAGAACATGGGTCTAGAAATAATATAATAAGGGGAGCAGCAGGATTTGAAGCACACATTCTGCTGGTGTGGCTTGTAACAGAAGGAACGTCCTGGCATTTCTGCTGGAACGTTCTGACTTGACAGGCAGACTCCTGATAGTGGCAGGAGTGGCAGCAGTCTTGGCAGCTCAGGTTGGTAGTGCCTGGCAAACAAATGCTTACTATAATTCATGTGGGCTGCCCTTAGTATTTACAGTAGATAACATGATCCTGTGTATGTGCTCCCACAGTTGGTACTTAGAGATAATTTGATAGTTCAGTCCTGAAGGAAATTCTGTCCCTTTATGTCCCTCTCTTTCTCTAATATTCATTTTTATATTTGTTCATATAACAATATAAACAAGGATAACATGCTTAAAAATTTGGTTCTGCCAAACACTTGAGAGAAAGCTGAAAGCTATCTTTTTATGAAGGTAAGCAATCTGAAACATTCCAGAAATGTTAGACATCTGATTTAAAAGATGACTCATTTAGAATTAAAATAAACTTTGACCTTAAGTTTCACAGATAATATCTCTGTACATTAAGCAGGACTTGGATCTGAAGCAGGAACTCTAACAATGTGGCAGTTTCCTTTACAAGGAGAGCTTTACTGTAAGAAAAACACAGATTTTAAATCAGAAGTTAAAAATGTCAACAAACATTCTGGAAGTTACTCTCTGCTTCTACTTCTCAAAATGATTCATCTTTTTTCCTGAACACATTTTCGGTGCCTCTCTTAGGACAGCTTCCAGTCTCTTGTACCTGAGCTCTTGCAGCTTGTACTGTAGTTATTTATATACATGTTTGATCTGACCTATGGAGGAGTCTGTAAAAATACTGAAGGCAGGAACACCCTCTGATCCATTTTTATATGTCATAAAGTGCCTGCTAAGAATGGTCCTTTATATAAAGGTGGTGCATGATCTATATTTAATCAAGGAATAGATGAATTCTTGTACAATCTTTGTCATGCGCTCACTAGCACTCTTGAACGACAGCTTCTAAGGTGATTCTATGCAACAAAAACCACTTTAATACATTTTTCAGATAAAAGCGAAGTGGGGAGATGAGTAGGACATACTTTTTTCTCCTCCTCCTCTTCCTCCTCCTCCTCCTCCTCCTTCTCCTCTTTTGGAGACAAGTTCTCACTCTGTATGATGCATAGCTGGCTGACCTGGACTCACTATGCAGACCAGGCTGGCCTCACATTCAGCCTTGGGATGTCAAGGTTCTTCAGCCCTGGATCCTCCTTCAGCAGCCTCTTTCATGCTCACACTGTTCTGTCAGTCATAGCTTCCTAGAATACAGGGTTAAGAATTTTGAGCCGTAATTGAACCTGCTGATAAAACCAGCCGTGGCTTACTCCTGTTGTCTTCCATGAGTCAGGGAAGGGAGTAGCAGCAAACAAAGCATGCAGGCCAATGCTCACTCCCCATGGGACGACAGTTAGCCCATGTAGGACAGTGGTTGCTCCCGACAGGAAGGCAGTGAGGTCAATGCCTTTTCTCCATAGGAAGACAGTAAGAGCAGAAGCTTCATTTCTGTAGTGCATACATACTAAGACACTTCTTGAATTGCTCTTACACAATCATATTTAATTCTTAGACAGCCTCAAAAAATGGTATTATTAGGATTGCCTTTATGCAAATAGGTTTAGGGAAGCAAAATTTGCCCTAGGTTTGTGGCCAGAATCCTAGCCCTAAGCATGTTCTTCCGCTGTCTCCTGATCTTGGCATTGGCCATGTGCTGGGCCAGTAGTTTTTGGTCACTAACCTTCCAGGGGTCTTTGGACAATGTCTGGAGACTTCTTGGTTGCTACTACCTGGTAGAACAGTTGTTCTTTGCGTCTGGTGGGTAGAGTGAAGCTTCCAGGCCCTGGACAGCCCCACATGCAAACAATGACTTATTGGGCCAAAAATATCAATCACACTGAGGTTGGTGGGGACTTTGTCTTAGTCTACATAGCACTTGTTTCCAGATTGTAAAACTCTTCAAGTAGCCCAATACGTATAATGACTATTTTCATCTCAAAAAGTAGGAAAGGTGATTGTTTAATCGGGAGGCATCAGGGGAGGACAAGAAGCCAGGAGCTCTAGGAGCCTATGTAGTTCTTGCCTTCACTCCATCATGACCAGCTAGCTTCCTTTACTGTGAAAACAAACAACTTCAGGCAACACCTGCTTAACTACTAGGAACACCAGAGGCTAAAAAGATTCAGCCAGACCAGGGAGATGTCTCGGGGGTAAAGACTCTTGCCACTAAGCGTGAGTTTGACCCCCATGGTGGAAGGAGAGAACCAACTCCTGCAAGTTGTTCTCTGACCTTCACATTTATGCAGTGGCACATACACACACACACACACACACACACACACACACACTTGATAAATGTAAAAAAAAAAAAAAAAAAGAAAAGCATTAAGCCAACACAGAAAACCTCTGCAAGGTGATGGAGCCTCTAGAAAGATCAACAGCATTTGTTCAGCTCTTCAGAGAAGACTCTAGAAACTTACTATATGCAGTCATTGATCTTTCTCTAGTACATTCAGATCATTGTGCTAAAATAAGACTTCGGCGGGGGGGGGGGGAAGCTAATTTTAGGATGGTAACGAGCCTTTGCAAGATAATTAACTCTGCGTGGGTTTCAACTTTAATCTTTCCCCTCTTGATTTGTAGGAGCCGAGCGCCTGGAAGTTTATTTAGAAGAGGAAGTGAAACTGAAAAGACTTGCTGAGATTCCTCTTTCTTGGAGGCAAAGCATTTTGAATATGAACAAATCTCTCATCCTGACTCACTAACTGCCTTCAGTACCAACAGGAACACACAGCTTGGAAGAAATTGGAGAAAAAAATCTAAGGACAGGATGCCAGTTTAAATAATAAAACCATAGCTTTCTGTCCAACCTTTGTCTAACAGACCATTTGGTACAGGCTACAACCTCATTGACTACAACCTTGTTAGGTTCCAGGTAGCTATGAATTAGGCTCAAAACAATACATGTATGTTTATAGTTATGTGATTGTGTAATCTGGTGTGTGAACTTTGGAGATGATAAACACCATTTACAAAGTCCAAAGGTTGAATTCCCCTGCAACAAAGACATTTCTGTGGGATAAAAGGCATGTCCCCGGTAGGAAAGCTAACTCGGATGCAACAAGATGATTTGGAAGTGGGGAGAGGAAAGAGGAAGAGAGGATGTCTTGAGAAAGAGTTACTAGATGTAAAGTGAGTGTGACTCAGGCACTGAGCTGGGCGTGGGCAAGGTGCCTCAGGCCCTCTCCTCAGTTGGTGCTTCTTCCTGTTTGGGGTAGTCTAGGAAGCCCTGCCTCATTCCTATTGAGATCACCAACTGAGTGCTAGGGCTCACAGCATCAAGAGAATCTGCCTTCTTAGACAAACTTCCCCAGCCACCTGCCAGAGCCAAAGACAGCCCCAGAGAATGTATCCGTGGAAGGATCCAGAAAGTGAATATCCAAACGTAGTGAATGAAATGTGGTTTATACAGATGTGGGAAAGAGCTTCAGACTTGCTAATACAGGGTCAGACTGACAATGTCAGCCGCGGGTGGCGACTGGCTTATGTACTTGGCATTCTGGAACATCTAGAGTGCCCGCAGCTGAGCCAAAGGAGCCAAAATGCCCAGTTCGGTGAGGTAGGCCAGATGGGTCTTAAAGGGGTTAAATACACACCACCTGCAGTTCCTAGTGACCAGAAAAAGCCCTAGAGCTGCTGAGTCCTTCCTGCTTTGGGAACCTGTTTGAGAACCTTCTCCCAGAAGCCTTCAGGGTCCTGAGCTACTTCCTTCACCCCTTCCTTCCCCACTTCCTTCCTAGGCTCTCTACATGGTGCTCTCTCCGTGCTAACAGTTCACCAACGTTTTCCTGATTATGCATATATATATTCTCTTTGGTTTATCGCCTGCGTCCTCTCTAAAATGTAGGTACTGAGAGGGCAGAACCCCTGTGTGCCTTTACCGCAGGTGCAGGGTCGCATCTGTTCCTGGCATTCATCATTCCCTGTCCACTGGGCCACCTGCGGCGCTGGACTCAAATGAGGTTTGCAAATTGACCTCAAATTATCAGTGGCTGGCATCCAAGCTAGGATTCTGGCAAGTGGGCGGTGAAGTCGGATGGGCCTGGATGTCTAGCCAGATGCTTCTGCGTTTCCGATCGCAACTACATTGCATCTTCTTTCCTAGCCCATGAACGGGAACTGTAACAACAACAACAACAACAACAACAACAAAAACAACAACACCCTTCTCCCTTCCTGCCTCTTCTGAAACCCCGCACCAATTTGGACAACTGCTTTTGGGGGCCAGGTCCCCAGTGTCCGAACCCAGGTTCTGACCTCATGTGTCTAACTCTCGGCTTGCCACACCTTTCCCCCTTATTTATTCTCAGCTCTTTTCAGTGTTCAAGTGATTATTGCCCGTTGGACTACTTGAGTCCCCTGGAATCTTCTCCTTAAAAGAGCTCCTTCCGCACGAACCCCAACTTCCCCCTAAGTCATTCAATAAATATTTACTGACAGCCTAAGGGGCGCGCACTGCCCTGGATGCTGGGAGCCGCTGCCCCGCCCAGCCACACCCACCATCACTCTCCGCCCCTCCACACGCCCTGAACCCGGGCTGGCGTCACGGAATCAGCCTGCAGCTTCCAAGTCCAATGTCTCACCGCCATTCCCCGGATGACTCCTGATTGGTGGGAGTGGGAGCCACTCTGCTGCCCCCCGCCCTTTCCATATTATTCCGCCCAGTGGAGAACTCAGGCTCCTCCTCCTAGCTCCACTCCCCTCGCTCCGGCTCTTCAGCTAATTGCCCGGCGGCGCGCGCCCTAAAGTTCTAGGCAAAGTACTGAGAACTGGTTGCTGTATCGCACGCTGGCCAGTAGCAGGTTACCAGGGACCCCAACACCAGGAAAGCTGATACGCAGCGCGGGCTCCCGCCCACCATCTGTCGGCAAGCAGCGCTCGGCGCCCCAGTCTCCTGCGGCTGGTGCTGGAACTGCCGTCGGCTGAGACTTGCAGGGACCCGAGAAGCCGGGTTTGCGTCCTTCCCGGTCTGAAGCACGCATTGGGGAACCGAGCAGCGTCCCCAGCAGCGGAACACTCAGGTGAGCAACAGGGCATCCGCCAGGCTCAGGTGTGGCGGGAGGCCCGTGAAGGTTCGGGGACGCAGCCAGTCTCTAGGGTTCAGAGTGTGTCTGTAGTGGTCCCTGGAAGCCCGAGTGAACGGGCAGCCCTGAGACTAGGAGGTCGCCTGCGGTGTAGGCGCCAGTTTTCTGGGAGGAAGCACTCTGGTGCTGCTCACCCTCGAGCTGCCCCGCGAGTTAGAGCCTCGCGGGGGTGGACCCGGAGAAGGAGCGGATCTCCGGAGCTGCGTGCGGGTGCATGAGGATGCCGCGCAGAGGAGCTGTCCCGGGCACAGCTTGGCGCTGTGGCTGGGCGGAAGGCACAGGAAACCTGCTTAATTGGGCCAGGAGGGAGGCTTTACCACATCCGCGAGCTTGGGGCCCGGCGGTGCAGGCACCTCGCTCTTCGGCCTCCCCAGTCAGATCACACCGCTCCACAGTGTCCGCACTGGGACCGAGAGCACCTTTCCCTTGGGACTTCAAGCACTCGGCGGGCGTTTGCTGCCTCTGGCGTCGCCCGTGGCATTGTCTTGTGTCCTTCAGACACTTTTTAACCAGCCGCGCGCCTTCCAGACTGTTGGAGCAGAGAGGGACCTAAAGTTGTCTCTCACCTTGTGTCTGGGAACCGGACTGGGACATTGGAGCCCCCTGGGATATCGCAGTGCCCTAGGAATCTGATTACTGGATGAGGACGTTTGGGTAGTGTATTTTATTTACACTGTAGCTGCAAAAGATGATTTCAGAGACAGGTAAGCATAGGTCTGACTTCAAGGTGAGGACCTCCTTTTGACTGCCAGAGACCGTCAGACAGATTGCAGTGTATCCAAGCTAAATGTCCATTCTGTCCATCAACTCCACACTACCCTGTTTGCAGCTCCCAAAGCTGTCTGGGATCATCTGCTTGTTTTTCCATCTGTCAGTCTTCTTCCGCTGCTAGGATGCAAAGTTCCGGGAAAGCAGAGACCTGGTCCTATTCCTCTGTTTACACGTTAATGGAATGAAATTGATTTCATGGCTGGTTTGGGTTTTCATCTTTTTCCAATTTTATTGGGAAAATTAATAAATGGCAGTGACTCCTGCTGATAAGCACACACTAACCATCAAGGTGTTTGCTGGGAGCATGTAGATGGTCACTAACATCCTAGTAGTCAGATTAGCTAGAGTTTTTAAGTCCCCTGTTTTAGATGTGTGTGTGTGTGTGTGTGTGTGTGTGTGTGTGTTTGTGTGTTCACAACCCTGTGCTTGTATATACCGGTGTGTGGTGGTTAGAGGACTTTAGGAGTTGGTTCTCTCTCTCCACTGTGGGATCCAAGGGGAAAACTCCAGCAATCAGGCTTGATAACAACTGCCTTTTACTCAAGGACCCATCTCCCTGACCCAAGCTACACATTTTTAGCATGTAAGGCTCTTGCAGTTAACCAGTTGTCCTAAGGTTATTTGGGCAGTAGTATGACTCTAGACTGTCTTCTATTTGTTGGGTTACTTTTTTTTTTAATTAATTAATTATATCCCAAATGTTGCCCCTCCCAGCCATCCCCGCCTCCCTTTCCCGAGTTCCTCCCCCCATGTGTTGGGTTACTTCTAAGAGATGAAAATATGGTTTCTACTTTTACAGGCAGTGGACATATTGTTCAGCTAAGAGTTGCCGTTTTATTCCTGAGATCCATTTTCAGTAATGACTACACGTTGTAAGCCAGATAATACCAGACTGCACAGGACGAATTATGTCATAATCCTCACCATCTTGATAGGCTCTGTCACCTGAGGAGACTGCAGCTGGGTTCAGGAATTTGCCTGGGGTCAGTAGCAATTCCCGGAGCTCTTCATTATCTCTCTGACTCTAAACCCTTAGCAGCTTCCCTCAGACTCTGATGTCTCTTCTCCCAATGTTTAATCAGTGTCAACCCAGTGATGGAGTCCAGTGGTAAATGTGCTAATGCTATCTGAGACTGGACTGTAAGCATTGAGGTGCCTGATACAAATGTACCAGATACACTGTTTCTGAGTGGTCCAGGGTCTCACTGACATTGGTGTTTGTGGTTTGTGGGCCTGGTCCATCAGGGGCTTTTAATAGGGAGGAAAGGATATACCCCCTTTCATCTGGATCCAGAAAGGAATCCGGCTGTTTTTCCCCACTGTGATAAATGAGCTCCTAGTGTGGACTGTTTCCATCCCTTTCTCAAGGTTCTGGAAAGCTGAGTAGTTCTCTCAGATGCAGAAGCCACTCACCCCAGAAGGCTCCGAAGTGACTTTTCAGTAAAGTAAGAGCGTTTAGCTCTTTCCACCCTTGCATGAAACTGAGGGTATGGAGAGGTTTGGAAAGAGATGGTATGATTGCCTCCTAAAGGGCTAGTGGCAAAGAGGGGGGAGGAGGGCCGCAGGCTTGCCTCTTCCTTCAGCTTCCAGACAGTTTTGGGGTAATACAGTTCTCTTTGCATGAGGGTCTGGTAATGTACTTCTTGGCAGGGCTACCTTTTCTTAATTGGCATTTCCATTTCCAGAGCTCCAGCAAAGGCTGGATTTGAATGCCCTGGAAGTGAGGGGGGTGTGAGACACCAGGGACCGGTGGGAACTGTTAAGCTGAAAGCTCTTTCCATGCATAATTGAGAGTCATATAGTTTCCTGCGAACTCCAGTTCTGCCTAAATCTACTTATTCATCAGCTTTCTGGCTTTCTCTAGAAGCTTCTGTTTTCCCTTCTCAGTTACAACTGTTCCGACCACATTCCTGCTTCCCTCCCCCCTTGTATCAGGATCTTTCTTGGTCTTTTATAGCCTCTGCAGTGCCTTAGTTCAGGGATATCACTCTGTCCTAACATTGTCTACAAGTGGATTCTCCTTCCTTTCTCTTGTCTAGCATGCGTAGTAAGGCAGACTGTTGAAGAACTGTCATTATTGTGTTATTAAACATTCTCGGGTGGCTTTTTAGAGTTACTAACAATGTTAGTTTTAGCAGTACTTTGGACTTAGCTGTAGAGAGTCCTGTCATGGATGTTGGCCACCCATGCATCACTTCTCTCTGTTTTATAAGTCCCATCAGAGCCCTTGAGTTGTCCTTCAGTGACAAGGTGAATGTAGGAAAGACTCAGTTTTGTTTGCTGTTAGTAAATGTTGGAGCTGAGAGTCAAACCCCAAATCCTTTTTACTACCCCGTTAGCATAGACTCCTTAGCCCAGCTTGGGATTTGGGATCGGAGGTTCAGCCTTGACTTTCACTCCAACATTCCTAGCCTGCGTGCTGGTAACCTGAACCTTGTCACCAGAACATCTAGTGTGCCTGTTGCCTTCAGTGCTCTCCCACTACCTTACTCTCTGTAAAAACTCTTAGTCAGGGTTTCCATTGCTGTGAACAGACACAATGACCAAGTCAACTCTCATAAGGACAATATTTAAGTGGAGCTGGCTTACAGGTTCAGAGGTTCAGTCTATTATGGTTATAGCAGGAAGCATGGCAGTTTCGAGGCAGGCATGGTGCTGGAGAAGGAGCCGAGAGTTCCTCATCTCCATCCAAAAGAAGCCGGGAGCAGGCCGTCACCCATGTGGCTAGGAAGAGGGGGTCTCAAAGCCCACCCCCACAGTGACACACTTCCTCCAACGAGGCCACACCTCCTAATAGTGCCACTTCCTGGGCCAAGCATAGTCAAACCACCACAAGAACATAAGTCTTTCAAGCTGAGCTCAGAAACTACTTCTGAAAACATAATCTCTGCTCACCCCAAACTCTCAGAGCACTTGAAAACAAAGATAAAAACAAGACAAGGCCTAAGTGTGTATCCCTGGCTGACCTGGAACTCTGTGTAGATCAGCCTGGCTTCAAACTCAGTGTTCTACCTGCCTCTGCCTATGAGTGCTGGGATCAAAGCATGCACTGTGACTGGTCTTGTCAAAGCATTTTTCTTTTTAAAGTGGGAATGAACACCCAGTTCTGATCGCTGAAGACGCAGTTGATTCCCTTCTTTTCTTCCTCTGTGCCCTTATGTCTCCTGGCCCTTTTATCCCCTTGTTATCCCCTTGTTTTCTGGCCCATTCTTTATATTTAAATGCATCACACCTTTCTTTTATGTACATTATGAAGATGATGATGATGCGTATGTGTGTGTGCATGTATGTGTAGAGTATTTGTGTATGCTCACTCAGATACACATGAATGTACATATTTGTCTCTCCTAGTGCTGAATTTGATGTAGGTTCTGTGGCTCCTAACTTATATCTTCATCTCCCCAGTCCCCTTTCCTAGATTTTAAATGTCTTGAAGGCAAAGTGAGTGGATTCCTCTTGTTTCTGTTCTTGACATAAGGCTCTGGTGTCCTTTTGATAGAAAAGACTCAATTAAAAAAGAGAATATTAGACAATTATATTTGGTTGCATCATGTTAAAAAAAAAGCAATTGGAATGTGTCATTTTGTTTTCTAGTTTTGTGTTTGTTTGTTTTGTTTTGTTTTTTAAATACAGGGTGGTGTTATGTGGCTCCAGGCTGAACTTTCTAGTCTGCCTCTTCTTGCTGGGTGCTGGGATTATGGGCATGAGCCATCCGGCCCAGTCCTGTTTTCTAGTGTTTGATCCATAATACCTTTATAAGTTTATGCTGAAGCAACAGAACATCTAGTGAAATCCACGGGAAGCACTTATTCTGAGCTCTTTTAAGCCACAGAGGGAATCATAAATTCTTATATATAACAAAACTGTAGAATTAATACCATGTATGTGGTGTACACTGTTTTTAATTTGTTGAGGTTTGGTCTGTTGCTATGTATTGCAATGCTAATTACCTTGGTTGCCTCCTGGAGGAGAGAATCCTCAAGTACATCAAATAATGATATGTGATCTTGCTTCATAATCTAAAAGTATTGGTTGAATAAAGACGCTGACCGCCTATAGCTGGGCTAAAGAGAGGTAGGTGGGTTTTGGTTCTCTGGCTTGGGGCCTGAGGAGGACCATGAGGAGAGAGAGAAGAAGGTGGAGAGAGATGAAGATGCCATGGGGTAGATGAGTCATGAAATTGGAGTTAAGAGTGACCAGGATGGAACATGGCAATTTACAGCTGGGGCTTATGGCTAGGGAAATAGATACGAATAGCTGAGAGGGTAGATATCTGCTCAGCTCTAGTGCATTTAAGGCTTTTTATAAATATAAAAGTTTTTGTATCTTTTATCTGGGAACTGAACGTTCAAAGGCGGGGTAGAAACCCCTGACAGAGATTAAATATTTATTACAACACTTCTTATCTGTGCTGATGTTACTCTTATTAAAAGCCTATTACAGGGGGTGTGAGATAGCTTGTTTGACAAAGTGCTTGCCTTGTGCAACCATGAGGACCTTAGTTTGATTCCGAGAAACGTGTTGCTGTGGCTGGTGATTGTAATCCTAGCTCTAGGGAGGTGGAGACAATTGGATCCTTACTGGCAGGTCTGCCTTGGTTGTTGAGCTCCAAGTGAGAAGCCCTGTCTAGGATGGAGAGGGCAGCACCCAAGGGATGACTTCTCAGGTTATCTTCTGACATCCATACTCATGTACACACATGCATTTGCTCTCTCTCTCTCTCTCTCTCTCTCTCTCTCTCTCTCTCTTTCTCTCTGTGTGTGTGTGTGTGTGTGTATGTGTGTGTGTGTGTGTGTCTGTCTGTCTGTCTGTCTGTCTATCACAGCCACTTTGGATTTTCATTCATCGATGAATATTTTGAAGTTTAATATGATTTCTGAGGTCTCTCTGAATTAGGTCCAGCCCCAGTCCAATCTTATGGCTGAATCAAGTGGCTTGGACTGAATTGGTGACTGGAGTTTATTTTTGTGGTTTTGTAAGCAGTTTTGTATTAAGTTTGCATTATGCTTGTATTTGTCATTTTGAATTACATCCGGATAATATAGTATAAACACCTTGTGTACGTAGTGTTTTTGGCTACTACTTTTTAAAACAACAACGGTGGAGCCATAATTCATGTGTGGTGGTTTGAATGAAAATGGCCCTCATAGACTCACTGGGAGTGGCACTCTTTGGAGGTGTGGCCTTATTTGAAGAAGTGTGTCACTGGGAGGGTGGGCTTTGGACTTTCAGAAGCTCAAGCCAGGCCCAGTGTCTCTTTTTCTTCCTGCTATCTGCCAATCCAGATGTAGATCTGTGCTGCTGTTACTCTTATTAAAAGCTTATCACAGGGGGTGTAAGATAGCTTGTTTGACAAAGTGCTCCTCCAATATTATGTCAGTGTGCTGCCATGCTTCCCACTAAACCTCTGACCTGTCGGCCAGCTCCATTTAAATGTTTAACTTTATAAGAGTTGCTGTGGTCATGGTGTCTCTTCACAGCAATAGAAACCCTAAGACATCATGTGTCATACAACCATAATTCATGTATCATGTAATTCATCCTCTGAAGGTACATAATGCAATAACTCCTAGTATCATGCATATAGTTGTGCGACTGCCACCCTAATTAATTTTAGGACAGGTTATTACCCCTATTTTGTGTCTGTATGAACTCACTTGTTCTGTAAAGGCAGGTATAGACTGTGTGACATTTTGTGTCAGATTTCTTTCATCCAGGATTTTGATTTCAAGGTTCCATCCCCGGGATGATAGGAGTCAATACTTCATTATTTTTTTACACTATTTTTAAGTATACCAAATTTAAGTTAGGCATAATGCCTTTAATCCTAGTACTCAGGAGGCAGATGCAGGCAGATTTCCATGAGTTCCCCACCATATTGTATATACCATGTTTTATTACCCATTTGCCAATTGGAGGAGTTGGTGGATTTTTGTAACACTTTCCCGAGTTCTGTGCACTCATGCCCTTGATTGAACGGCAATGCCCTTCGCATCTTGATGGGACACCGTGTGACATGTGACAGGACATGGACATGGACCCTTAGGAAGCAGCTGAATGATAAAGTATTTTAGTGAAACGGTCATGTTGGGGTCCTCAAAGCATCTTGGTTTCCTGTAGTGCTGGACCTTTGAGATGCTAAGCCTATACTCTGCCACTGAGCTTACAAATCCAGCTTGATTATTTAGACACCAGCTCAAAAAAACAAAAACAAAAACAACAGTTATTAAAAAAAGAGCTAAAGAAAAGACAAGGTCGGCCGATGTGTTGTGGCCACTGAAGTGGGTGCTGGGCTTCTGGGATGTTCTTTGTGTCTGCACTGTCTACTGAGCAACCATTGGTTGTGTGTGGCTACTGGACACTTGAATTTGACTATTCTTTACCAAGATGTAATGTTTGTGTAAAATGCATACTGAGTTCTGAAGACCAACTATGAAAGAATGTAAAAATGTCTCAGAAACATTTTTATCAATTGCATGTTGAAATAATAATATTCCAGGCATATGAGATTCAACAATAATCTCATCATTTTCTTTTATCCTTTTTACTTGATGACTTAAGTTAAAATTATATATAGGGATCATACTATAGTCTGTTTGGACAATACTAGTACTCAGTTTGTTCGTTTGTTTGTTTGGGTTTTCTTTTTTCAAGACAGGGTTTCTCCATGTAGTCCTGACTGTCCTGGAACTCATCTTATAGACCAGGCTGGCCTCGAACTCACAGAGATCTGCCTGCCTCTGCCTTCTAAGTTCTGGGGTTAAAGGTGTGTGCTATCACAACTGGCTGCTGCTCATGTTTTTTGTTTGTTTGTTTGTTTGGACATTTCATGTTAGTATGTTAAAAAAAACCTGAGGACATCTGATGTTTTAAAAAGCATACAGTGGAATATTTTTGTAAAAAAAAAATCCATCATAGTTGGAAAGTTTAGGGAATATGGATTCTTTTTAAGGTGCTTTGGTCTTCAGGTGTGGCCTTCCACACCCATGTGAAAATTTGAAAATTGATTTTACAGTGCTTGGACTAGCAGCCTGAGAGGCCAGAATTGCTTCTTTGGCTGCTTTCTAATGGCCTCTCTTGAGCATGCGCAGAATATAATGCTAAATGATAATGTGGAGATTTAAAGCCAAGAAGTCAGCTGCTTTCCTACAAAAATTTATTTAGATGAAGACTCTACCACTGTCTAGATGTCTGTTTACTCAGAGAATGATAGGGGAGCTAATATGTTTAGGTGTTGGAGGAGGTGTGGGCCAGATGAACTCCCCTAAAGGACTCATCCACTTCATGGGAATTGGAAAATCAGAGCTTCAAGTCCAGTGCTGTGGTTCCTAATGAAGGGTCAGGAGAGGATCACAGACTCTCAATTTCTGTAGTTTTTGTGTTTTTTTTTTTTCTATTTTCACTCTTTTTGCTTAAGATTCTGAAATTAGTTTTTGCGATGTTGTGTTGGCCAAAGGCTCTCCTTAACAGAAAGTTTTTCCACTTGTGTGTTAAAGCACAGTGAAGTAAAGATTTCCAATCTTGTGTCCTGTGTTGCTGTCAGATATTCTAATATTCATAGGACACTTAAAGTTTAAGTCTTCTGAAACAAACTTCTCTCTCTGAGTCATCAGTATTGAGCAATGAACTGCAACGCTTAGAGGCAAAGACTAAATAATCAATGTGATTTTAATTTCACCAGTATCAATAAACTTGAAGTGAACACCTCATTAGAATTAATGCGTGAAGTAAGATTTGATGTTCATATGTTTCAAGAGCATTTGTGGATCCCATTCCAAGTCTCAGGCACCATGCTGAAAACAGGATGTGGTGGGGAATTACCAGTAGACTCTATCTTCAGGACTTTACTGGCTAGAAGAGGATGCAGACATTAAACAGAGACTTCATTAGTTACCATGGTGATACCTGGCTCAAAGGGAAAGAGTCTGGATTTTAATTGGGACCCTGGGGAGCAAAGTTCTATTTTCCTGTGGGTCATGATTCAGACTGCAAAGATCTGAATGAGGAAGAGAAGAGGGACTGTGGCTGGAGATCCTCCCAGGAGAAGGAGATGTGCCAAGTCCTGCCCTTTTGTCTCTTTTTTGGTTGTAGGAGGCCACATGGACCTGGGGAGAAGGGTTTGAATTTCTCTGATGCTACACACAGATTTGTTTATTTGCTAAAGGGCATTGAGTCCAAAGTTGAGTTTCTGTTACTTTTATAATTGAAGCTGAACAAGGTCTAACAACCCGGAGTTGGCTGGTATAGCCCTCAGAGGAGCTTAAAATAAGTTGCTGGCTCTCTTTCCAGTGTAGCTCCTTTGTCAGGTACTGAGATGAGTTAGGGGTATGGATTAGTTTTCTCATTGTGGTGGCATAATGCCTGACCAAAAGCAAGCTAAAGTAGGAGGGGTTTATTTGGTTGGTGGTTTAAGGGATGCTGTCCATCACGGTGGGGAAGGCATGGTGGCAGGAGCATGCTGGTCATATTGTGTCCACAGTCAGGAGTCAGAGAGCGATGGATGATCATGCTCGTTCAGGCTCTCCTTTTTATTTAGCCTTGTACCCAAGTTCATAAGATGGTGTTGCCTACATTTAGTAAAGGTCTTTTCCTCCTCAGTCAGACCTCTCTGGAAATGCCCTCACAGACACAGCCAGAGGTGTGTCTCCTAGGGGACTCCAAATCCAGTCAAGTTGACAGTGAAGATGAACAGCATAGGTATTTATTTGAGGGTGTGACCAGCCTAGTATGGATTTTGTTTTCACGGGTTCAGAAAAGTTTTCAGTTGGTTTCTTATGTGGGTGGACATACCAGCTTTGCTTCCTTTGAAGCTTGGGAGTCTCTAGAGAAGGACCCATGCTGCCATTAAGAATGCTGATGAATACAGAGAACAGACAACAATGGCGGCTGGTGACTGTGGTGAGCTGCATGTCAGAGAGAAGCATATGGCGCTGGTAGAGGGCAAAGGCTAGGACCAGAGATACACAGTGGCCACAATTGGAGAAGAGTGAAGAAATGTTATCATTTTTTTTTCTTTTTCAGAGACAGGGTTTCTTTGTGTGACTTTTGACTGTCCTGGAACTCACTCTGGAGACCAGGCTGGCCTCAAACTCACAGAGATCCACCTGCCTCTGCCTCCCCAGTGTTGGGATTAAAAGTGTCTGCCACTACTGCCCTGCTATCAAGACATTTTTAAAGTTAGGATGATAGTTTCCAGGACCAGAGGCTGGTAGTGGCAGTTGAGAGAAAGGCAAAGATGGTTCTATGGGGGAGATAATGCAACTGGAATCTGTGTCCTATCTTCCACTAAAATAAGTTCCAGATGGAGCAAAGACTTAACATCAAAATAGCTAGTAAAATGAGAACCCCACTTCAGTAGTTAGTGGAGATAGGAAATCCTTCTTAGATACGGTACAAACCCAGAAGCTTTTATGCACATAATTTTTTTTTGTAAGACCAAATCTTTTTAATTATTTCAAAGGACAACAAAAACTTAACCATTGCATACTACACAGATGTACTTTTATCAGTATATAAAGAGCTTCGACAAATCCATAAGTTACTCTGGAGATAAAGAATATGAGTGCACAGTTCATAAAGCTATACAGGAGTGACTTTTTCTTTAAGATTTATTTAATGTATATGATTACACTGTTGGCTCTCTTCAGACACGACAGAAGAGGGCAGCGGATCCCATTACACATGGTTGTGAGCCACCATGGGGTTGCTGGGAATTGAACTCAGGACCTCTGCAAGAGCAGTCAGTGCTCTTAACCTCTGAGCCATCTCTCCAGATCCCAGGGGTGACTCTTAAAAATGCTGAAACTTTAATCACTTTCACAAAACCTTAATAAGGTGCTATTTTTCACATGCCCGATGGGCACACATCACAGCAATGTTAGTACTGGCAAGGGATTGAGGAAATGAGGGCTCAAATACTGGATGGAAGTTTAAACTAATCTAATGCCTATGATTTATCTAAATCACAAATAATATGCATTGTCTGAATCAGCAGTTACAATTCTAGGAATTTTATCAGACTCATAAATGTGTAAGCCTTATCATTTAAGTTAAAATACAAGTAACGTGTAGAATGCATAGATGTGTTGTATACATAGACTATCAACAAAGGGATGGTATATTATCTATTGTGTAAAAATACATCCCTATATAGTATATTTCATATATATCTATGGATGTATATGGATGCCTATATTTACACATGTGCACATCCATAAAACCGGTGGTCCACAGTCAGCCTCTAGGGCATGTGTGTCCTTTCCTAGGTCCGTGCTGATCACCTGTAGTGCTGTGTGAGTCGTTCATGGTGGGAGTTGGTACAGCCTGGAAATCAACAAGCATGGCAAGTCAGGGTGCTTTTCCAGAGAGCTGCTTGGTAAACATTTACTTTTACTCTCTGTATACATACAAATTTAAATATCTTGAAGGATACATAAGCGGTTGCTAATGCTAAATTCCCCCAGGAAGGGGTAGCAGGAAACAGGAGGATTAATGGTGAGGTTGGAATTGTGATTTTTGAATTTGTTACAAGTAAATGTGTTAACTTATTTTTAAGTGTGACTCCAAAGTAGCCAGTGAGTAACTGCAGACTTTCATTTCCAGAAGTATGTTATTTAAGATGTGGTGTTCCTGTCTGGGAGAGCAGAGACAGAAGCCCTTAGGGGAAAGGGTGCTTCTGGTTGTGACGTGCCTAGCTGGCCTGTTATGGGAATGTTCAGTAGCAACTTGGGAAAGAGGCAAAGCCTGTTATCCTATCTGGGTCAGCAGTTCAGTGGCTTTTATGACAGCTGAAGAGGTTCCTAAGGGCAGGTCCCACCCCCAGGCAGGTCCCACCCTCAGGCAGGTCCCAGGAGGGAAAGCAGGATGCATGATGGTTCCTTGGGGACAGTAAGCCAAAAGGTGGGTAGGAGAAGGAGAACCAGCCACACGGGTAAGACCACAACAGCATGATAGTCATGTCTCTTATGGAGTAGCTACTAAAAAGGAATCGCTGCCCTCTATATTTACTGAAAGAACTTCACCACATTTAGTTCTGACAACCACCTTTTAGATGGAATTGTGCTTCCAGTATACTCCTTGAGCTGCATAGAGTAATTCTAAACAGGACCGGTCTGCTGGACTTCATCTTGATAGAACAGGGCCTTGGAGCAGGGTGTAATTTCAGAAAATGGGGAAGTAAGGAGAAAGACATTCCAAGTGAAGATAGCGATGGGCCACAGTGGAAAGCGAGTTATCTTTTGTAGCTGGAAGGTGGGATTTGATAGGAATTCCAGGGTGTGCATGGCTGTTCAATTCTCAGCCAGCTGGAGTCCCAACAGATGGTTTGAACAAGGGATTATGTGTTCACCAATAAGACTGGCAGTCAGATGCAAAGGGTGAGCAGTACATTCCTGGAGGACTGCCTATCGTGGAAAAGAGACACTAAGAGGCAGAAAAATCACAATAAAAAGGGAGCTAGATGATGCAGTGACCCATGAAAAAAAGGGTACTGAGATGGCTTTTACACATCTGGTCTCTTGGTGTTGCCTTGTTTTGTTTGAGACTATGTGGCCTGGGCTGGCTTGGAACTCATGTAGACCAGGCTGGCCCTGGAATCACTGAGATCCACCTGCCCTTACCTTCTGAGTGCTAGGGATTAAAAGTGTGTGCTACCACACTCAGCCCAGTCTCTTGGTATTTGATGGAAGCTTTATTTGCCTGTGTGGCAGTATGCTTGTGTTTTTATCAGAGAGTAGTTTATGGAAGGGAGGCTCTATCTCTAGACCCTTCTACATAGGAATAAGCAAAGTTTGGTGAATGGTGATTTGTTGACAAATTTATATGCATTGTTTATACATTCTGACGTCTGGTAGGTGTTCACAGAGACTCACTGTCCCTGTTTTTAGGAGAAGGGGGTTGGTATGAGCAAGTCTCTCATCTTACAAGCATGCATATGCACATAGCATAAACTATGGTCTCCTTAGGGCTCCATACTCAGAGTGATCTTAACCTTGTACATGTATTACTAAGGGATCATACCAATAATAAGGAGTCAGAGAGGAAAAGGTGGTTCCTTAAACAAGATTCAGAAAAAGGACAGCATGTATGGACTTCCTGAAGGTAGTCTGCTCCTGACTGGAAATTCCTGTTTTTCTAGACTTTGGTCTCAGGGCCGAAAGAGCATTAGGACTGGCTTGTTCTTCTGAGATCTGAATGCCTTCTTCCTTGGTTAGGACTCAGAAACCTCTTTGCTTCTCTGGCATCTGTCCAGCTTCTTTTCACAATGCAAATAAGTAGACACTTGTGTAAGAGAGCTAGCTGCCTTTTCTAATCCACAGGTGA
Organism: Tokudaia tokunoshimensis; assembly: GCA_036184795.1. Taxonomy (NCBI): domain Eukaryota; kingdom Metazoa; phylum Chordata; class Mammalia; order Rodentia; family Muridae; genus Tokudaia; species Tokudaia tokunoshimensis. The sequence continues at coordinate 71,959,047 of BTHU01000002.1, read as the reverse complement.
CACCTTTGCTTTACAGTGCTGGGTTCACAGGGCAGAGTTTGGATTTCCTCTGTGAAATGTGAGGTGGGGTTGCAACAGATGCTGAGACTCCTTCACTGCCAGAGTCCTAGGCTGTCCGAGCTCTAGGAAGTGAGGCTCTGGGATTTGCTGTGGCTGTGTAACCTGAACTGAGGTTTACAAGTCATGGCCCTGCCTATGTCCTCAAGGGTATTGAGCGCTGCTCCTCCTTAGCCAACTGTTGATAGATGTGAAGGAGCCATAGGAAACAGCCTGGTGGCTGCCAGCTGGGCAAAAGACCCAGCTAGAGGAGGGGATCATGTGACTAGGAAACAGTGATAAGTTTCTCTGGTATACTGCTTCTACACCCCAGCAACATTGTAATGCCTGGTTCAAATATTAATTGTGGAGCCCTGTTGTGCAACAGTTTCCTTGAGATTGAGATATTCCATCCTGCTGGGAAGCTCCTTAAGCAGAAAGGTAAACAACTCAAGCTAGTTTCAGGAAGTTCCTGAAACTGACCAGATCCACCATACCCCTCTCTGCCACAGTAAGCAATTAAAGTTGAGAGTCTCGCCCAGAGGAAGTGAAGCTGAGCTGCAAAGATTTTCAGAGGAGAAAAGCCACAAAGACTTTGAGACCAGACCAGCTGCCTGGAAGAAGTAGAGATCAGACCAGCTGCCTGGAAGAAGTAGAAACTAGCCAGTCTACCTGAAAGAGGTTTAGACAAGAATCACTTGGCTCTCCTCTATAGTCTTCCAGTTCCTGATATTGAAGGGGACTTCCAAATGTCCCTAATGGCTTTGATAAGCCAGTCCATTGTGGATTGCTCTTTTTCATACTGTCTCGGGTTATACAGCCTTTGCCTTAAGGAGGGGGATGGGAAGTTACATTACTCAGTTTTTCTGCCTCCACAGCGGTTAGACTGATCCCACCTGCTCCTGTGTCCCTCAGCCTCAAAAGCCAGGCTCTTCCATTGCTTGTTGAAAGTCTTCCCTTGGACACTTTGCAATCTGACTGTGCAATAAGTTCCAGGTTCCCAGCTTTGTGAACTGTCACCCATGCTGGGCCAGGCCATGGTGATGCTGATGTCTCTGAGTCATTTCTGCTCCTGTGAGTAACCTCTCACCCATATTCCTGTAAGTAACCCCAATAACATTTATTGGTTCACCAAGTTGGACTTTGGTGGTATCCATACTTTGGTCTTGTATGGGATCCCTGTCAGGAATGAGTAAATGTGTGTGTTTCAAACAGCAGTCCTCAAATCTGACTTTCATATTTAGTGGGGCAGGAACCATAATTGGTGTCTGAACAGAGACCTAATAGGACCAAAGATGAGTTAGGAAAGAGCAAATGCATGGTTCTGGATAAGGATAGCAAGGCCTGTTACTGAGGCTGAGAAGCCTGAGGTGGGAGCTTCCCTGGAGGAAATTCCAATACAGTTGTCATTTCCTGTATGGTGGGCGTTCTTGTGCCTTTGTGCTATAAGAGTGGTTGTATGGTTCTTGCTGTAGGTAGTGAGACATACAACTAAGCCCAAGCCACCAGGATTAGGAGTGACTGTGGGAGGCAGTCCTAGAATAGCAGCCTTCATCTGTGTGGTATGGGGTGGCATGCAAACTAGATGAATGGAGTTCGCTGTGTGAAAGTGGAGACACCCTGAAAACAGTTAAAAAGATAGAGGAAACCTTATAGTCTCTGAGGTTAGTGCAGCAGAGGAGGCTGCCTGGCCAGTGTTGTGCTTGGTTAGAAATGAAGGTAGAGGAAACCTTATAGTCTCTGAGGTTAGTGCAGCAGAGGAGGCTGCCTGGCCAGTGTTGTGCTTGGTTAGAAATGAAGGTAGAGGAAACCTTATAGTCTCTGAGGTTAGTGCAGCAGAGGAGGCTGCCTGGCCAGTGTTGTGCTTGGTTAGAAATGCACCTGAGTAGTATTCCATTGTGTAAATATACCACATCTTCTGAATCCATTCCTCCGTTGAGGGACATCTGGGTTCTTTCCAGCTTCTGGCTATTATAAATAAGGCTGCTATGAATATAGTGGAGCATGTGTCCTTATTGCATGCAGGTAAAGTCTCTGGGTATATGCCCAGGAGTGGTATAGCCGGATCCTCCGGAAGTGTCAATGAATTCACGAAATTCCTAGGCAAATGGTCAGAACTTGAAAATATCATCCTTAGTGAGGTAACCCAATCACAAAAGATCACACATGGTATGAAGTCACTGATAAGGGGATATTGACCCAGAATCTCAGAATACCCTAGACACAATCAGCATATCAATAGATTTCTAAAAAGATGGAAGGAGAGACCCCTGGTCCTGGAAAGACTGGATGTAGGGGAACGCCAGGACAGAGTAATGAGAGGGGGTTGAACGGAGAAAAGAGGGAGGGAAGGGGGCTTATGGGACTTTCGGGGAGGGAGGAAACGGGAAAGGGGAAGTGATTTGGAATGTAAATTAAAAAAATAAAATAAAATTAAATTAAAAAAAAAAAAAAAAAAAAAAAGAAATGCACCTGAGGCCAGGATGGTGGGCAGGCAGGAACTTGTTTGTGTAAAGGAGTAGTCGGAAGAGAGATGTAGCCAGTGTTTTGTGTTAACTCCTGATTTGGCAACTAAATTAGATAAACAGGAGGGAGTGGTGGTAAAAGCAGTAAGAGATAAGTCCAACCTTTAGTAGAAAAAGAGAGGAAAAATCTGTAATCCAGCATGCAGATGGGGCGTTAACTGGAACATCAGCAAATTGTTAGCACTTGAATTGCTAGAACTAGGGAAGACTTTTCAACAAGTAGTGAAAGAACCTGGCTTTTGAGGCTGAGGGACACAGGAGCAGGTGGGATCAGTCTTACCGCTGTGGAGGCAGAAAAACTGAGCAATGTAACTTCCCATCCCCCTCCTTAAGGCAAAGGCTGTATAACCTGAGACAGTATGAAAAAGAGCAATCCGCAATGGACTGGCTTATCAAAGCCATTAGGAACATTTGGAAGTCCCCATCAATATCAGGAACTGGAGGAACATAGAGATGGGGCAGGTAGCATTGAGGGAACTAGGAATAAGGTTGGCTGTGTTTGAACCCTAGCTCACTGGGCCAGACAGAACTCTGTTTACAGAGGAGTTAAAGGTTGATCCAGGAGTGACCTCAAGGCAAGTATCAAGCTTTAGTGGCTGAGTCCTTTGGTGGAGCAAGATCTTTGTAAAGCAGGAAAGGCTTTGGCAGATCTCAGTGACTTAGAGCCAGGTATGGTGAATGGGGAGCCTAGAGGCATGTGCCAACCCAGGGCCATTCTGACCCAGTGAGCCAGAGGTGCAGCGGGAAAGCAGGGCCACATTTACCTTTGGCCCTGAGTAGGTCTGAGCCGACTGAGTCAGACCCGCTGAGTTGATCAGGTGTGGAGAAAGGTAGGGAGGCTCCCAGGACGCGCTTCAGGTGGTGTAAACGTAGTAGTTCAGAGAGAATCTCCGAGGATTACAGAGAACAAATTAAGTTAGCACCTCCTATCTATGTGCATTAGTCAGGGTTCTCTGGAGTCACAGAACTTACCGAATGTCTCCCTATATTGAGGGAATCTGTTGTGATGACTTACAGTCTGCAGTCCAACTAACCCAACAATGGTCAGCTGTGGATGGGACATCCAAAAATCTAGTAGTTACTCAGTCCCACGAGGCTAGCTGTTTCGGCTGGCCTACTGTAGGTTCCAACAGATGTGCTGGCAAGGAAGTGCAAGCAGATGAAGAGTGAATTTTCCTTCTTCCAATGTCCTTATGTAGCCTGCGGCAGAAGGTGTGGCCCAGATTAAAGGTGTGTACCACCACGCCTCAATCTTGGACTTGCCTTGTCCCAGGCTGACCTTTAATTCATAGATCTTCTTGCCTCAGTCTCCTGGGATTAAAGACATGTACTACCTTGCTTGGGCCTACGTGCTTTTTTCATGACCATGATGCCTCAAGGTCTCTATGCCAAGATCCAGGTCAGATACTTGTGTCTTCAGCCTCAACATCTGGATCACAATTCTGGATTGTAGTTCATTCCAGATATAGTCAGGTTGACAACCAGGAACAGCCACTATACTGTGCTTTGTACCTGACCTTGATCTTTGGAGGAAGCAAATGATACAAATGAATGGAATCTATCCGTCCTGTATTAGACCTTGCTCATTTCAACTTTAGTTATCTTCTTAGTTGTGAACTTCCAGGCTCACCTGACATTTGCTGAGGACAGATAACAACTGACTTTCAGAGTGTTTCACCAAGGTTATCTTTGGAACTCCATTGATCTGTTATGAGACCATAGTTTCAGATGTTGCCTTGCCCTGCCCATCCTCTGGAAAAGGTTCTGCTATCTAGACGTAGTTTTAACCTTGGAGAATTTTGCAGATTTGGAAAGCCATTGTGAGATAGCCATGTACTTACATGTACTTCCACTTCCCTTACAGTCAGTCCTACCTGGGCTGGGTTAATTAAGAGGAAAAATGTGTTGGAACAATAGCTACAGAGTTTATATTTAAAAGGTCTACCCTATGTGCGTGGGAATGAACACTTCTGTAAGGTCATTGAATAAAATCCCCAGTGCCTGGGGTGGGCCATTTCCTTCTGAGTTGTTGGCCAGGGAAGTCCCTGAGGTCCCACAGATCATAAAGGCTGTTGCTACTACTCTTGGTTGTTTGCCAGATCCTATTGCTGAAGACATTGCATGTCCGTGCTTTGACTTAGAACATGGAGAAATTAAGCTGGGTCTGAACTGGAAACTTGCATCCTGCTTGTTAGGGTTCTGTCTAAGCTCCACCCCACAGTTACCTGGCAACAGCCAAGTAGGCCTGGCCTACTATAAAGGGGGCTGCTCACCCCCTCCTCCCTCTCTTATCTTTCTCTTACCTCTCTCACTCTCATCTTCTCTCTTGCCCCCCTCTTGGGCTCTCCTCCCCTCCCCTCTCTCTCCACGTGGTCATGGCCGGATTCTGCTTCTCTACTCTCTCCCACTCTCTGTCTTTCTCTGCCTCTACTACCCTCTTAACTCCCCTCCCCATGCCCTGAATAAACTCTATTCTATACTATGCCGGGTTGTCTGGTCCCTCGGGGGAAGGGATGCCTTGATATGGGCCCGCTGAAGCACACCCTTCCCCAACACCACCGTATACCATATTCTCACACCTTTTTCTCTTTTTATGGTCACAACACTGCTGACTGGCTTTCATAGTGCCAGAGTGGGCCGTGCCCGCTGCAGGTGAACTATCACCAACATTCCTGCTTGGCTATGAACTATGTGTTCTAAAATACCAACACACAAGATTGCATGTGCTTGCTTGTGCAATAGTGACTCGGCTGTTGTGGGTAAGACCAACATCCTTCTGATTGGATCTAAGGCCAGCCCCCGCAAAACAGGATTCAAGTCTAGTTCTGTGAGCCAGAACAAAGCCTGTGGCTGGGGAGGTCATAGCTTCCACTGGGGAAGCAACTTCTGTGGCTTTTCTAGATGGATGTGATGTGCCTGTCAAATTGCCTTCTAAACTTGTGTTTATGCCCATAGGCATTATCAGTCTCACTCATAACCACTGGGGAGCTCCTGAGATCAAATGGCTGTTATTGTGACGTTGTGGTCTGTTGCTTAGTCATAGGTGGACTAAGATCTATAGTCACTGCCTCCAAGGCTCAGGGATCATTGAAGAAGATGGGACAGAAAGAATGTAAGAGCTGGAGGAAGGGGTGGAGTGTTGTGTAACGGTTTCCTCCCAGATTGAAACATTTCATCCTGTAGGGCAGCTGCTTGTCTTGCTTTGCTTTTTGGCTACAAGGTGAACAGGCTACCTGTGCCACACATGTCTACTATCACAGTATATTGGGCTGCCACTCGCTTGAAGGCACATGTGCCAGGTGACTGTGGAAACTTTTCTGCCTTTTCAGTGACTTTTCCCATTTCTTCCCCTTCACATTAATGGAAAACTGACAAACGCAGTGTGCTAACTTGTTTTATGTCAACCTGATATAGGCTAGACACATTCAAGAACAAATAACTTCAATTGAGGAGGAAGTGCCTCCACCAGATTGGCCTGTGCGCAAGTCTGTGGGGACATTTTCCTGATTAATGATTGATTTGGGTGGGCCCAGCCCACTGAGCAGCCCACTGAGAGCATGGCCACCCCTGCTATTGGTCCTGGGTGGCATCAGAAAGCAGGCTGAGCAAGCTAGGAAGGAATACTCCTCATGGCCTCTGCATCAGTTCCTGCCTCCATCCAGATTTCTGCTTTGAGGTTCTTCCCTGACTTCCTTGGATAACAGACTGAGATATTGAACTGTTAGCTGAATTAGCTCCTTTCTCCCCGGGTTGTTTTTTGGTGATGGTGTTTTATCATGCCAATAAAACACACAGCTATACCCAGAACAATGAGACAACCCTGAGACAGGATGGGTATTAACTTTGTTGAATGGGTGAGGAAAATTGGCATGAGAATAGATGAATAGACTCACCCTGGGGGATAAGTGACTGTGCTGAGCTGAGCTGTGGGGTCATAGCCCTCCAGCCTCATAAGACATAGAACTCAAACTTCCTCTATAAACATGCAGACAATACTCATATTTGTGTGCCTTAATCACACTCTTCCAATACACAGACAAAAATCGCTTCTAACTTTAGAAGGGTTAAAAGCAATAGAAAAGTTGTGGAGATAGTGTGGAAAGCCCTTGTCTGCCCCAACCAAGTTTACCTTAGTAGTAACATCTTAATGTTAGTGTGTTCCATTTATCAAACCATCGAGCTGGTGCTGGCATAGAATGTCCTTTTGCTGTTCTAGAGTCCCAATCAGCTTTTCCTATGATGTTAAACTGTGCATCTCCCAGGCTCCTCTTGGCTGAGACAGTTTCTCAGATCCCTTTGTGTCCTTTGTGATGCTCTAACTGAAAACCTTAGGTTAATTAGTTAATTAATTAAAATTTTTATTTTGTCTGTATGGGTGTTTGTCTGCATATGTCTTTGCACTGTGTATGTGATGGGTGCCTTCAAAGGTCAGAAAGAGGGCATTGAATCCCATGAAGGGTGTTAAGTCTCCATGTGGGTATTGGGAATTGAACCTGGATCCTCTGGAAGACCAACCAGGGCTTAGATATGACTCTAGACCAGGAATGACTCAGTTACAAACGTGGTTGCTGTTCAAACGTGGACACCTGTTTTTGGATCCCAAATTTTACTCATGTAAAAATTGTATGGAGTGATGTGTGCCTGTATCCCGGAGCTTCTGAGAAGCAGATCCCTGGGTTTCACTGGCCACCCAGCCTGCAGCATCCATGAGCTCCACGTTCAGTGAGATAAGCTATCTCACAAAATAACATGGAGAGCAATCGAAGACATCTGCTATTGACCCCTGACCTCTACACAAGAGCAGGCAAATGTGTATGTGGAGCACACAGAGATCGACTTATTTATAAGGAGGAGACATTTATCCCTGTATAATTTGGGAGGATGGAATACCCAGGATCCAGGTGCTGACATCTGGTGTGGCTTCTTACCTCGCACCCTCACACAGTGGAAGGGCAAGCCAGAGAATCTACTCTTGGAAATCCTTTAGAGATCCATTTGGAAAGGACTGTTTATATGATGGAACCACTCCCAAAGCCCACCTTCCAAGCTTCGAGAGATGTGGGGGTGTGTTTTATAGAATGGCTGCCACTGGGATTTGGTCTGAGGAGGAAAGCTCACAGAGCCAAGTGGCTTTCCCATGGTGCCCTGTGGAGGAGGGTATGTGGTACCATGACTTGCATTTCTGTGCCTGTTGCATCCTGAAGGAGTGGAGACCTGTTTTAGCTCCTAAAGGGTGGAGGATCTAGCTAAGAGTAGTGACATTTATCTGTGTGGAAGATTTCTCTCTTCCTTTTACCTATTTATTTATTTATTTATTTATCTATCATTCATTCATTCATTCATTCATTCATTCATTCATACATTTATACATTCATTCCACCACTTACTACCTACATATTACACATCACTGTGAACACACAGGTGTTTATTTTCTGCTTAAGGTTCTAATCCGGGAGCGCAGGGTGTGCTGTTTCCCAGTTGTCCCAATTTCAGCCATGAGGAACGTCCTCAGCTGGCTCCCACTGCCTTTGACATAAATCCATCATGTGACCTCATCATGTGATCTTCCCTACCAGTGTATTTTCTGGCACTACACGGTGCTCCTGGTTCCCCTTGTGCACTCTGTGTCTCTTGCCCTAGAATCATCTGACTGTAAACTTGGTCCTGGTTCATCAAGTCAACTTTACCACCCACTACCTGGCTCATGACCCACAGTGACAATCACTGATCTTTTTGCCCCCATCCCATGTTAGAGAGAAGAAAACTAGACCTCTGAAAGAAGAGGTGGCTTGACTACGACCATTCTCGTGTAGCTAGAACTTCATCCTTGACCCTTCCTATAACTACGTATAGACCGATGTTTCCATTGAGGACCAGGTTCAGCATAGTGCCATCTCTCCCAGGTTGTTGCGTGAGACATTCAGATGTGAACTCCCCTGCATGTGCCCAGGGCAGGGTCTGCAGAGAAAGAGCCGCTGGTGTGTTCTCTGTGGAGGCAGTCGAGGTAGATGTGTGCTGTCTGGCCTGAAGAGGATTTTGTAATGTGAACATGTTGCAAACACAGACTCTGACTACTGATACAGAAGCACTTGAAGCAGGTTTGCCCACATGACTGGCCTGGCCTCCCTGGGCAAGTGGGCCAAAGAAACACTTTAGATTCCAGCATATTCTTTTGAGCTCATCTCCTTTCCACCAAAGATGGTAAATTCAGGAGAGAAGTAAATGCAGGCAGCAAGGCCTCCCGACTTTATCCAGTGAACCTCAGAGAGCCAGCCACCCATGCTGAATTGAGCAGGTGGACATTCGATGATCCCAAACTTGAAGCAGCTTGGTAATAGGATCGGGCATAAATAACCATTTATACCAAGGACACTTTCCTTTTTTAAATTTAATTTAAATTTCATGTGTATGTGTGTTTTGCCTTTAAGTGCCTGGCAGAGGCCAGGAGAAGGTGTCAGGTTCCTTGGGACTGGAATTACCAGTGGTTGTGAGCTACCATGTGGGTGCTGGGAATTGAACCCTATTCATCTGGGAGAGCAGCTACTGTTCTTAACCTCTGAACCATCTCTCCTGCCCCCGACATTTTTCTTTTTGAATGAGGAAATAATAGAGTCCCCTGGAAGCTCCTTAGATTCTGAGGCTAACACAGGCAGGCCTATTTGATACTGATTTTTCACAGTGTTCCATTTCAAAAGACTTCTGTTTATTTATATTTTTATTATTATTTATATTTATATAATCAAGGGTGGGCTATCTGGCTGAAGAACTCATCCTTTAAAGGTTTTGAAAGGAATGAGGAAACAATGTCTGAGGCCATTTGTTTGCAAATGACACATTCATTTAATGTCAGAACAATAAAGAAAAGTTTTTGGTTGATGTTGCTAAGAAAGTCTCAGTTGCAGTACTCAGGTGGCAGAGGCAGGCACATCTCTGAGTCTACAGAGTGAGTTCCAGGAGAGCCGAGGCTATCCAGAGAAGCCATGCGCAGTAAGATTAGCTTCAGAGCCTGAGCTTGGCTGTCCTGTTTGTTCCCACAGACTGTCTGTTCTCTTCTGGGTTTGTCTCAAGCAGGCATTCCCCTCTTAAGCACCTCTTAGCAGTCCACACAGGAACAACAGTTGCTTCCATCAATGTTTGTGGGCTGCTGATTTGTTGCCTGGGTCATGGATCTAATCCAAATCCCCTTTGCTGGGACCAGGATTATCAGGGAAGTTACTTGCCTAAGGGTCATGTGCCCTATAGAATTAAGGAAAGACTGAGAAGGTAGTATCAGAATGGAGTGTTAGCAGGTCATTTGTGGTTGACGTTGGTGGCAGTTGTGACAGATACTTGCTATTGATGGAAGAAATGTAACTTTGAATGTTCCTTTTCCCTTCCATAACATGCTTAGTATAGCTCACTAGGTTGGAAACTTACAGGAACCAGGAATTCTCAGTTCAGGACTTTAAAATACTGTCAAGTTTGACTATTTGAATATTTTGGTTTTCCTTGCTGTCACTTGCCTTCTGCAAATGTCACTGCCTCTTAGTGACAGAGACAGGGTGGTATCAAGGGATGTAACTAAAGCCGTAGCTGCATCTGGAGCAACACGCACTTGGGGACGCATCCACACAAAGCCTGTTTGGTCCATTGACGAGTGGGAGTTGGAAGGAGTCCAAGGCTTGCCATCTCCTAGTACAGCTGGGAAGCAGAGGATCACCTCCTCCTGGTGGTTGCCTAGATGCTTAATCTTTGTTCACTTCCCCCCTCCCAAGTCCTGTAGAAATCCAATTCAAAAAGAATTAACACCTAGTTAGAAGAGATAAGCCTTTGGGTCTGCTCATGGCCTCAGAGCACCCATTATTTCTATATTTCCTAGCTAAGTATGAACAATCTTAAAAAAAAAAAAACTGTCCTCACTATCATTGTATTGATTTTGTGTTGTTGATTTCTCTGCTTATTTTAAGCCCCGCTGGCCTGGTTCATAGCATCATGTCTTCTTGTTTTGTTTTGTTTTGTTTTGTTTTCTATCTTTTTTTAATCTTCAAAATAATTGTGTCTGGGCTGTGGTCAAGATTCACAAAAACCCCTTTGATTAAATTTCTCATTCATTTATGCGGCACCCATGCCTTTGTATTTTGAGACTATTTTTAGAACCCTAATGAGGCGGAAGGATTTGTGTTTCCCTTAGCTTCCCTCTGTTCAGACACCTGCGCTTGCCAATAATGATCACTGCCTTGGGCACATTCTTGCTTTCTCTGTTGCACAGTGCTTTAAAATAATATTGGGGGAAAGCTAGCTGTGGAGGCATATATCTACACTGGAAAAAATAGTTGTTTTTTTTCCTGGTAGTTCAACAGAAGATGTTTCTAAAGAGTAAAAGCTAGTTTAGTACCATTTTAAGGCTGGTATTTTCTTCTCATCTTTTTCTATCACCATTACTTAGTAGCCCACCTCCTTTAGTCATCTTGTTTCTTTTGTTTGCTTTTTTATTTCAAGACAGGGTTTTCTGTGTCATCCTGGCTGTCCTGGAACTTGTGTTATAGACCAGGCTGGTCTCAAACTCACAGAGATCTTCCTGCCTCTGCCTCCCAAGTGCTGGGATTAAAAGTGTGTGTCACCACTGCCTGGCTGGTCATCTTCTTTCTTAAAAAATTTGAACGCCATTTGTGACTCCTGCTGTTTTTCAAAAGTAAAAAAAAAATCACTTTATGTGACATCTGTTGACAGTAGTAGTCTCTTGGTCAAACCAGTGTAAGTCAATTCAGTTTTGCAGTTGGGTGACAGTTACCACAGCATTTTAAAAACATCTGTTTGTGAAAGGCATTTAGAGGGTTAGCCTATTTCCCTCTATTTTAGGTAAAATTTTCATTGACTTGGAACCTCCATGCAGAAAAGTATGAAAAACTTGATATCTAGCTTATTGAGCTTTCACAAGCCAGATGCATCTCTGTGACCAGTCTCCAGATTGAGAGGCAGAACATCACCCGCAGCTCAGAAGCTCCTCTCTGTCCCCCAGAGCTGTAAGACTGGCTGATCAGCCTTGCTTGGTCTTGCAACAGGGATGCATATGGGATGAGCTGTAGGCTCACTTTGTGACTTGGTTTGTGTCTCTCTGTGTGTGTCTCGATGTGACATTGTCGTTTGTTCAGTCTGGATGCTGTTAGAATTCTATTGTATGATTATGTGACAGTGTGCCCTGTCTACAACTGACAAATGTAGGGTTTCCGCCTGGGGTGCCGTTGCTAATTCATGTTGCTATGAGAGTACCTGGACCTTGCTTTGGTCACTACCCAACTATATACCTGGCCATAGAATTGTTAGCCAAAGGTTCGAGTATGTTCCTCTAAACAGAGCAGACTCAGTTGCACTGTGCATCTCCTCGAGTAGCACAGGAGGTTTCTGCGGCTGTGTGGGTACTGCCTGTCTAGTTTCTTTTCAGCCAATCTAGTCACTGTTTAATTGTATCTTGTTATTTTTAAGTTACATGACCTTGCTTTAGTTAAGAAGTTGGTGATCTTTTAGTAGAATTACTAGGCCTTAGTACAGTGGCTTAAGAGATATTTTGATCTCAGTTGCAACTTTTAGTCATTTAAGTCCCAGCCAATGTGAGGACAACAGACTCAGGTAAGATTTGTCAGGAGTTATGGAGTTGTGGCATGCACTTCTAGGTCAACAGGTCTGTAGAGCTCTGACTTTTGTCATCACTAAATTTGTAGTATTGTTTGGGACACTTGAGAACACATATTTGTGAGGGCTGGAGCGATGCCTCAGTGGGTTAGGGCATTTATTCTTCCAGAGGATCTGAGATCAGTTTCCAGCACCTATGTCACGTGGATCACAAAGGCCTGTTTACTCCAGTTCCAGGGATCTGACACCCTCTTGGTTTCCTCATCCCACACACGTGTATACATGCGGCATGCATACACACATGTGGCATGTATACACACATATGGCATGTATATACATTCATGTGGCATGTATACACACATATGTATGGCATGTATACATACATGTGGCATGTATACACATACATATGACATGTATACACATACATATGACATGTATACATACACATGTGGCATGTATGCACACATTCATGTGGCATGTAAACACATGTGCATGCATACAAACAAAAATAAAATAAATATTTAAAAAGAGAACATGTATACAATTATGAATCCATTCTTTCTACCAATCTGCCATCTCATACTGGAATGAGAATACTAGACATAGTGGAGGGTGCAAAAGTTTAGGAAGCAGCCTTGGTCTCCAGGGCGCTTAGACAAGGATGCTGGTGATGCTGTCGCGAAGCTCTGGAGACTCACCCTGGGTACCCAAGGAAGGGGAGGAGACAACAGTGTCACATTTCCCAGAAGTCTTATCCACTCAGTATGTCTACTGTGTGTAGGAGAATCTAGAGGAAGAATGCGGCAGAGTGTGCCATGAATGTGCTTGAAAAGTTATGTTTAGTTGCCATCATTGTGTGTGTGGTGTATGTGTGGAGGTCGGAGGAGAGTTCTATGGAATCTGTTCTCTTTCCACCATTATGTGAAGTATCTGTGGTGACCTCAGACCGTTAGACTTGTGTGGCAAGTGCTTTACTTGCTGAGTCATTTCACCAGCCTCGATTTTGTTAATATTTAAAGAGAAACTATTTTTTCTCATATATACATATGTGTGACATCATGTGTTCGTGTGTGTGTGTGTGTGTGTGTGTGTGTGTGTGTGTGTGTAGACTAGAGATCAGTGTGGGTTGTCTTCCCCAACACCCCCCCCCCCACACACACACATTATATGGGAGGCAGGGTCTCTTACTTGAACCCAGAGTTTACTGACTTCTCTGTTCTAATGGACCAGCATGCTGTGCTGAGCTCGTCTTTACCTCTGGGGTTACAAGCAGGCCACCATACCTTTGTGACAGTGCTGAGGATCTGAACTCAGATCCTTAACTTGCTTGGCAAGCACTTTACTGAGCTATCTTAGTATCTCTGAGAAACTAATTTTGAAATTTTTTTTATTTTTTTGAGATTATCACATAATTACATCATTTCTCTCCTCTCTTGTCCCCTACAAATGGTCCCCTATTTTTTTCTTACTCCTTTCCAAACTCACGTTCTCTTTTGTCATTAGTTGTTGTTATGTACATAGATACAAACTGCTCAGTCTATATAATTAAAATACTAGAATAATTTTTTTTAAAAAAAAATCTCTTTAGAAGAAACAAGTAAGATACACGGAGATATAGCTTTCTGCTCTCCCATTGGCTGGGAGTTGGCCTTCATTCTGTTACAATAGCAGGTTCATGTATGGAGCCGTAGCCTGCATAGATCATGTGCTTCAAGCCTCTCTGGAGGGTAATCTGGAAATCTTTTACTAAGTTGAAAATGTGCATCATTCTGATTCAGCAGGTCTGCTTGGGCAAATGCACCTCCTGCCTGAGCTTCACCTCTGCAGAGGCTGTGATCTTAGAGACTGCACATTACTGGGCGAGGGAGGGTGTGAGGAAATAGTGGTCGGTTCCTTTAATGGCTTCCCATATAGCTCATAATTGCTTGAGACAGTTTCCTGTCTCATGCATATCTTTGTGGCTCAGTCCTAAAGATGTGGAGTACAGCACATTGTGTGGTACATTTGCTTAGAAATTAGAGGAAATGTAATTTTTTATCTGAAAGAAAATAGAGATGGCATTGGTTATCTTAATTTCTTCCTAAGAGGAGAATTGTGGCTGGAGGACCGGAGTGTCAAGTTTTAAAACGTATAACTGAATCATACCCTTCCTTGCAAAGAAGGAATGAGATGGCAGTTGCCTTTGCTTTGAGTGACAGGCAAACCATTAAACGGTCAGAGTTTACAACGCCCGCTAGAGCATGTTCTGTCTCTTGATGGTCCCACGATAATCAGATGAAGCCACAATTTTTGCTGCTTTTCAGATAAGGAAGCTCAGATCCACTTTTTAAAAACAATTTGCATGAAATTCAGTGGCTGATAGTGTAATTGAGAACATTAAGTGGATTGTTCAAGAAATAACTTCATCTAGCATGTACAAATTAAAGCACAAAGGGCAAAGCCCTCGAGCACTCTTCAGGTGAAATGAACTGATAGCAGATGATAGGAAGGCTGGGAGGTTTACTAACCAGCGCTGGGCTCTGTTCTCCCTCTTGTCGACCCAGCTCCCTCTCTGCTCATCAACCTCCATCAGGGCTGAGTTTCACACTTATTAGCACTGAGCAACACATTTGGAGTTCATTAAGTGGTGGTTGAAGGCTCGATGAACTTTTGCTTAATGCAAGATGTGGATTGGGACTGGGAGTCTTGTTTAGAACTGTAATCTTCTTAACTGATGGGAAGGGGTTTCTATCTCAGACCTTAGAGTGCTCTAGTGATGGCAACTTGCTTTTTCACCTTTCTTTGTCAGGTCTGCCCTGTGTCAGCAAAGACCAAGAGAAGAGATTAATGCAACATTGATAATACTGCCTGCCTTCTTTCAGAAGCACTGAACTTATTCAGGTATAGTCACTGGAACTTTCTAGAATGCTTTAATGGCAGCTCTGCTGGTTTTGTATTTACCCTTGACAGTGCTGGCTAAAGCAGATAGAATGTTATTCCAAGTGTGCTAACGATCAGTCAGAACTGTGTGGGGAGGGGAGTTACTCAGGAGCTTACCAAGACCTTCACTGGTGGAACAGATCAAGAACCAGGTACTAAAGATGCAATAGAACAAAGGTTTTCAGCCAACAAGAGGAACACCAGGAGGAGAAAGTGGTACTTGAAGGCTGGAAGAACAGAGTATAAAATCTAGGTTTTCCCTATAAAGAAACAAAATAGTCCATCTGCAGTGAAGAATACATTTATATTCCTATAAGGCAACTATGTAAGTAGTTTAAGACAGATGCTAAAGTCAGAAAGTGCAAGGAAAGTTCACTTTGAACAGTTTAGGTCTAAAGAGAGACTTGCTTTATAAATTGACTGCTTGTCAAGGGATGGCTTTTGTGTCTGTGCCTTCCTTTGGCTTTGCGGTTGTGAGGTATGAACAAGCTGACGCTGTGGTTTGATCCTTCAGTTTTCATGACTACATCAGATGAGCAGGTGGGGAATAAAGCCAGAGTGGAGAAGAACGGTGGAGGGTTTTATTTTAAAACTTAGCTGTATTCTAGTCTGACTGGCCATATTCCCTAGTGAGCAAAACAAGCCTGCCTGCTGTATGTAGCCCAAATGTGGCGGCGCCTGGAAAGAACAGAAAAGGATTGGTTAGCTGGGAGTGTGGCAGGCCAGTGATCAGCCTGGGGCAGGCTCGACAGTGCTTCTATCACTCAGAGAGGTTTTTCTGAAGCCTTGAGACCCAGGGCTGAGTGACTGTGGGGCTCATCCTGATTTCACATCCAGATGTTGACTGTGGATTACTCTTATCCTGTGGGGAATTAGAAAGTGCTTTTCATGGAGGTGGCTCCTGGTCTTGATAGAAATGGACATATTGGTGTTCTGGAATGTGAAGTGGGAATCACACTCTGATAGTTTGCAGATGGTGAAACTAGTTGGTAAGTTGAAAGGCAGTTGGGAAACAGCCTGGCATCGTAGCTATGTGCAGGGTTTTCTTTGTAGGGTCAAGAACTAATCTAAATGAACCTGTGCAGTAGTGGACATGCTGAATGATCGTGGCTCGTTGCAGTTGGATGTTTAAAGAAGAACATCCATTCTGTAGATATTTATCATGTCCCTGTGAATTTAGTACCCTGTCCCTTGTAGGTCCTAGAAATGTAACAGGAGTATGTGACCTTCACATTATAAACAAATAGTTAAGTGTGTCAGGTCTAATGCATTCTGTGGAGGATGTTAAGAGATGAGGAACTTGGGGGTGTATAGGGGACCAGAAGTTGACATTCAGTTTTACTTAGGATGGTCAAAACTTCTCTACTAAGCATCATTTAAGTAGAGATCTGAAGAGACCAATCCCAGGTCTCAGAAATGTCCTGTAGAGGAAATAAAAGTGCAGAGCCCCCAAGGCCACTCTCCAGAGGGCTGTGCTCTAGCCTGAAGCCAGAGAGAGTGACCAGAACAGAAACTACATCTGTGTTGATGACGAACACTGTGTCCCAGTACCACATCCCAGGATATGAGTCCTCAGATGACACAGGAAAGGAAGTACTCACTCTCATTGTGGGAACTTTCATTCTAGTTTTTTGCCTAATTGGTGATGATCATCAGCTGGTAAATTTGCTACTGTCTTTAAGAATATTTTTGCACAAAAGAGTTATAATAATATGTTAATTAAAAATAACTTGTTATTACAATATTCTAATTAAAATAATGTATTGGAAGCCTTCTATGTACTGTTAAATGCTGGCAGTGTATGCACAGTCCATACCATGGGTTCTCGTGAGACTTTTTGTGTGTAAGACACATTGTAGAACTTTAGGTCACATTTTCTTACCTGTTGCTTGGCCATACCTTCCTTTCTGTCTTCAGACGCATCCCTTACCACAATAGTAGGGACTCTGAGCGAAGCCCATTATCAGAGCTCCGGTGGTACTTCTTATGTTCTTGCCAGAGATCCTTCAAAGCACCTTTCACCCTTATAAGTCTTACTTTTTAAATTATTAATTTAGAGACAGTCTAACTTTTTGCCCTGCTAGCTTGGAACTCTCTATGTAGACCAGGCTGGCCTTGAGCTTTCAAGTGCTGGAATCAAGTCTTGGGATTTCATGCCTGACCCTGCCTTTGTAATGTTTAGAAACATTCTTTGGTCAGTGTGTTCCTGCTAAAGTCTTCCAGTTTTGAGATACAGAATGACATTTTTTTCTCCTTTTTTAAAAATGTGCATGTATGTTTTGCCTACTTGTATGTCTATATATCATATATGTGCCTGGTGCCTACAAGGTCAGAAGATGATGTCAGATCCCTTGGAACTGGAGTTACAGGTGGTTGTGAGGTGCCATGTGAATGCTGGAAATCAAGTCCAGGTCCTTTGCATCTCTTACAGCTCTTCTTGCTGTGTCATAACATCGCAGAAAGCTTCACATAGCAAGTCAGGGCAAGCATAGTAGGTCTGTTCTCTCTTCTTCTTATGCTAGTCATTAGTAATAACCCTGATTATCTCCTCAAACCCCAGGTTAGCTTTCTGTAGCCTACCTTTAAAAAGCAGGAACATGCATTTCTAGATTGTTATACTCTCTGAGTCTTAGCCCTTGGCTCTTTGTACTGTACTATTCGGTAGACTTTAAGGCATTGAGTCTCAACCTTCCTAATACTGTGACTCTTTAATATAGTTCCTCAATCATAACATTATTTTTGTTGCTACTAGATAATCTGTGTTTTCTGATGGTCTTAGGTGGCCCCTGTATAAGGGTTGAAACCCACAGGTTGAGAACCAGCTGCTCTCCCTGTGTTGGTTCCTGTATCAGTTACTTTTCTGTTGCTATGATAAAACACCAAGGAAGCTTAAAGAAGGGTTGATATGGGCACAGGCTTCCACAGAAATGAGTGTTCATCATGGCCAGGAAGCATGGCAGCAAGCAGCAGGTGTGGGCAGGAGCAGGGAGCTGAGAAAGCACATATTTTACTGCAGACACAAAGCAGAGAGAGAACACTCTCCCATGATGTGCTCTCTGCACCTTCTGAACTTCTCCAGAGAGTGCCACTATCTGGGGACCAAGTGTTCAAATGCCTGAATCTTTGGGGGACGTTGTTTTCAAACAACCACAGTTCTTTTCTCATTGCTGGAACAAAATACACGGCAGTAGCAACTTAAGGGAGGAAGGATTTGTTCTTGGTTTTGGTGGGACTTATCATGGAGTAGGAGGTATGGTGGTGGGAGTCTCCCATTGTGGCTTGCTCACGTCTGTCTAACCAAGAATCAGAGAGCTCTAGCCTGGAGTCAGAGGCAGGCATAACCTCCCAAGTCTTCTTTCCCAACCCCTTCATAGCTTACACTACCACATCCCAGAGGATCCCTGACTTCCTAGAAGTGTCACCAAGCTGGAGACCAACTGCTTAAACCCTGAACATATTGGGGGCACATTTCATCCTCAAACCATAACACGCCCTCTCGGGTTGGTTGGTTGGTTTGTGCTACATGAGCGACTGGCCAACAGTACTGACTTCATATACTTGGAGTGGAGAGAATACTTGCTTATCTAAATACTTTCTTTGCAGCCGATATGCTCAGGCTAAGTGTGTTACTCTAGTGGGTGTTTATGTGCATTCGAGGCATGTAAATGGTTCTTAGCATATTAGGAGCTATAAAGCCTCCATCATCACACAAACAGTTTAGAGCTGTTTTAGTTTGATGACTTACCTTGGGATTTGATATCCTTATGGAGTAAGGATCAAATGAGAACTGTCTTTTGATGAAGAGGATAATAACTTCAAGTCTAAAGATACTTTAATTTGAGTAATAATAATAATAACAATGATAAACCTGAGTGTTTGGGAAGACAGATGGTTTAGCAGAGCAGCATGTGGGGAATGCGTGTCACCTGAGTCATTGAGAATTTGAACAATTGTTAACTTGTTTCCCATGAAATCTGTAATTTTTTGGATGAAGCAGGGTGGAATAAAGACCGTGAAAATGAAGAGAGGCGTTTTATGGATGGAAACTTGGCGCAGCTGCCTGTGACTCTTGTTCCCACGCCCCTTCTCTGAGAGCCCTCAGCAGCTGAGGAAGGCCCCTGTCCCTGACAGGTTTTCTCTTTTGGCTCTCACATTGATTGGCGTGAAGAGTACTTTCTTTGTGAGCTGTTTTGTCTCCAGCCTGGATACATGCTACGCCCTAGGTCATGTCATAGAACATTTAAAGCAGTGTCAGGTGACACTGGCCATTTTTAAATGGCGTCTCATTGGCTTGGTCTAAAGTGACTTGGGATTTCCTTTCTTTTGTTCAGTCCATCTGTCTTTGTGTTTGCTTATATAACAGTTATTGAGTATCTGCACTGGAGTTATACATCTTCTGCTTCCCTTTAAAGGGAGCGTCCAGGAGTGGTGATGTAGCTGAGGGGAGGAGCAAGTGGTTCGCATATGCAAGGTCCTGGGCCAGTCCTAGAAGCCTTTTATATTCTGTGGCTCTGAACTGCCTAGTCAGCAACTGCTCTTTGTTTCCTAATGTGCTTAATTCTCTTTTATTTTCTTCTGAGAATTTATTTGGTTTTTATACCAAGAGGCATAACGCGAGCACTTGCTTAGTAAGTGTCTATTTAAGAGGAATAATAGATGTTTTGGCCGTCATTCAGCGGACACTCAGTTCTTTAATAGCAGACATTTAAGCTCAACTTCAGAGCAACCTTTCCTGCAGAGATGAAAATAAGAACCTGCTGGCATGATTTTCCTGTAAGGAAGTCTGAGGAAGAGTCATTCAGTTTGGAAAGATAGGCACTAACTCTTCAGGCGAGCTAACAATGGCTGCATCTCAGGAATGTTAGTCAAGATGGTTGTCTGAGCCACCGGAGTGCCTTGAGAAAGTATTCCAGGGGTATGATGTCTAGAAAGGCCAGAGTCATTGGCGGGAGGTTGGAGAGGGTTGGTGAGTTCTTGTTTACAGTTTCATCTAATGGCTGCATATTTTCCTGGTCAGGGAACCCTTATATGAGCTAACCTTATTCTTCATCATGTAGATGCAATGCCCAGAGGAGAACGTTGTAGGATTGTTCCATGAATTGTATTGCACTGGGGGGATAATTTGAGCACTTCATGTTCTGAGGTGGTTCCTGTAAGAACAACGATCATTCAATTTCAGCTTATTCTTCTAAGATACTAAAATGAATTAGTTTGGACATGAAAACATAGGATATACTCTCTGATGTTGCCAGGGTACAGTATGGATTATCCCAAGACTTGACAAGAGCCGTTGTGGCTAGTGGTTACATAACCCCGACCGAATCTTGAGCCTCATGGACTTCACTCAGCTTCCCCAAACCAAAGGTGGCCTACGTTGGTTCTGCTAAACTTCTTAGCTCATCCGTTACTAGCCCCTCTGAATAAAACTGTATGTATCATTCTGGTATCTGAGTGGTTCAAGTGTCTCTGCAAGGCAGTAGTAGTCCTGTCTGAGCTCCATGTTCTCTCTCCCTGTTTCCTTTTCATTGTTTTGTGATGCGGTCCACTTAATAGCATCCAAAAGAAGTAACTGCCACCAAGGGTCCCACAGCTCCCTCCATTCTCATTGGCCGTCAGAATACAATGAGGCTTCTTCAGTTTAGAAGATGAAAACATGTGAGATCTCTTGTGCATTCACTGGAGCTGCCCTCACTCTGGGTGTCCTATCTGATCTAGAGATTGCATGGCAGGCAGCAGTGTCTGTCCCTGCCTATTTTTGTTTGTTTAGACCAAAATTAATAGGAAGATTCTCTTGTAAACCATGAGGGTTATCCATACAGACACCCCAGACATCCCCCTCTGGGGATTTTTTTTTTTTTAACCTGGAAGTTAAGAATATTTTCTCTCTGAGCTCAACACTTTCTGCACAAAACAACAAGAACAACAAACAAACAAACAAAAACGTACATGTGTACTCTTGATAATGAATGCTAACATTGGCTTTTGTGTATCAAAGTTCCTTCCCAGCTTTCATGATGCATTTGTACTTTATGCTGCATTCGCAGTAATGACTTACATGCATTAATGTATTTGTCATTAGTACGATTTTTGGTTTGCCTTTACTGTCCACCCTCATTAACCAGAAGGGATACAGGCAAGTTCAATCTAAAATCTTTTATAAATTTTTATTTAATTTTATGTGTATGAGTCTTTCTCTGTGTGTATGGCTGTGCACCACATTGCCAGAAGAGGATGTTGGATTCTCTGCAACTGGAGTTGCAGATGGTTATGAGCTACCATGGGGGTGCTAGGAATTGAACTTGGGTCCTCTGGAAGAGCATCGCATTCTCTTCACCACTGAGCCATCTCTCTGGCCCTCAATATACACTCTTCATTCATAATTTATTCGTAACTTGCTTTTTACTCGAGCAAGTAGTTGCCTTTATGTTTGCTCAGAAACCCCCCTGAGAAGGAATCCACCTGAAGATGAATTTATACTAGGCCAATGGGAAGGAGGTTCACATGCGATTTTGACTTGTTTCCATAGTCTCAGACAGAGGTCTTCATCTCTGTCTTCTCCACATTCTGCCTCCTGGAGTTATAAGCATTGGGAATGGGGATTAGAAGAGGTTTTGGGTTTTTTTTTTTAAATTGGGGTTTGGAGCCCCAGTGTCCTCTTCTGGCCCCTGTGGGTACCCACATGCATGTACACACACACACACACACACAAATAAGTAATAAAATATTTACATTTGGGGTTCCTAGGGAAACATTGTTGAATATTTAAGTGAGCAGATGATAATTGCTTTATTAATAAAGTTCTAAGAGGACTGGGGTTGTAGCTCAGGGCCAGGCACACACCTACTGTATTCCAGGTCTTGGATTGACTCCCCACAAACATAGAAATATCAGTCTTTTATAATATGAAGTTCAGAGTATTTTCAACTCAGGTGCCTATGATTTTGTAACTTGACTGTTAGTTTTCACATTAACTTCAAGCTTTGTGGTGACTTGAGGTCCAGGGTCCATAACCTTGTTAGGTCCAGCAGAGCAGACCTGTTCTTGCTGTCTGCCTGCCTGTCTGTCTGTCTGTCTGTCTCACTGTCCTTATAATTGTCAGCTAAGGAACTGAATGTGTTTTCTTGCTGAACTATCTTCTTTCTGCTTTTCCCTTTTGGGGAGCTTTAGTGAGCTTGGTTTTTTCTGTTTGTCATGGATTTCAGTTATTATAACAACTTAAATGAGTATTGATCCAAGCATTTTTGATTCTGTAGAAACCATCTTTTACCCCCCCCCCATGCATATGTTTTAAGGTATTTGTTTGTTTTTTGTTTCCTGGTAAAGAAGCCAGGTGTGATGAAGTTATCATCTACTTCCTTAGGAACTTTTTGTTCTGGTGCTCTGTCTGGTTAAAAGAATAAATGAGTTTTATGGCCTAGTGGGAAAAGCTAATAATTGACAATAGACTTTCTTTGGAAAATAGATCTCAGATTCCATGCAGTTGATTTGCAAGCATACCTTTGGCTCATAAGGCATTGCTTGTTAAATAATTGACAAAGCCTGGGGCTTTGTTTTGGTTCCCTCAAGTTTTCCATAGTTTGGTTTCATGAAATCAGAGCCCAAAGCAGGGATTTGAGTGCAGGTAGTGTTTTTTTTTTGTTTTTTTTTTTTTTTTCAGATGATCCCAGGAAGGAGGGCTGAAATGGCAGGGACAGAGAAGAGTTAATAGCAAGTGTGCCGTGAAGGTTGATGCTGTTGACAGTCTCAATCTGCTTCTGCCCCGATCGCTCTCTCTGATTGATGGGAGCTGGACACCCATAGTCTTCAGTCACCTTGTGCTTTCGGTGGCCACTTAAGTCCACACGCATCTGGGCTGTGTTTGCCTTTTAGCTAAGTTGGTTACTCTGTCCTAGAGAAGAAATAGAGAGACCCTGCACTGCTTGTGGTGGGAACTTTCAATCAAGGCCTTTCTGCTTGGATCCCCTCACTGTGGGTACTGTTGGAATAAGCCAGGTTGATGGAATGAAACAAGAGCCATTCTGAGTATCTGTTCTCACTAACCACCATCAGGTTGACTGTGCAGTACAGCCCACCATTTCAGTGAACCAAAGCTATCTGTTTTAGGAGACCACCACTCCCCTACCACTAAGAAGGTAAATAGACAGCCAGACATGGTAGATAGGCTGATTTAGGAAGACATGGTGGCCATCAACGGTGTGATGCATTCTATATTAGAAATATTAGAATGTTGAAATGCATGTTCAAGGCCTGATGAAACATGGCATAGGATAGGTGATAGGACACTATGCTTGTGTGTGCATGTCTTATCATGGAAAGATAATGGAAACTGTTATAGCACGTAAAGCATGATTGCTCTAATGTGAAGAAACATTGATATGTTCTAGGTGAATTCATAACCATATTGCTGACATACAATCTCCATAGTTTGATGAATTTGCTAACAGTCTTTAGAGGGGAGAGTATACTTGGTACCGTGAAGCTGAGGAAGAAGCAGAGGGGTAGAGGTTGGAGAAATCACAGTTCACCAAGCCATTTACTGAATCATTGACAGTGCATGCAGGTCAGTCCTAGACCTGGTGGCTGGTATCCAGACCCTCGTGTTTCTGTGCACCTGGGCAGCACACAGGTCGTTAGAAGAGCTGCCTCCCTTTGATGAGCCACACAGAGGCAAACACTTAGTATACACAGAAAGTATTTTTCTTGGGGACAGTCCCTTATCTGCTGTCAATGCTTTTAGCATCTTCCTGCATCCTGAGGTTGCAGTTACTGAGGTAACAGTTCTTAGTGAGACTGTTTTCAACATTCAGGCAGGTAGGCACGTATTCAGTACAGATGTAGAATTAAGATCCTGAAAAGTTATTTGTGAAAAGAAAAGATGGAGATGACCCATCTCATAGGATCCCTTGGGGTCGGAAGAATCACCAGGTGTACCAGGCCTCTGCTGCCGTAGGTCACAGATTCGGCAGCAGACATCATTTTGTCTGTGAAAGGTTCTTCAGTGACTCAGCTGTAGTCTTTGGATTGCTAAGAGGGTCTTTCTATTAGTGATGAATTAAGTCTGGGGCATTCATGGATGTCTGGAAGCCTTAGCCCTGCCATCTGAAGTAGGATAGGTAATGATTTCTTCTCTGTAGAAGTGCATCAGACAGTTAGTTCCTTGGAGGTAGAGGAAGCTGGTGTCTTCTGTTAGCAATACTTCAAATATTTGAAAATAGCAACTCTAGCTTCTCTTTCTTCTTTTAAGCCCTTTTTTGGTGGGGAGGGGAGTTGGGAATGGTTGTATTTGGAGACAACATCTTACTGTAGAGCCCCAGCTGTCCTGGAACTCACTCCATAGACCAGGCTGGTCTTAAGCTCACAGAGATCCACCTGCCTCTGCCTCCCAAGTGCTGGGATTAAAGGCATGTGCCACTATATCTGGTAAGACTTTCTTTTTTAGGTCAGTGTTTCCAGACAGGAAGCTCAGAGAAAGCTAGCGCTCGCTCTCTCGCTCTCTCTCTCTCTCTCTCTCTCTCTCTCTCTCTCTCTCCCCTCAGGGAAGTTGTGACCTGTAATCCATCCTGCTGTCAGCTTCAGCTCAGGGTTTGTGAGTTTGCTGTATGCTATTTAGAGCTTGCTTGTTTTTATTTCCAACAAAATATTTAGAACAGACCATTGGATTTTATTCTAAGTGTTTAATTTCTGATATAATCTTTTAATTTTGAAGTACACTCATGGATGGAAGGTGTGTCTACTATGGAATCATCAGCATCCATCCAAGAATCTGGTACAAGAGAAACATGTAGTGAATACATATACATACATGTTCATATGTTCATATATCCATATATATGTACACATATATATGTACATGTATATGTGCATATCAACACACATATAGCCATATAAGACATATATATATTCATATACAGATACACAAATACATATATACATACATATACATGTGTACCCATATATGTATATACACACATGTACAAACATTTATATAACATACATATATGTATTACTTCTGTTCATGTCATAGTGTAGTGTACAGATTATTTTTACAAAAGATTTATTTTTACCTTTGTGTGCATGTGTGCGTGTGTGCATGTGTGCATGTGTGCACGTGTGAATGCCTATACCCATGGAGGCCAGAAGACAGCATCAGGTCCCCTGGAGCTGGAGCTACAGGTGGTATTGAGCTGCCTGGGATGAATGCTGTGACCTGAACTTGTGTTATCTGAAAGAACAATAAGTGCCCTTAACCTCTGAGGCATCTCTCTAGTGGCCATATATAGCTTATTTCAGTGTCCAGGTTTTAGGCAGCATCCTGCTATTTACTCAGAAATAGTGACTCTTATATATTTTTGCAAATACTTGCCATCTTCCTTCCATGGGTAAGGAGGGAAATTATGTGGTTAGATGTTTACTGCTCTAGTTGGCAGCATAAACCTAGGAGAGCGGTGTAACTTTAACTTTTTCAAAACCTATTTTAAATGATGGTTTTTCAATGCTTTAACCTCCCTTTTAGCCTACCAGTACAGCTTCACAGATTTGGGGCCTGAATCCCTCTTGGATTCAGACCTTGGATTCACCCTGGGACTTACCATTCAGAATCCTCTAGTGGTCTTTTTCTCTGTCTTAACTCAGTTTTGGAAGGAGGATAGTGAAGAATCGCACCCCGCATGTCTCGGTTCTGCCTTTACTTTCTAAATTCCATTTCACAGACTCACAGAAGCTTCTTAAGGGACCTTGGGATTTTCAGTCCAGCAACCGTGGATGTACTGCCCCTCCTCCAATGGCTCGACCATCACAGGGTTGGGACAATCTCCAGCTTGTATCTGGAGGATCACCAAGTATTGCTAGGATTAAGTGGTCCAACGTCCTGCAGCGTAGAACTGTTCTCTTTGCCATAGTGACTTAAAGATATGATAGGATCATGATGTGAGTCATAGAGTTGTCATTTTCACCTTGAGAACAAACCAAAGAGCCCATTTTAGAGGACCATTGCTTGATAGGGAAAAGAGAAAGAAGGAAGAAGACCTTTGGGATCTGACCTAGAGCTGAACAGAGAGATGGAATCTAGTCTATTCCTTTCTCTCTTGCCTCTCACCCTATGCACTTGCTGACAATAATTTACCCCAGAGCAGGTGTGAGCATCCGGGTGAGAGGAGAGCCGCTATATACCCTAAGAGCTCCCCAGGACACAGGCAGCCCACACAGTCCAGGGAAGCCTTTGTTGCTTAAGAGTCCAAAGTACGAAAACTGTTAAGAAGGCATTTGCAGGGAACAAAATAGCCCATTTCCCTCATAAGGAACTCACAGTTAAAATATAAATAAAAAGTTTATCCAGCCACTTATTTATATTGAAAATAACATACATTTTTTTTCTTGTTTTCTTTTTGTTTTTTTTTTTGAGACAGGGTTTCTCTGTGTAGCCCTGACTGTCCTGGAACTCACTCTGTAGACCAGGCTGGCCTTGAACTCAGAAATCCATCTGCCTCTGCCTCCCAAGTGCTAGGATTAAAGGCATGCACCACCACTGCCTGGCTTTTTTTTTTCTCCCCCTAATATACCTTTAATTTATATTAAAACTAATTTACCTCTTCACATACTCAGTTGGTATTTTTTTTTAATCATCATTGTAGGGATGCAGGTAAGTAAAAGAACACCTGATAAGAATGTTTAAGCTATGGGTTTAATCCCCAGCTCCAGAAACAAACCAAAACAAAACCTCTAATCCTGGAAATGCCTTCCCAAGACTAGAGAGAGTCTCTGTATACTCTAGTTGCCTCTGAGAGAGCATGACAAGCCTAGCTGGGTGTGACTGGTTGTAAAAGAGTCTGTGAATCCTGTTTACTGCTCTTGGGACACCAGTTCTGGGGATGCTAGCTGACATAGAGAAATATAACTTCCCTGAAATACATTCCCGTGTAGAAGCCACTTGTAGGCACTTTAGCCCTTAGCCTGGCTAAGGTCTCAGTTCACAGCCACCATCAACAGCAGGCTGAGGGGAGCTGTCTCAGACAGCCATACACTTGAGTCTGCAGAAGACTTCAGCCACACCTGGAGTACGATTATAGTCGCATGGGAAAGCCCAACCCAGCCCTGTCCAGCCCAGCTGTTTCTGAATTCTTGAGCATCAAGTTATGAGAAAGTAAAATGGTTGTTTCAAGCTATTATGCTTTAAGCTACTTTGCTACTTAGTAACTGGAGGACACGATAGGCCAAGAAATCAAAATATTTAGAATGAATGGTGTTGTAGTCTGAGATATATTCTGTGCTTTACTTTGTTAATGAATAGTCTAGATATTATTTGAACCTCTTATGAACAATGAATATTTTCTTCCCTTTTCAATACTAGGGCTAGAATCCAGGTCTCTTGTGTACTAGACAAGTGCTTATTAACCCAACAAGCTTTTCCCTTGTTGTGGGAACTCTTGGCCAATTACTGAGGCTACTTAGGATGCTAAGAAAAAGATGCCTTGGTGCAAAAATACCTTAACAACACAGAGAGACCTGAAAGGACTCTCTTCTTCCTTGAGAAAAGAAGCATGCAGTCTCTCTTCTTCTCCCTGCACTATATTATCTATGATAGTTTGAATATGCTTGGTCCAGGGAGTAGCACTATTAGGAGGTGTGGCCTTGTTGGAGTAGGTGTGGCCATGTTGGAGGAAATGTGTCATTGTGAGCTTGGGCTTTAAGACCCTCATCCTAGCTCCCTGGAAGCCAATCTTCTGTTCGTCTTTGGAATAAGATGTAGACCTCTCAGCTCCTCCTGCACCATGCCTTCCTGGATGCTGTCATGTTCCTGCATGGATGATAATGGACTAAACCTCTCTAAACTTGTAAGCCAGCCCCAACTAAATGTCCTCAGAAGAGTTGCCTTGGTCATGGTGTCTGTTCATAGCAGTAAAACCCTAACTAAGACATTATCTAAAGGTGTGTACCACAAGTTAGCCAGAAAACCCCACAAAGGCATGCAAATCAGGAGGCTCAGGGCTGGGAGATGCATATCTGAAAAGCCACCAAGTATCTGACAGGTGTCACTTCAAAGATCCACTGTGAGTCATTGGCCGGCGTGATGCCGGAGGGTGTTGTGGCCAGGCCAAAGGTGGGCGGAACAGGACAGTGGCCTACAAACAGTGTTGAAGTTTTGCTGTCCATGCATCAAAGTGCAGAAAGTGTGGCTGAACCTAGGGTGCAGATGTGGGGTTCCCAGCTCAAAGGATCTGCAGGCTGATGGAGGTCCTGCAGTTAGACTTGTGCAGATGTGAGTTCCTTGGCGACCTTTCTCAGTTCCCACATCTTAGCCCAACAGTGAGAATCCTACCACGTGCATGAGGTGACCTGCATCGAGACTTTCCAATAGGATATACATCTGTGTATCCTGTATGCACCACCTCAGGTTGCTTTTCCCCCCTAGCTGCCAGGAATCGTTCCACTGTATCTGAACGTTCCACTTCAACATAAACCACATCTGAAGTCATTGTTTTCATAGTCTGGCTCCCCAGCTCATTCGGAATGCCTCGGCAAGTGTCTGGTGAATGTGGGCTTTGTGTCTGGCCCTATTCAGTGTGCTAGGTGAGACCGGCCTGGCAATGGTTTCTGTCACAAATGTGTCTCCCATTCTGAGAATACTACTTGGTGTTTGTTCGACCCTTACTGAATGAAGAAGCATATGATGTTGTGGTGAGCCAAAACACAACTCGAAAAAGATTCTGTCCTTAGAAAATTGGCTGTGGTAGAGAAAAATCTGGAATCTGTGTTGGGGGAGAATGGTTAAAATTACAAGGAGATGTTTCTGTTTTTATTATGTTTTAGATCAACTGATTAACTTCAGACAGGGTCTTTCACTACAGCTTAGGCTTAACTCGCTACTGTAGCTCAAACTGACCTCAAACTCACAGCCATCCTTCTGCCTCAGCCTCCCACATTTCAGTGAACACATGTGTGAAACACTATTCTCAGTTTAGATGATGGTGTTTATTCATCTTGGGGAAAAGAAGAGCTGCCAGTGAAGGGTACCATGGGATACAGCTGGTACTTAAAGTGTTTTCTTCTTGATTTGTTCATTGTAATAAAATAACGGAGTCTTAGGCATCTTTACTATCAAATATCCTGGCAGGTGGTTTTGGACTTACTCAGATACAAAGGGGTGGGGGGGACCCTAATCTTGGAATTCATCAGGAAAAAGAAATTAGATGTTGACCCCTTTGGGCCAGAATTATTGCTGCTTGTATTGTGGTTTGTATTTTTCCTAGAATAGTGCACTGAGTTACTCATTCAAGGCGTCAGCATCCTCTTCCTGGAAGTGGTCTAAGAAGAAAATAGCTCCTCTCCTAACCCAGAAAACCCCACCAAGGCATGCAAATCAGGAGACTCAAGGCTGGGAGATGTATATCTGAAAAACCACCAAGTATCTGACAGGTGTGAGATACTGTGAGCCATTGGCCAGCGTGAGGCTTAGAGGGTAGTGTGACCAAGCCAAAGGTGGGGCTAAGCGGAACAGTCACCCCAAAACAGTGTTGAAATTTTGCTGTCCAAGTGTCTTAAGTGCAGAAAGTGTGGCTAAAAAATAGGGTGCGGATGTGGGTTCCCTGCTTGTAGAATCCTTAGGCTGATGGAGGGAGGGCCTGTAAGAGCTTATGGAGCCCAGAGGTAGATTAGTGCAGAGGTGAGGTCCCTTGGCTATGCTGGGATGTTCGTTACTGAAGTTGTTGCTAAGTTAGAGGAGCCGGTTGCACAGAAAAGATACCTCAGAGGAAACAAAAGTTACAGCACTGGAGTAAATCCCACACAAACGGAGTGCAAAGACGAGTGAACATGAAAGGACATGAATTGATTTCTATTCATCGATGAAGAGAAAGAAAAAGCATCTCATGGCGAAGTTCTTAGCCTTAGCAAGTGAAAACACAGATGCTAATTTGTAGTACAAACCTTTGGATAAGATAGTGCCAGGAAATTGTCTGCACGCTTGCTTTTTTGAGGAGGAAGAGAGGTTATTGGGAGGTTGGATCTTTCTGTGTTATGGTGTCGGCACTAAGGCATCTTTTTCTTAGCATCCTTGCAGCCTCAGTAACTAAGGTTACATCTAATGCAACAAGAGACTAGATGCTCTGCTGGCAAGTGTAGTTGTTATAACCACTCTTTAACCAGAGCTCCACCCACATCGCTGGGTACAAAGAACCCTAGTTTTTCTATCTTTGGCTTCTCTTCAGTAGTCATCCTTTTCTTTATTTAAAATTAGGAAGTTTTAAATTTCTTTCTTGATTTTCTTTATCCATTAAAAGACTGTTTTGAGGGGCTCAAGAGATGGCTTAGTGGTTAAGAGCACTCACTGTTCTTCCACTGGACCTGAGTTCAATTCCCAGCACCTACATGGCAGCTTATAGCTGTCTAACTCCAGTTCTAAGGGATCTAATACCCTCACACAGATATACATGCAGGCAAAACACCAATGCATATAAAATAAAAATAAATCATCTTAAAACAAAGAGAATGTTTGGGTACTTACAGTCTATCCATACCGGGAACGGTGACTGACTAAGAGATTGTTAGTTCATTATTGCTGTTACTCTGATATCATGTGTTTGGTTGGTTTTACTCTTGAGATTCAAGGTTGACTTCACACATGGATTTTGGGGTGGGTGAAGTGCAGTGGTATAAAAAAGATACAGAGTGAAAGTGAATGAGCCCAAACCATATTTGATCACAGTTTATTCAGGATCATGTCATCATCAACAATCCGCCCCAATTTACTGTGTCCTAGTGAAGGTACAAGCAGCATAGAAAACATGACCGCTTTCCTAGAGCTTGTGTTTCCAGTTTATTAAATTTGACTTGTGTGATTTGCTTCATAATCGAATCTGTTTCTTAGCACTGCACTAATATTAGATTTCCTCGGAGACATTCATAAATACAGGCTGAGTCAGAGTGCTTACCCTGGTCTTAAGTAGTTTAGCGAAACCCTTAGAAAGGTGGGTTCCTTTTTAGGTTACTAAGGATCCCCCCCAGAAGCAAATGCAGCCACTGTGCAGGGAAGGCTTGCAATGTGTCTCAGGCAGGGAGGACACTGCTTTATCCACAGTACTGACTTTGAAGGTGGGGGGTGGGGAAGGTGGGATGACGGGGTGGGGGGAGGAGGGTAGTCAGAAGAAATGGTGGCACTTTCAAGAGTCCTTTCAGGTGTGTTATTTTGGATCTGTGTACCTGGGAAAAACTCCTGATTCCAGTGCCAGCCATTTCACAAGTTTACGTAGCTGTTGAAGAGAGCAGGCATAGACTGATGTTTCCTATTTATTACTAAGGGAAAAATGACCCTCCATTCTTAGTGGTAAACCTCTGAAGACCTGAGAGAAGTGTAGACAGAGCCTTGTTTACACAGGTTTCATAGATGATCCTCTCTTTCTTTAAAAGCCATCTGCATTTCCTCCAAACCGCCCCAGGGCAGATGTGCCTTCGGGAGGAGAGGCCTCATCTGTGGAATACACATCTACAGTTACCATCTAGGAATGATGGGCAGATCTCTGCATGGATGCTGGATGACTGCTTTTCTAGTCTTCAGGCTCCTCCTTCAGTCACATATTTTAACACATGTGGATTCAGCCTATTTCACTCAGTCAGTCTGTGGGGAGGCAGATGCCCCAGTTTCTGTCACTTTTTTTTTTATGGATTCTTTTTGTTTTTCAAATCTTTTGACAAGGAGCCTGCTGATAACTGATCCCCCAGTGCAGCCTTCCCAATGACCCAGGGACCCAAAAACTTAATATGTCAGAACGGGTATCTTCTCCAGCTTCAGGTGCTTTGGAAGTGGACCTGACCAAAAGCTGGGAACTGCCTGTGTGTTTTGTTTTGGAATGAAATGTCCGAATGGGTAGTCTGAAGGATTGTTTTCTCTTTCTTAAAACCTCTGAGATAAAAGCCGGTATGAAGGCTGCCTCTGTAGCTTGAGTGCTCTGGTCTCTCCTGCGGAACCCACTGTGGTCTGACCCAGAGTCCTGGGGACACAGAGAGAGGGCGGTTTCTCAGCTTGAACACAGTCAATGTGCGCCATGGGTGCGGTGCTGTGCTAGGGAAACCATGCAAGGGTGTAACAGGTGGAATCATAAGTCTTTGGGCTGCTGCAGCCTGGGGACTGTAGGGAATTAGTGGTGTAGCGTGACTTAATCCGGGCAGCTGTCTGAAAAGCCTACACGTTATCTGGATGTTTCTTCTAGCTTCAGGTTGACAGTTTCTTTGGGACTACACAGACGACAGCCTTCCAAACAGGCAGTGTCATAGCTGAGTTGAGAAAGAGCAGCCGTGCCGCCCAGCTCTGTGAGCTCCAGCATGCACAGCCAGCTTGCAGGACAGTTTTGTACCATAGTTGTGAATAGGAGTAGTTTGTTATTTCCTTTTTATTTAAGCTTGTTGAATAGCCAGGCCTGCTATGCCCCAACACAAGGTTCTGTTGGGCTTTTCTCTTACTTAACCAGGATGCTTACCACATTACTAAGCCAGGCTGAGAGGGGCTGCTCCAGGCGCTGTGTTATAAAGTGTGAGCGCAGGCCATCCCGCCTTTAAAGTTTAAAGGGAAACAAGGCTGGGTGCTTCTAGCTTCTAAAGTTTCAGAAAACAGACTGAAACCTTGCACCTAACAGGAAGCAAAATGTTTGTACCAGAAACTCTTGTGCTCTCTCTCCAACAAACAAACAAATGGATACATTCCCACACCGTTTGTGAGAGCTGGTATGGGGGAAAGGCTGTAGGCTTGACTTACGATTTTTTTTGCTGCTCATAGCAGGTAGTGCGGATACATAGCAGCCTCCCAGAACAAAGCGTATGTCTTCTGCCTGCATTGCTGCATTGCTATAACCGAACAGGTTATAGCCATCTGTCTCCCAGGAAAGACAGGGCAGGTACTGGCTCTGAAGCTTGTGCTGGATTTCAAAATGGAGAAAAATGGAGGAAGGAAAAGTTACATGTTTGTAGGACTTTGAATGACATCATTACACAGTTTGAGTTTTAAATTTTTAGAAATCTGTAGGGTGCTGGGAATCAGCTAAGTATCCATTCTAGCACTGACAATATCTCTGAATGAAAAAGAAATAAAAAGGCAAGGAACATGACTGGTCTGGGGTTTCTGCACTAGATGAATGAAAAGAAGAAATAAAAAAAGGAAAGGATATGACGGTCGCTAGGTAGGGTGGAAGAGAAAGTTTATTATAGACATTTGGGAGCACAGTCAGAGGCAGACACATCTGGGAGAGTCCAGAGTAGACAGGACCCAGAACCACGCCTGTGAGGGGGAGGGGAGAGGGTGAGCAGATGCAGTAGCCAGGAGGCCCCAAAGAGAGTAGATGAAAAGGCCAGGTGACCAAAAGGTTGAATTATATAGGGAAGGGCAGCTGGGAGAAGGGTAGCCCTGCCCCTGGGCTGGCAAAGTTTAGGGTAGGGGGCAGGGTATGCCAGCAAGGAGGGCCTGTGACCTTGGGAACTGAGGGGTGCAGGGAGAAGCTGGTGGCCAGGTCTGCTTTGATATGCTAATGGGTACCTCAGCCATTTGTCCCAGGCTTGAAACCTAACAATCGCCAGGTCAAGACTTTGTTTTATTCATCGTTTACTTATAAAGAATGAATGTGTGAAGAATCCCACGCTGTGATGGGTAATATGCCAAATAGTTGAATGTATTATTATTTTAGGCTATATTAGCGATAGCTGAATGTAGTATTATTTTAGGTTATATTAGCGATAGCTGAATGTATTATTATTTTAGGCTATATTAGCGATAGCTGAATGTATTATTATTTTAGGCTGTATTAGCGATAGCTGAATGTATTATTATTTTAGGGTATATTAGCGATAGCTGAATGTATTATTATTTTAGGCTATATTAGCGATAGCTGAATGTATTATTATTTTAGGCTATATTACTGATCTCTTCACCCAGAGGCAGTTGTGCACAAATGGGAGTCAGTGCTGGAGGCTGATGCGAAGGAGAGATTACCTGAAGGAAAGGCATGTGTGACTTCTGAGAATAGTTTGCTACCAAGTGGTTCAGCGGTTGACATGGTGGCCCATCTCCTGAGGGGTTGGGAGAGCTGGGCACGCATCGCAGCAGAAAGCCATGAGGAGACCGGGCAGGGCCCGGTTCTGGGAGGACATCTGGTAACACATGAGATGCTCTGAGCGGGCAAGACAGGCTGGAGCTATCGCAGTTTTCTAGGCTAAAGCAATCACTGCACCCTGAACCAGGCAGTAAGCCAGAATAGAACAAAGCCGATAAACGCCAGTGGCAGAGACATGAGAGGCATCTTTGATGCCACGAATTTCCTCCTGTGTGTCTTTTTATTTCTCATGGACACTGCCCAACTTGGAAGTAGGAGGAGAAGGAGGAGGGGGGAGGAGGCGTTGCCTAGAAATAGAGGCTGGGTTTTCTAGGGTTTGCTGTCTGCTTATTGCCAGAGACTCTCTGCTATTCCATCATTATTCTCCCTAAAGAGGTATTAGGAAGATTGGTGTGGGAAGAGTTCCGGTCGCCAGCTGCCCCTGCCTACCCCTCGGTGGCTGCGGTGGCTGTGACCTGCTGGGACTTGTTAATCTCCTGTTCCCAGTCCGCCCGGTTCAGCGACCTCCTACTATCTTCATGGCCCACCCACTACAGTTTAGTACTCCGAGGATAGAAGAATAGTGACCTTTGAAATGCCTCTCTCCATCATAGCCCCAGGATTTCCTCTCTGCCTTGCAGCTTTCTCTCATTGAGTCCTTCCTCAGACTCACTGGGATCGATCGCCTTGATCTGCACCCTGCTGCTATCTTCTCTGATGTGGTTGGATTGTACAGACAGCCATTCTGATGGCCTAGGTACCTTGATGGGTGCCACGCCTTCCACCTCTGAATTTCTCTCTTATATCTCCACTTCAAATGCAGCCTAGCTATTTATTTCTATCCCCGAATTCACTCTTATATTTTCTGAGTACATTCTAGCTATCCACACTAGAAGAGGGCATTGGATCCCATTACAGATAGTTGTGAGCCACCATGTGGTTGCCGGGAATTGAACTCAGGACCTCTGGATGAGCAGCCAGTGCTCTTAACTGCTGAGCCATTTCTCCAACCCTCCAGCATTTTAAAATCTTTTTGTAGATTCCAGGTTCCCACGCTCTCACTGCTGCATCCCACAGCTGCATTATCATCTTCAAAAGTACAGCTTCTTCCCGATCTCCTTCTCAACCTTGGCCTGTGTCTTAGTTTCTTTTTTTTAGATACAGAGTTACTAGGAGAAGCCATCCAAGCTTTGTTTGTGTGTCCCCAGCCCTCAGAGCCACTATCATCTTTGAAACTCTCAGTGATTGGACTGGGATACTACATTCTAAATCTCCAGTCTCCCAGAGCTTCCCTCCTGTGTGAATGGTTTTGGATGTAAGTATAAGAAAACTCATGAAGCAGTCTGGAAGCTTTCCGGTTCCCCAGTGGCTCCATTCATTGTCTTGAAGGGGCAAATGTATTATTCAGTCTTTAGTCCCTGTGTGCTGTTCCTCCAAACATTGCCTAGAGGCTCACTAGCCAGGGTTGGATCTTAGGAGCTTGCCTAAGATCATCTATGGCAAGAGGCATGGGCTTATCTCAGAGGTTTAGAATCCTCCATTTACAGCCTGGGGTTGAGAGTGAATTCAGCCTCCATACAGGCATAGCTCTCCAGTATAATGGGAACATACATACATTTATACACACGCACACGGATATGTATAAATACAAATATTTCCAGTGACTTTGTGTATAGTGGGAATGAGGGCGGCCATGAGAGTGACAGTGGCTTTCACAGCCTCGCCTCCCCTGAAGCCTTTTGCTCTTTGATTTGGACAGTGATCCCCCACCACGTGTCTCATTTCCTGCAGTAATTTTGCTCCTCTCTTTCTCTTAGGTTTTGCCTTCCCCCCTCACTGGCTCTTCTTGCTCTGCACTGACCTTGGTCATCCTAATGATTCCTATGATTTCCTCTGATAGCCCTTAGCTTGAGATTCTGAAATCTACCCCCCACCCCTTGATTCTTGTGTTTGGCATCTTCCTTAATCAGTTCATTTATACTGACCAGAAATAATTCTCATGTTACGCACTCTCCCTTAAGTATGGGATGTCTTGTTTTCCTCTCTTATTCCCGCACATGTTATCTCAAAAAATAGATACCTCAGTAACAAACAGCTTATTCAGTTTCTCTTGCAGCTAGGTACTGTCATATGACTAAAGCTGGCACACGCATATGCCTATGTGTATGTGCGCACCGAGTGCATGGATGTGCGTGATGCATGTACAGAAGAGAGGGGCGGAGAGAGAGTCACAGAGACGGAGACCGACTGACTTAGCAGCCTTCCAGGAGGTCTAATAAAAAGAGAGCTGTGCAGTGGAGAGCCTATCCTTACTGTTTTTCCTCCCTTCATCTTGTCTGAAAATTGAAGATGACAGAGTTTTAGAAGCTGTCTTGGACCTGGTAGAAGTCTTGGAATCCAGGGTAGAAGGAAGGATGCTGGGTACTTTATGTCCACAGAGTGGGCCAGTCAATTTTGGAAAGTCTTTCTGTAGCTTTTTATGTGACAGTTCAGGTGGTCTAATTCAGGATGCTATATAGCAAATCATCCCAAACCGGGCAGTTTCTAAACAACAGAAGTTTATCACTCATCATTTTGGAGGCTGATAGTCCACCTTCAAGGTGTTTCAGGTTTGGCGTCTGTTGAAGGCTCTGTGCTTCACAGATGGTCCTTCCTCCGTCTCAGGGCAGACAGCAGGGTGGGACTGCATACTGGGGGCCTTTAAAATTAGAGTAATCCTGCCCATAGACTATCTGCTGCTCAGAGGTCTCACCTAATCCATCACTGTGGTGATTAGGTGTCATTCTGTGACCTCAGGGGTGACAATGGAGGACAGAAGCACTCAGGTCATGGCAGCAGCTAAGCTCCTAAGGGTTTTTAGTCCACCTTTTGAGAGTAGGTGGTATGTCTGTTAATTCCAGCCACACACGTCTCCTCACAGTGATTTCTGCTCTGTTGCCCAAGCAGAATATAGTTCTGTAGCTCCCTCTCCGCGTCACTGTCTGAAACCTGTTTCAAGGGATATACTTTTGGGGGGGAAAACTACCAAGGAAACTGTTCAATATCCACAGGTTTGTTCACGTTAAATAGTGTGACTGTTTGAAGCAGGGGAGACGTGAAGTGAAAGCTTGTGTTTTCTTAGTGGAAATATCATTTGGTTCCACTACAGACAGTGTCTGCAGGCACCAGTGCTGGGAAGTTGGGGGTGGGGCCGGGGGGTGGGGGGCTGCTGAAGACAGGGTTGTATGTTAGGTATTCTTGGCAGTTAAGTGGCAGGTGGAAGATGCTTCATGGCCAGTAGCACTGTGAACCTAGCAGTCAGTCAGCTTCTAGATACCTAGAGTATCACTCTATGTATGGGTGGGTGGATGTGTCATATGTATATTTTGTTTGCTGCTGCATTGTTTGAACACAAAACTGGAAGCAACATAAATGTCTGGAAACAAGGCAGAGCGATGGCTGTATATTTCACGATTCTGTAGAGCAGCTAAAAGGAAACAACCAGGATTACGTGTGGCATTATGGGTAAGACTGAAGAATAGTGTACAGAACAATAAGCTGTTGATTATGTATAGCATGAAGTCATTAGCTAAAATGAAAATTATTCACGGATGTCTTACAACTGCTGGCCCTACCGAAGGCCTCTTTAATATCCACTAGGTATGCTCTTAAGAGCTCAACTGTTTATTTTCTCTCCATTTCAACTTGCTTCTCACCTTAGTACCAGTCTGGTTTCCTGCTGCTTGTGGGTCAGTACAGGCCGACATCAATGGCATTCACCGTGTTTGCCAGAGTCATCTTTCTGAGCCTGTGTCCACCCTGTCTCACCCCGCCCCCGCAGCCCTGGTGCCTGCAAGCACACTGTCTGTAGCTGGAATGACTCTTCTTCACCTTGCTGTCTTTTGTTCACCTGGCAGAGGCCTACATAGAAGTCTTCAAAGCCCAGAGCCAGCGTTGTTTTTGGGGTCAGACGTAGGTGTTTACTGTCCCATGGATGTGCAGGACTTCATTCTGGCTGGAGGCTCACTGTGCTACAGCTTGACCTTGTAAAGGGCAGTGTTCTTAGGGGCATCTCACGACCTCGGGGCTCGTTGCCAGATTATTGTACACTGTTGGGGCCCCTAAAGGTTGCCTTGGAGACCGTTGTCCTTTCTTACAGATCGTGAGAGGAATAATCGTTTTTAAACAGTTTTCTTTCCCTGTCTGAGATCAGGTTGAGAAGGACTTTTCAAACTCATTTTTGAGGAAAACAACCAGCTTTGGACCCCTTCATCACAAAGTTGACAGAGGTTGGTTGTGTCTTAGGGAGCAGTGGAAATAGTCATGCTGATGACTCTTCTGCCAGGAGGACTCTCAGAATGAATTAAGTAGACACAGAGGGATTGCTTTTAGGAGACTGTGTGGACCCCATGCAGTGGGTTGACCCCAGGCCTGGGTCCATGCTAGGCAAGTACTCAAAACTGAACTATCGCATAGTCCCTTCTTTACATTTATAGCTTTCGGCTAAGTGTCTTACTACATTGCTCAGGCCCTCACATCCCTCTGTAGCCCAAACAGGCTTTGAACATGGGGTCTTCCTGCTGAAGCTTCCCCAGTAGCAGGGATGTAGGCCTGGTTATCACACCCTCTCCTTCCCTCCTTCCTTCCTTCCTTCCTTCCTTTCTTTCTTAGAATTACTTATTTTATTGTATGTGAGTACACTGTTGCTGTCTTCAGACACACCAGAAGAGGGCATCGGATCCCATCACAGATGGTTGTGAGCCACCATGTGGTTGCTGGGATTTGAACTCAGGACCTCTGGAAGAGCAGTCAGTGCTCCCAACCACTGAGCCATCTCTCCAGCCCATCTTCCCTTCCTTTCTTTCTCTCTTGTCCTTCCCCCTCTGCTTTACTAATGCTATTTTTGTTCATTGCAAGATAAACATCAGAGAATATAAAATAAAATTTACAGAGAAAAATTAAATGTCAGTGTTTATAGGGGGTCAGGGCATTCCTAAATATAGCGATGTCTTGTGTGAAAAAGAGGTCCAACAAATGTTTCAACAAAACAAAACCTATATATTATGTTATCGATAGTTGCCATTCTTTTTAAGTTCGGGCAGAATGGTAACTTAATTGTCTAACCCTTAGGTATACAGTGTAGCCACCTCCAGATCAAGATATTGATCATTTTTAGCATCTCAGAATGTCCCTTGTGGTTTCTTCATGACAATGAAACTGTCTTAATTGCGTTGGCAGTCACACAGTCTGTATGTACTACAGAATGTGCTGAACTGCACACAGCACACTCACACTAGATAGAGGTCAGAGCACATGAGACACTGACAGGGTTCTACAGCTCAGAACGAACAATCTTCTTGTACTAGTTAGCTGCATTGTATGTGATGTTTATCTCTTATTTAGAGCTATAGTTATGTATAAGACACAACCACTGGCATGTGTTGGGTAAGGTTCACTGATTTGCCCTGGACTGTTTTCATAGCTTTTTGTTGAATGAAAAAGAGAAATAAACAAGGAAGGGTGTGATTGCTCCTAGGTATGGTGGAGAAGAAGGTTTATTGCAGATACAAGGGAGTGTGCAGCCAGAGGAAGACACATCTGGGAGACCCTGGGGTAAATAAGTGAGGCCATGTGAGGAGAGGGAAAAGTAGTTGCTGACCAAGAAGGGTAGCCTGGGCCAAGAGACCGGTGTAACCAAAACTGGTTGACTTATATAGGGGCCAGAGGAGCTTGGGGGGAGGGAAGTTCTGCCCACTAGCTGGACTGGAAAGTTCAGGGTATGGGGTGGAGTGTGCCAGCCAAGAGGGTCCTTTAACAGGTAGAGACTGAGGGATGCTGGGAGAACCAGGCAGCCAACATCCGCTTTGATATGTTAATGGGCACCTCAGGCATTTGCTCCGGGTTGGAGACCTAACAGTTATGAGTATGCAATTATTTTAAATTAAAAAAAATCTCATATGCCTGTTTTAGTATTTTAGTGGGTATTAGACAGACTATGGTGTAAGCGCACCATCGACTGTCAATCATTTAACGACTTTCCTATACATTTTTCTTTCTTTTTTACTACCTCAAGCCATGGGCAATATTTGACCATATTTTTCAAAGAAGTCTTTTTTTTTTTTTTAATATTTATTTATTCAGTGTATGTGAGTATACTGTTGCTGTCTTCAGACTCACCAGAAGAGGGAGGGCATCTGATCCCATTACAGATGGTTGTGAGCCACCATGTGGTTGTTGGGAATTGAACTTAGGACCTCTGGAAGAACAGTCAGTGCTCTTAACCACTGAGCCATCTCTCCAGTCCCTTCAAAGAAGTCTTAAGAGAGAACAGACAGTAAGGTCCTTGTGATCATCCTCCAATGGCTCCTGACAATTTTGAAGACCATGCGTTACAAGGAATGAAATGAACCTGTATAACAGAGATAAAGTCAGAAAAGTGGTTTATTTTTTATTTTTTTGTTGTTGTTGTTTGATTTTTTTTTTTTTTATGGATTTCCCACTTGGCTGTTTCAAAAAGTCAAAAAGTCTAAGTGTTGAATGATGGGCAAGGAATAGACAACAGATGAGAGCTGACTTAGTTCAGCTCCCACCACACTCCATTCCACTGCATTTCAAGGGTGACAAGCACCTGGGAACCATCCACTCAAATGGAAGCTGTCTTATAAACTCAGTTTACAGGCTTTATCTAGAGACTGAGGCCTTCTGAACAGTTAGCCAAGCTTCCTTGGTATTGATCGTCATGATTTCCAACTTAATTTTGAGACCAGTCTGGGCACCACTGAGACTTTGTCTCCTCCTCAGTGTTTGGGAGCAAAGAGGCATGAATGCTTTTGGTAAATGTGTTCTGTCTGGGCCCAGCAGGCACCTTCTTCTCCAGCAGGTGATGAAGGTGTTTTATTTTGTTGACAAGTACTTCACCTCACTTCTATTCAATGAAAACTCTGTTTTTGATCCAAAGAATTTGATTGTCTGTCATTAAAGCTTATAACTCAGACACACAAAAGGGTTTTAATGAAAAGATTACTGCTTTCCAGACACACAGCAAGGGAGACGTACCCTTGCCAGTAAGATCATTATTGACAAGCTGTGTTTATCTGTGGGGTTTTCAAAATAAAAATCTACTAAGATGATTGATGCAGGTGTCTTTCAAATGAGGTCTGCCCTGCAGTGTGAGATTCGACTTTCATATCAAAACAACTCTCTGGGATGACCTTCTCTCCCGTTACTTCGGATCCTACATTTGCTTCCAGCTGAGAAAATTACTTTTTCATAGGTTTCCATTGCAAAACTCTCACTCCTTAGGTCTAACTGTGTGTGTATGTGTGCCTGTGCCTGTGCCTGTGCATATGCCTGTGCATGTGTGTGTGCTCTCGAGTATATGCGAGTGTGTGTGTGCGTGCGCGTGTGAGTGTGTGTGTGTGCGTGTACCCTTCAATATCAATCACATTCTGTTTTTTTTTCTTTTTCCAAGCTTGACCTTCCCCATCTTATCCATGGGCTGTTTATAGAAAATAGAGCTGGTATCATGCCAACAATTCCACAGTTTATTGTTTTAGGGTTTCTATTTATTCTATACATAATACTCATAAAGATCTTACATAGCTACATGTGTGTGTATATGTGTGTGTGTGTGTGAGGGGGGCTGCCATTCATGGAACACACACATGGAGGTCAGTGGACAACTTGTGGGACTCAGTTTTCTCCTCCCACCATGTGTAGTCCAGGGATCAA
This sequence comes from Tokudaia tokunoshimensis, assembly GCA_036184795.1. NCBI lineage: Eukaryota > Metazoa > Chordata > Mammalia > Rodentia > Muridae > Tokudaia > Tokudaia tokunoshimensis. The sequence continues at coordinate 71,917,178 of BTHU01000002.1, read as the reverse complement.
ATTCAGGTTGCATGGCTTGGTAGAAAGCGCCTTTACCTGATGACCCTTCTCACTGCTCATAGGGCTTTTGTTATTATTTATGTTTGCTGTTGCTGTTGTTTTGTTTTCTCTAAAGAAAACTTACAGTGTTATGCTCTAAAAAACTTACAGTATTATGGACTGATTCATTTTTCTCTGGAATAGCAGTAGAATGGGAAATATGATCAATGATCCGAGCAGTCACACTGTGGGTGAATCTGCTCTGGGAATTAGACTAACCTGTCATTATCCTTGCTCATGTCTGGGAGTTTTGTCCTTCTCTTCTTCTTCATAATTATTCATACACAAAGGAAAATGCTATACACATACAATTATAGAGTAAACATGGGACCTATTTAGAGTCCAGTGGGAGAAAAAACATTCCTAGGTGGGTGTATGTAGTTGCTTTTGACATTCATGGGTCTGTTGTTTTTGACACCAAGATGGTGTTAATGAATTATGAAGCTGAAATGTTTTTTTTTTGACTTTGTCTGAGTTTTTGGTGGTCCTCATGGTCTATGACTGGATGTTCCTGTCCTTGGGTTTCCATTTTAACTTTGTGCCAGGAGCCTCCCCCTCTTGGCTGGGCTGCCCTGTGCAGGCATCTGTTGGCTCGGCCTGTTGTCACTCTGTGAGTCATTGCTGGCCTTATTAAACTATTTTGGGCAGCGGCTTGTTCATTCTCCTCCCGTGAACCGTGAAGCCTGGAGTAGCTGCAGCAGCATCCGTTGGTCACGTGTGGAATTTGAATGTGAAGGGAAGGCAGTTGACTGGTTACAGCCTGGCATCTCACCTCACAGCAGTGGGCTGTCTGTCTACAGGGGCCACTCTGGGTTTGAAATGTTTATTTTGTTTTAAAAAGGAATGTCAGAAATGCCATTCCTGACCAGTGGCATCTCAAATGCCTGACTCCGTCAACTTGTCAGGTTGTGTTCTTACAACAAAATACCAAAAATTGCATAGCTTAAAAAGAGCAGAAATTTATTTCTCATTGTTCCAAAGGCTAGAAAGCCTAAGATCAAAGTGACAGCCAGAGTGGCGTCCCCCAAGAGAGAGCGTTTCTTGATTCATAGGTCGTACCTTTTGGGAGTGTGTTTACAGGGTGGAAGGGGCAGGTGGCACTTTGGGGCCCATTTTTTTTTTTTGAGCAGGAGGTATTGATCTCATTCTTAAGAACTTTGGCTTCCTAACCTAATTGATCCCCTACCCAGCTCCCACTGCCATCAGATTGGTGATAAGATTTTGCCTTATGAAAGCTAAGGGAAATAGGCATTGAGAGCCCAGCACCCCCTGTCTCCTTGTATTTTTCTTCACATATTCATGGTCCTCTCATGTGTTGGTGTTCTTTCACTCGAGTGTGCAAGCCTACCTCAGGTCCACAGCCCACAGTGTGACCTTGCCAGGAAAGATAGTGTAAGATTTAGTGATGGGTGCCTTCAAGTCCTATCATGGAGGACTTGATAAAAATCTCATTAAGCTCAGAGACTGGATGTGGGGACAGTGTACCCAGTCACACAGTAGCATTCCGGCCTGAGACAACACATGCTGGGGTTGATTGATGATACCTACTGACTATGACTTAGACCTAGACTGCTGGCATTGTCCAGAGGCATTAGAGTTCATCAGCTCTGAATACTAGTTAGTCACTGAGACAACATGCTTGCCTAATGGTGCATCACTGTATATGGAGGAAAGAGGACCAGACCTAGGTTTTCTTTCTTTTTTTTTTTTCATTAGATATATTCTTAATTTACATTTCAAATGTTGTCCCCTTTCCTACCCCCCCGAGAAAACCCCCTAACCCATCTCCCCTCTCCCTGCTCACCTATCCACCCACTCCTGCTTCCCTGTCCTGGCATTCCCCTATACTGGGGCATTGAGCCTTCTCAGGACCAAGGGCCTCTCCTCCCTCTGATGTCCAGCAAGGCCATCCTCTGCTACACATGCATCTGGAGCCATGGGTCCCTCCATGTGTACTCTTTGGTTGGTGGTTTAATCCCTGGGAGCTCTGGGAATACTGGGTGGTTCATATTGTTGTTCCTCCTATGGGGCTGCAAACCCCAGTGGAGGAGTTAGAGAAAGGACCCAAGGAGCAGACCTAGGTTTTCAAGTTGCCAGAGTTATCATCATTAAACCTTGTATCCCTGAACGTGCTGCTGGCTCAGACTCACAGTTGAGTTATTCTAGGCTCATTTGTTTTGGAACTAATGTTGTTTTACTACGTAGACCAAGCTGGTCTTTGCAATCCACCTGCCTCATCACCAGGGCACTGGGGCTGTAGGTGTGTACGACTCCACCTGGCTGATGGGAGTGTTTGTTGTTTAGCAGTAGTTACTTTTCTGTATGTTGTTTCATGTGGGCCTGTGTACTGGAGGCTTTCCACGGAGATCTCTGGCCTGGCCAGGTTCAGGGTTCAGGCGAAGGGGGAAAATGCGAGCAGGGAGGGGGAATCGTCTCCACTGTCTCCGCTGCCATAGCTGCCTCCACCTCCGTCTCCACTGTTGCTGCCACAGTTGCTATAAGATGTTGCACCCGTTGCCCTGTGCTGAGTAGGGTTGGGCTGAGCTGATGAAAGGCCAACTAGCCAGCAAGGATGTGGGGGAGCTTCCGGTGGTGTTTCGGGAGAACGGATCTCTTCCCAAGTGGCAATGTTACAGCTCTTATGACAGAATCTCTCAGACAATGGAGTAATTCTCACACACCTTTATTTCATCTGAATAGGATTATTATATACAATTTTGGGGTGGGTCAGGGTCTGATAGCAGGTACTTCCCATTGGCTTGGTCTGAGAGCTTGGGGATACCTTATGTGCATGTGGGAGGGCTTGGGGTGATGCTCTTACATGACTGATGGCCACAGACCTCTCTATGGGGGGCTGAGGGGGGCTGTAGCTACGTGACAGGCGCCAAGGGCCCAGGAGCTTGGCAAAATACCTACTGTTCTTGCAGGGTCACCGGGGTTTCAAGCCTGTGCTCAACCAGGGACCAGGCTTTCTTTCACAGCCCACCGTCCCAGTTTCACACTTTTCTTCACCTACCCCCTTGAAACACAATGTAGGCAATACATTCATTTCCTACTGGTGCTCTAATGGATCAGTTCTAGAAGTCAGATGCTGAAAACCAGGAGCTGGCAATATAATGTCTTCCAGAGGTTCTGATAGGGACCACACTCCCTGTTCTTTCCATCTTGGGGAAGCTGCTACAGTTCTTGGCTAATGATCTCATGTCACTCCAGCTTTTGTTCCTCTGCTTCTGTGATCACATTGCTAATGCTCGTCCTGTTACCCTATTAAAGGGCCCTCTTGCTTAGGTAGGGCCCAACTGGATAGTCTGGAAAAGTCTTCCCACGTCCAGGACTTTCTCATCATCATGCTTGCAAAGTCCCTTTTGCCATTTAAGATAGCTGTCTGTGGGTCTAGGGATTGGACCTAGACATATTTGTGCTACTACTAGTCTGTAGACTACAGATAGGAACCTGTTTCACAATCCAGAATTTCCAAATTCTCCCTATCTCCTTCCATTCTATTTTTTTCAAATTCAGTCACACATTGCAGTTTATTCTTGCACACTTTTCCAGCCAGACACTTTCTTTCCCTAGTGTCCCACAGAGAACGACCCCTTCAGAATAGGCTTGTTCTAGAAATGAGGCTCTGATCGCGCATTCCCAGTGACTGCAGATAGCGCTCACCTGGATATGGCGGGGCGGGGGGGGGGGGGGGAATGGCCATCCGGGGGCAGTGTCTTCTCACAGCTCTTTTTCTGTCTCTGAACATGTACTTCCTGTGAGAATGTTAAGTAATTTTTGGAGCTAAAAAAACAGACATCTCCATATCTAGGCATACTTGAATTTGGCATTTGGGCTGGAGGGAAGTTTGTTTTTTTGTTTCTGGATATTGGTTTTGTGTGAAATATTGTCAGTGAAATCTCACTGGCGAATTCAGCTCGTGAACAGGTCCTTCATTTAAACTCAGGGTCCAGAGACTGGCAGAGTGACATAGCCCTGTAGTCAGCTACAGGGAGAGTGAAACAAGAGGATTGTGCATTTGAGGCTAGTCTGGGCAACACAGAGAGATGGTATTTCAGTGTAAATAAATAATCTTTTAGCCAACAGGGTAAGTTTCCTCACTCATGTGAAATGGACCTCCCACCGAAGCCCCTGGCTTTGCTGTCCATTGTGGTAAAAGCTTATTCAGTTTCTGCTGGAGTATTGTGAGCTCTCTCTAGAACAAGATATGGGGAGCCTTTGTTGAATTCTGAATCTTGGCTAGGCAATGTATGATTTGTGTGTTTAGACAGGAACTGAAGATAAAAAATGTCAAGGTTTCCTAGACAACTTAAACAAACACTAGATGTTTTAGTTGCATTTTTCTTTAGTATATACTTCTTTGCTGCAGCAGCAGCAACAACAGCAGCAGCAGCAGCAGCAGCAACAGCAACAACAACAACAACAACAACAAGCCCTCATTTCCTTTGGTGTTCTGCTCTGCATCTGCCCCCACCTTTGGTCCCCTCTGACCCAGTCCTTCAACTCCTTATGGTTCTCTGTAAAGAACGCATGGCTCCTGCTCTCCTCCTCAACTCTGCCTGCTCCATTAACCTCACCTCTCCTTATAGGCACCAAGAGACAGACATAACTTCTGTTATTTGCGTAGGTTCTAATATGCAAGCTGGTAGGGTTACCTCACCTATAGAGAAACTCAGCAGCAAAGGTTGAGGCTGGGGTCATTCTGTGCACTTTAAGGCTTCAGAAGGAAAATGTGAATGGCCAGAAGTACGTGCTTATGCATTTTTGACTGAGAACGTTTTAGAAGTAGGTATAATTTGAAATTAAATTCAGTTGAGCACAAGAGAGGGGATGTTAACATTTAGGGATCCACAGTGCAGCTTGAAGACCCAAGCAGAGGGGGATCAAATGAAGCTTCTTTTCTTGATGGAGTCTTAGTCCATGCACATGTATTGGGGGAGTTAGTCCTTCCTCATTGACTAGGGATGCCAGCTCTCTCTGAAAACCATAGGAGTCATGCAAAATAGTGCTGGCCTATGAGCGGACTCTGACGCTCTCAGCAAAGCTGATTTATAATGAGAACTTTAGCATTATTTGGTCTAACTTAGCTATTTATTTTACATTTATTTACTGCTGAGGGGGCCATGCTTGTGGCAGGGTTTGCATGTGGAGGTCAGGAGACAACTCAGTTCCCTCGTTCAACCATGTGGGGTTTGGAGAATCGAATTCAGGTCATCAGGCTTGGTAGCAGACACTTTCTTCCAACTGAGCCATCTAGATGGCTCTTTACTTAATTATTTTTCACTAATAGGAAAAATAAATGAGATGAGATAGTTCATTTTTCTGATACTTGAGAGCTCTTTAGTGAGAGAGCTGGTCACGACAGTCAAGTCCCTAGCCCCTGACCCATTGTTCATTTTACCTAATTTGCCCTGTTCCCTAAGGATGCGGGTTTCTCCGTGAGGATGACCAAAGCAGAGCTGATGCTGTAAAGTATTAAATGTCATCAATTAAACTCATGGAAGTTCGCTTACATATTCATCCACATGACTGATGGAAGCCTGTGCTGCCAAGCGTTTCCCTTGGTCATGAGAGCGTAAAGGTGTGCAGCCACTTTGGAAAGCAAGGTGCAGTCTGTAGAGTTAAACATACCCAGTGGCCTAGGTTCCACGCCTACACATTTGCCCCAGAGAAGGGCCTTTATGCAAATGTTCATAGCAGGTTAATGTTGGTAATCCAACTTTCATGTGTTCATCAGCCCGATTCACTGTGTCACTGAGCAATGGAAATAAGGAACCGCTAGCATGGGGAATCCAGCTGACATTTACTGAGATAAGGAAGCTGGGCCCAAGCTTTATACATTGTGCTATCCCAGGGCTATGGAGTCCTAGGACAAGTCACATAATAGCAGTAACAGAGGACTCGGGCGTGGAGCTGCTGGCACACCACAGACTGTGAGGGAGGTTTTGAATGAGACATGTTCTCTCTTTGACTGAAGTGGTGGTTATGTAGGCGGATATATTTGTTACAAACTCATCAAACTGACACTTTAAAAGGAGTGCATTTTGGTATATAGATTATACCTTAATAGAAGTTATTTTAAAAAGAACAGAGGGCAGGTAAGGCTCTGGAGGGCAAAGTGTTATTGGTCTAAAGCATAAACTGCTTTTGTGATCTCCTTTTCTGTCTCCTTTTCTGTCACACTGTGGTCCTTCTGTCATTGTCCCTTGCCACTTGTCTGAGCAGACAGACAGAACTGGGAGCCAGCACACTGTGAGGAAACTGAACAGTCCTCCCATGCACATAAGTTATTTCTGTACCATTGGGATATATTGCCAACTTATGCAGCAATTGTAGGAATTGCTTTTGAGATCCAGTTATTAATTCTTTACTTATCATTTTTTTTACTACATACCTGTATATGCAAATAAAATAACACCCAGAAAATGCCAAGTGCTTTTTTGCTCCCTGGAGGAAGTGGAGAGGGTTTGTAGAAAGAGTAGGTAGAATTTATTGTCATATTCTCTGCCTAAAAAGTCTAAAAATAAGAACGTTGGTGATCACAGTTAGTGTTCTGAGTCATAAAATGTAAATCCCGTAAGCCTGGAGCTTAGAAAAATGCTATTCAGAAACCTCTAAACTGCATATAAAATATATGTCTGCCTTCTGCCAACTCCCCTGACAGCTCGTTACTTCAGAGCTGTCTCTGAAATGTCTAGGACTCAAGCTGAAGGCATGTGAGTCCCTGAAGGTGGGACCAAGGTGGAGAGAATGGGCCATTGTGCTCCCTCCCAGGAGTGCTCCCCCCAGGAGTGCTACCCTGTCCCGTGCCTCTTGGTACCCGAGACTCATTGTGGAAAAGCTAATTGAACAATCATCAGTGCCCATATCTACTCAAATCTTTTTAATCCTTAACTAAGAGAAAGCAAGGGTAATGCCCTTTTCCCTCACGGCTTTGTATGAAGTGATATCTACCTTATCAACACTGCCCTGTGGGCTGTGAATAGCTCACTGTAGGCTGCCTCCATTCTGAATACCAAGAAGGCCATTGTTAAAGGGTTGGGAGATGGCTCTAAGTCTAAGAGCACTTGCTGTACAAGCATGCTGGCCTGAGTTTGAATCTCTAGCATCCACATAAAAATCAGATCTGGTTTTACACATGCCTGTAACCCTAGTATTGGAGGAGGGGGAAAAGGGCAAGTTTCAGTGGAAAAGGAAAAAACTAATTACAAGGGAATAAATTAGGGATCAATAGTGGAGTGGTCCTAATATTCTCTTCTGGATTCCATATGTATGGTTAATACATACCTGTACACACAAGTGTACACACACAAGATAATTGGTTCCAGTTACTGCAACATAGCGTGTTCTAGGAGCCCTCCCACTCACGAGCCGGTTTTGGCTGTCTCCATCACACCTCTACAGAAGGCAGCAAGGACTCCTTTTAGTTTTTCAAGAACCATCTGAGTGAGGTGATGAGTGTTCTCTTCTTAGCCTCAGGTAAACTATCTTGCCTCAGAAGTAAGTTGTGAGAACCAAAATATCTGTTCATGTCTTCCTTTTTCATGGTTGAAAATGGGTAAAACAGAGGCCATGGAAGTATGGTAAGTATGCTCTCTTAACTCTACCAGCATTAGAGCATTAAGAAGATAGCCTGCTCGGTCACATTGTTTGGAAAACCCATCTCACTTCCTGTTCTCATCGCTAATACAGACCCATGACTCTGTTTGCTACAGCTAGAGAAAAAACAGGCAACGAAGTATGCCGGCAGAGTATGAAATGCCCGCTGCATTTTACGCCCCTAGAAGCTGAGACTGTTCCTGGAGGATTTTCTCCTTGGTTTAGCATGGAAGGAAAGCTGGCCTTGCTTGTGCTCCCTTGTAACCTATCAGGTCTGCCCATTGGCCATTGAAAGGAAGGTGGACTTTGCCGTTAAATGAGAAGGGACAGCAAGGCTGTAGGGATGCTTCATTCAGTATTGGGGTGTTTACTCTGGAGTTGGGGTGTGTCTTCTGTTCTAGAAAAGACACCAGTCTGCATTATAGCAAGGTGACATGATCCTCAGTGCTCCAAGGATTGGATAATAAGTAACCAAGTCAGGTATGCACATCTCTGTCAGCTCAAAACTTGCTGGTGTGCACTGCACCGGCTCCTGGGATGTGTCAAAGGGCTCACAGAGAGGAGTAGCTTACTGTGGCTCCCTGAACACCATGCCAGAAGTGTTTGTGTGTGTGTGTGTGTGTGTGTGTGCCTGCCCATGTGCCACACACAGAAACAGAAGAGGGTGCTCATAGTGGGATGAGAAAAGCGAGCAGGACACACTCATTCCAGGACAGGAGTGTCAGCAGCTCCAGGCCTCCAAAGCTCTAGAGGGAGGGAACATGTGGCGTCTCAGGGCCTCCTGGCCACAGTCAGATTGTCCAGTGGCTCCTTTGGATCTCAGGAGAACTCATTAGGTTGAAGATAATTGACATTAACAAAACATTTAAAGATGGAATTAGCTCCCCACCAGCAGAGAGTCAATTTCGCCTTACATGTAGGGGCAAGCATGGAAGAAATGTTTAACAAATAATGTCACTGTGACAAGGTGGAGAAGAAGGACCACTGAGTGACCACTGTTTCCAGAGTTAGTAATTCTACTTAGAAACCCATCCTGGTACCACTGAGCTAGGAAAATCCCAACTTCATAGCAACAAATACAAAATCATATGGGAATCAAGAGTTCCTGATGCAATCCCAGCCCTTTGGAGGTAGAGGCAAGAGGATCACTAGGTCAAGGTCATCTTTGGCTACACAGCAAGCCCAAGGGCCAGCCTGGGCTACATGAGATCCAAGCATCACTCAGTGGTAGAGTGTGTTTGGCATGCCCGAGACCCTGGATTCACACTCCAGCACCCCTGTCCCCCATGAAAAGCATGTAAGGGTTACACTTTCACATTCTTCTCCTTCATTTTATTTTTACATACCTGGGCATAAAATATTGAGCAAGCTGTTATTGAAAATTGAATATTGAAATATTGAAAATCCAGACAATAAGAAAGGGGAGAAATGGGGCATAGTTTCTTTCCATGTCATTGGATGTTTTCTTGTGTCTGTTTTTCCTGTCCTGTGTTGTCCTAGTTTGCTTTCTGCTACTGTGATAAAACACCACATCAAATGCAAGTTGGGGTGGGGCAGGGCTATTGAGCTTACTCTTGCAGATCGTAGTCTTTCAGGGAAGCAGAGGCAGCCCCAGAAGCAGAGATGGCTCCCTGCTCAGTCCTCATGGTTGACTCCCCACGGCTTACACAACCCGCTTCTTTATATCCTTCTTTATATCCTGCAGGATCACTCCTAGCGAGGCACTGCCCACAATGGCCCACAATGGCCCACAATGACCTGGGCTCTTGCACATCGATCATTAATTTAAAAAAAAAAAAGCTTCATAGATTTGCCTACAGGCTAATCTGATGGAGACAGTTTCTCAGCTGAAGCTTTCTCTTCCCAGAAGACTTGAGTCTGTGTCAAGTTGACAGAAAAACTAAGCAGCATGGAACTCGTGCATGGGAACTCTTGATTTCCATATGATTTTGTATTTGTTGCTATGAAGTTGGGATTTTCCTAGCTCAGTGGTACCAGGATGGGTTTCTAAGTAGAATTACTAACTCTGGAAACAGTGGTCACTAGTTCCATGCAGTCGAGGCGTTATGAAGGGGAAATGGGGAAAACAGCGCGGGAGGCGGTTTGATATTGTTAATGTCCTGTTCTCAGCCACAAACATTTGTTTTAGAGGCTTCATTATTTGCTGGATGAATTGATGTAGTCTGGTCTTTGTTTAGCTTGCTGCCGCCTCTGCTCACGGGATTGTATACACACCCTTTCTCGTATTGTAAATACGGAGCCAAAGGTAAGACCATGTTTATAAACTCTTGCTATTGATGGCTCAGCGGGTTCCCCGGATGTTTTGCCAATCTGTCTGCTCCCATCCTTCTCTGTAGTGGGCACTGCCCTTTAAAACTGCTTTTTCTAAATAGTAAGCGAAAGGGGATCAGATATGGGAGGGTTCGAGGGTTCTTACTGGGATGATTCAGTGGCAGCTCAGCTCCCCAGACAAGCAGCCTGAGGGTGTGTGTGTGTGTGTGTGTGTGACATATGTCACTCTCACCCCTGGAGACAAAAAAGACTAGCAACTTCTTCCCCCTCCCACCAAACCACTCATCCACCCTGGGGTGTTTCTTTCTCTCTCTCTCTCTTTCTCTCTCTCTCTCTCTCTCTCTCTCTCACTCTCTCTCACACATACACACACACACACACACACACACACACACACGTCACTCTGCCTATCTGACTGGTTTGTTGGGTGACTCACCCCTCCTCTTTTGGTCCTGTCCCTCTCCGTGGCTTCCCTCTCAGCCACTGTCCCTTCCCTACTTTCTCCATACTTGGGTTGTAGAGAACTATCTCTCAGGTCCCAATGGTTATCTAAATCCAGCAATCATCAGAGCTTGAGTAGGTCCCCATGTCCAGCTCTCAGAATCTGAGATAGAAGATCTAGTTAACTCAGGGGCTGCCTGTGTCCTGCGGCCATCCAGACAGTAGAGCTATGGAGAGAGTGGGAGAGGTTAGGTAGGGGAGAGGTTAGGAGCTAGGAGAGAAGTCTGTCCTGGGCACCATGGACTGGGGCCGCTTTGTTCCCTGTCCAGTCCAGAGAGCTCAAGGACACCTGGATCATCAGTCACCTCCACAGTGAAGGGGATGCCTCTTGTTTCTACATGAGGACGATTTGCTTAGTCCTTCCCATCTCCCATGCTCCATTCAAGGCAAGGGTTCCACTTCAGGGTCTCCTCCCTATTTTTCTCCTTGGCATTAGCCTAGGGTAAAGTTTGGTTTTAGAATCCACATGGCCCTGCAGTTCTCCTGGGGCGGGTGGTCTATTATTCCTTTCTCACCAAGGGTGGGATAGTGGAAAGGGGTGAATAGAAAATCCTTGACCTGGAAACTGAAGCCAGGCTGGGGAATTTGGAACAAATATTAGGGTTGGCAGCGAGGCTGTGAGTCAGAAGCAGGTGCTCCGGCCGAGAGCATACCAGACCGAGGCCGGGCAGAGTTGGAGGCTCACTGCATGTGAGGGAATAGGAGATGGAGGAGAGACTGCCATGGCTGCCAAGCGCTCCCAGCCTTCGCTTGGAGTTAGAGAGGGTGCATTTTAATTCCTGCATGTTTATAGAAACGAACTCCAAAAGTTCACAGTGTCCCCTGAAAAATGTTATGTTCCTGTCCACCCTGGTTACTTAGCGATGTGATTGCCTACTTAGGGAATTGGTCTCTGGTTGAGAAAATCAGGGCCCCAGGAGGCAAATAAACTTAAGGTCACATTGCTGGCCAGGGCAAGCCTCACTTTGAAATACCCAAGTAGCACACGGTGGGCTGTCATCAGAGGGGGACTTTGTTGTGTTTATGGAACTTCTCATAACATATAGTAGAACCGGTACAGGTATTGTTTAATCATCAATTTTGGTTGGTTTTAATGTCAGTTTGTCACAAAGTGGAACCACTGAGTAGGGAGGGAGCCTCATCTGGTGGCCTTCATTGATTCAGAAAGCCCCACCCTTCCCATTGTGGGTGGCACTGGCTTGTAGCAGATTAAAAAAGGATTTATCAGAAAACTCCCCTCTATCTCCTGCTAGTATCTCCCACTCTCCTGCATGCCCTTCTTCTTTCTCTGAGTTAAATCACTGTTAGTCATTTTGTTCCAGGAATGAGAAGAGTAACTAAGACACTCAGGTCTAGGTGCTGCTGACAAAGTGCCAAACAAACACCCCACATCACCAGTTTGAGAAATCTAGCAGTTTGACCTTCTGGGTGTAGTTTAAAATCCCATAATGTTAATTCATGTTTCTTTTCATTTCCAAATAGGCTGACCTTAGACCTAGGTGGTGGTAGTACGAAGCTGGAGCCCCTTGCAGATGAAGGTCCCTTGTAGAGGCTTTCGTGTGGGCTCCAGCATGCACTGTGTCCCACACGTTTCCCTCCAGCCTAGAGTTCCTGGGACCAGAGAGGGTGTGAGCTCTTTCTTTTTTTCACAGCTCCTGAAGCTGTGGCCAGAATGCTGTCAGGTCTGAGCAGCGTGGAGTTGAACCTGAAGGTGTTTTTTCCTCTAAACAGCTGCTCAGGTCTGCCTTGGCCTGGGCCCATGACTGCAAGCCAGCAGACATCTGTGAGAAATTGGGCTATAAATAAATGGTTTCAAACAATTGATTCTCAAAATTTGGAACTAAATGCACTTTCTCTGTTTGTCTTGGGCTTTGGACTGAAGATGATGGGACTTCAGAGCTCATTAAGTTGTGTGTTTAGTGACTAGTGAAGTTGGTCTGTGCCAATCTCTGTGTAAATGTGTGTGTGTATTTTAACCTAGGTGGTGGTATTTCTGAGAATTTGAGCCGTAACTCCCCTCAGCCCGCCCTAAATGTTGGATAACATCACTGCTAAATATAAAGCAAATGTACAAATCAGCGATCAGCCAGTTGTTTGCAGAGAGGGAAGATCATTTTAACATCCCTTCCAAACTGGGCTTATAGTCATTCTGTAAGGGTTTTAATTGGGCCCCTGATGGCATGCAAATAGACCTGCAGAGATCTAAGGAGGTGCCCCTCCCAAGACAGAAGAAAGTCTTTGACATCATGGAAACCCCAAGTTTCTCTGTGTGACTATCTAGCTGTTTCTCAAGAGAAGGTTGGAGGGTCTCAGGATGACTGTGTTGCCTAGTGATTGTATGGGCATTCTTGAGTGTTGAAGTTGGTTTGACCTTTCACTATTGCTATTTCGACCTTACTTTCCACAGACTCTCAATAGATCTATTGGGCTTTGTATGGACTGATGTAGGTTATAGGCTTCCGCCTTGATTTTAAGTTCATTCTTTTTTAAGTTAAGCATGCAGATGTTCAAAATAATGTTGGTAGGATTTTTAAAAACTTTCTTGAAGCCCTCAAGGGATGTTAGCAACATATACTTTCTACTTTGGGAGAACTGTAAATTATGCAGCCGTGAATGCTCTTGGATAAGTGGCCATGCTTCCATGTTATTGAGGATGGGTCTAGGAGCAGAGTTGCAGGGTCATTTGTCACTCCATTTTCAATAGTTTGATGGACTGTCAGACTGCTATCCAAAGAATACGTTTTGGATAACAAGTTATATAAGTTATAGCCTCTTTACAGGGTGGTTATATATTAAAATATAAGACACTATATCTTGCTGAGTTTTACTTGTATTCCTCATAACAAGAATATTGAGCATTTATTTATGTGTCTAGCAGCCATTTTTGTATCTTCTGTAGTAATCTCAGTTTTTAAACGTTGCCCTTATATTGTTGAGTCGTAAACATAGTTTATATTAATATATTCTAGAAACTAGAACCCTATCAAACACATGAGCTACAGTTCCCCCATTCTTGGGTTTAGATGTATTTTTTGATGTTATCCTTTGAAAAATTAACATCTTTAATTTTGATGAAATCTAATTTATTATCTCCCCATTTGTTGTCCTACAGAAGAAAACCTTACCTCATCTGTGGTGGTTTGAATAAGAATAGCCCTCATTGGCTCATATATTTAGATTGTTGGTCCCTAGGGAGTGGCACTATTTGAAAGTATTGAAAGAATTAGGAGGTGTGGCTTGTTAGAGAAAGTGTGTCATTGGGGGTGGGTGGGCTTTGAGGTTTCAAAAGCCCATGCCAAGCTTAGAGTCTCTCCATTTATAGATCAGAATGTCACCCTCAGCTCCTGCTCCAGAGCCTGCCTGCGTGCCGCCTTGCTTCCACCCTGATGGTAATGAACTAAACCTCTGAAACTATAAGCCAGCCTCCAGTTAAGTGCTTTTTTCATAAGAGTCGCTTTGGCCACAGTGTCTCTTCACAGCAACAGTGACGAAGGCACCATTCAAGGTCAGGAAGTATCTTACACTTCCAGCTCTTGGTTTTAAGTCTTAGGTCCATTTTGAGTTAATTTTTATATGATAGTATATAAAATTTTAACTTCATTTGACTTCATCCTTCTGCCTGTAGATTTTACATCGTCCATCTAGCATTTGTTGAATTGTCTTGCTATTCTCATTCTCTCTCTCTCTCTCTCTGACAAAAATGAATTAGCACTGGATACACACATGTACTCTCATATCTCTTGCCATATGTTCCTCTAGGCCATCAAAAAAAAAAACAAAAAAAACCTCTGTCAGATGTGAGCCTCTGCCTTGTACTTCCACAGCTATACATATAACATACCTCTGTTCTTCATAATAAAGAAATAGCTGGAGCATAAACGTGACGGCTTGTCAGTCTTGCTGATCTATCTATTCAGTCTTACGTCAACACACAGTGCAGCTTCCTGCAGCTTTGTAGTGACTTCAAAATCAGAATTGTGAGTCCCTTCCATTCGGGAAGGTCTACTTTTTGGTGTGATATTGATGCCTGCTCTTCTACACCACATGCTTTGAGGCTTTCTTCTGTCACTGTGAGTCACATTGGAAATGTTACTTTGAAGTGATCACACATTCAGTTTCAGATCAGACCTCATTCTGTAAATGGTATGGATTTAGACGGAATTGGATATATTATGAAAGTTTGACCATTGAGTCCTTAACCTTAAAGTGAAAGTGCAAATCAAAGGATAATCCTGGCAACTAAAGATTACATGAGAGCACTAGCATGGTGCCCAGACACACCAAGCATAAAATGTGCGTCAGCTGCCTCTTCCCTTGCCTTCTCCTAGGTCAGCCTTTCTTGTACCTTGTTAAGAGGCTCTGAATTCTTGCTTAAGGGTCAATCTTTTTTTCATGGAGAAGCTGATTTCTCCAAGGTCATTGTATGACTCTGTCTTGGGGAATCTTGAACATGTCCTGTGATGTAGTGTCAGTTTGTCAACACCTGTCTGGAACTGAGTATATAAGTTACTTCTCTCATTCCTGGTATGAAATGCCTGACAAATGTCACTTAAAGAAGGGTGGTTTTATTTTGGCTCATGGTTTGAGGGAACAGTCCACCATGGCAGAGGAGGGATGATGGCAGGAACATGAGGCAGCTCATGTCAGTCACATCACATCTTCAGTCAGGAGGCAGAGAGATATACATGATAGCACTCCACTTCCGTTTCCCTTTTATTTAGTCTTGGATAAAGAATGGTGCTACCCAGGAGGATAGGTCTTCCCAGCTCAGTTAAATCTTTCTGGAAACACCCAGGTTGGCATATCCATGGGTTTGTCTGTGGAAGTGTCTCTAAATCCTGCCAAGCTGATACTCAGGATTGATTAATTATCACACCAAGCTTGACCTATAGCAAGTGTTCATTCAGTGAACGTTTGTTAAGTGAATCCCAGATGTTGATCATACGATCTTATCTGCTTGCAGAAATATTGTGCTGCATGCTTGCACGTGTTCTAACTAACCCCCTTTCATTTGTATGAATATTCAAGTACAAGGATCTTTTTACACGAGATTCGGTGGGATAATTTTCCATATGGAAACTTACATGTTTAGCTTTCTTAAGTGGCATGACTTTCTGAAAATGATATATTTATGACATCCAGATACTTCCTTTTTAAGCCAATTTGAGACAACTAGAAAGGATTGGTTCTCAGTAAGAAACTTTAAAATACAAGGGGGAAGGGGCAGTAGGGAAGTTGGATAGGGACAACAATGTGAGAATGGATGCTCAAGGAGGGTGTGGCCACAGGGAAGCCTTTCCAAATATAGCAATAGGCTTTATGCTGTAGTCATGGGTTTCCTTGATTCTCCATACCTCCAAAGTCTAGACATGAGACAATGAACAAAGATCACCCCAGAGTTATTACTGGATGAGATGTGCTTGACTCATGACCAAAGAATGGTGCCTGTGCTCGCTGAGCCATTACAGCCGTCACGGGCAAACCACCTACCTAAAGAGACCAAGTTGTTTTTTGGATTCAGGATAATTGCTTTTGAAAGCTAGACAGAGCTGTCAGGCTTAAGGCATGTTGAGAAATGGGTGCTACCTCAAAGAGCAGATTGTGTTATCAAATAGCTCAGGAATGAGTTCATCCTAGGTAGCAGTTTGGATTTTGTGGTTATTGCTGTAACTGCAATTTCTCCTGTAGGTTTGTGAGGTCCTTTCCTATGCTAAGATGGGTTACACAGTGTTTTCAAGAGGGTAGGTAGAAGCAGCAGCCCCAAAGGGTGCCATGGGGGTCTTGATTACTGACTCAACCCAAAGTCGTTCAGTACTGGTGATAAGCAAGATATTCCCTTGCCCAAAGCCCATCCATCAGTCTTGGGAGTTGGCAGCTTAAATAATCACAATACAGGGTAAGAACTTTGCTTTTGAGTAAGGAGTCAGGGTTTTTGTTTTTGGGGGCTCTTGTTTTTAGACTGAGTCATTTGTGATAGTATGTTTTATTGAAGTTCTGTCTACTGTCACTAAGAAGTTAAATTAGGATTTGCAACCAAACTGATCTAACTCTCTATATAGGTACATAACACTTGTAAAATACTTTAATTTCCAGGCTATAAATACTCTATTTTATTTTATTTTTTTGGAGGGTTTTTTTTTTGTCTGTTTTCTTTGCTTTGTTTTGTTTTGTTTTTTGAGACATGGTATCACTCTGTAACCCAGAGTCTGGTGTTCCCTATATAGCCTAGAATGGCCATGCACTCAAGGCAATCCTCCTGCTTCCTCCTCCTGATGAGTGCTGGGATTATGGACATATGCCATGACACCTAGATTTGCTGTTGGTTTTGAGATGTTACTTGGGAAGCTTGTTCTGTTTGGTGTCTGACAATTGTCGGTGTGATGCATTTGAAAGTTAGGTTTCTGCAACATTTGTCCTAATACTCCTGACAACTACAGGGGACAAAGTAACCAGGGGTAGAATTAGACATATGAAAAGCAAACTGGGGAGCTGGAGATAGCTCAGTGGTTCAGAGCACTGACTGTTCTTCTGAAGGTCCTGAGTTCAAATGCCGGCAACTACATGGTGGCTCACAACTATCCCTAACGAGATCTGATGCCCTCTTCTGGAGTGTCTGAAGACAGCTACAGTGTACTTACATATAATAAATAAATAATTTTTAAAAAAAGAAAGAAAAGCAAAGCAAACTGATGCCTTCTTCTGTGGAATAGAATAACATGGGCAACCAATGATGGTGTGGGCACCAGAGATATGACTGGATGCATCCTGGAGGCCTATCAAAGAGAAAACGATGTTTAGTTCAAGTGTAGGAACATGCATACTACTCTGTAAACTTGAGAACTCCTCTTCCTTCTCCCACTTTACCTACCCCTACACACTTCCAACTTCTAATAGAAGTTATTTGCTTGACTAGATGTGGTGGTTTGAATAGGAATAGCCCCTGTAGAGTCATGTGTGTGTCTGCTTCGCTCATAGGAAGTGGCACTGTTAGATATGGCCTTGTTGGACAAAGTGTGTCACTGTAGAGGCAGGCTTTGAGGTCGCATATGCTCAAGCTAGGCCTAGTGTAGCACACAGTCTCCTTCTGCTGCACGAGGATCAAGATATAGAACTCTCAGCTCCTTCTCCAGCACCATGTCTGCTTGCATCATTATCATGATGATAATGGACTGGACCTCTAAAACTGTAAGCCTCAATTAAATGTTCTCCTTTATAAGAGATGCTGTGGTCATAATGTCTCTTCACAGCAGTAGAAACCATAGCTAAGACATATAATGCCTATTCTTGGTTGTCAACTTGATTATATCTGAAATGAACTACAATCTAGAAATGGAGGGCACACCTGTGTTCCAGATCTTGAGGCTGGAAGACAACATGCCTTTGACCCAGTTCTGAAGACTGGAAGACACATGTTTGATCTGGATCTTGAGTTAGGAAGATACCTTTAGTCTGCGTCACACCTTCTGCTAGAAGCCTATATAAGGACAACAGAAGAAGGAAGGTTCTGTTCTTTGCCTCTTGCCCTCATCTTTCTGGCACATCCATTCTACTTCGCGATTCCAGCAGATACAGAAGACCAGCTGAGATATTCAGCCTTGTGGGACTGAGCAACTACTAGACTCTTGAACTTTCCATTCACAGCTAGACATTGTTGAATTAGTTGTATGGTATGTAGCCTGTAAGTTATTCCAACAAATTACCCATACCTATACGTATATGGAATTTATATATATATATATACACACGCACACATATATGTAAATTACACACACACACACGTTCCATAAGTTCTGTGACTTGTGAGAGCCCTGACTAATACAATAGAAAAAAGTTAAGAGGAAGAAGGAGGTGGGAAGGCATAAGGGAGGGGAGGACATGGAAATGATAACAACCAGGCGTCTTCGTGCTCTAACTGCCTCACTTCCAGTAAATCTCCTAGCCTGTGGGTTGAGGGTCACCTCTGCGATGTGACAGCTTTGTGGTTGGGATTCCCAGGGCAGGCAGAAGAGTCAACCCCCACTGTGCTTCTTATCAATGCTTACCTGAGGTTTCTGCATTGCTGCGTTTGATGGTTTGATGGCCGGCCACAGAAGGGATACTAGGCAGCCTCTCTCCTCTTGTCACATGGCCTGTAACGCTTCTCTAAGAACTGAGACAGTCAGAGGGTGAGCAAGTGCAGAGACTGTCCGGGCAGCAGAGAACACGAGGCTGGTAAGTGGTGTGTGTGTGTGTGTGTGTGTTTGTGTGTGTGTGTGTGAAGCAAGAGGGAGAGAGCAGAGGGTTTTCGGAGAAGAGGCCACACAACTCCAGAAAATGATTTCTGTTCTAGTTTTACTTCTGTGGTATGTCCTTAAGTGTGAAAGATCAATCAGAAGAAAAAGTTTAAAGGAGAAAGTAAACTATCACCCCAAATCTAAGCCAGAAAACCCTCCTGGTGAATATTTATCTTTTCTCTACAGTATGGAGAGATGAACAGAGAAATAACCCTGTAAGGCTGGGAAAGTCTGTATTTTTTTTTTTAACTTAACAAAGGGGAAAGAATGGCTGATAATCTGTGAAGTCATATTTTATTATTGGACTGCCTTCTCCTGGGTTCAGAAAAGATGGAAGCCACCTAGCTAGTGGGAGGCAGAATGTCCCGAGTACCACGGATGGCATTACTGTATTTTCTCCTGTTTTTTTTTTTAATTAATGCTGTTAGAGTTTAATGTCTTTCTGATGTCCGTGGCTCTAATCAATGTGCTGTTAACCACTGGTTTTTTTTTTTTTTACGATGGCTTATTATTTTAATAATTTGATGTTCGGTGGATTTAAATTTTTGAAACAATTTTTGGGTGTGTTACTCCAAGTCTGTTTGTGAATTCTTCCTTTTTCAGGACTATCACTCATGTTTGTGTGCTTAGTGTAGAGGGTGGAACCCACAGGCTGCTTGTTGGTCAAGTACTCTATCTTCAGATGCACCAGAAGTGGGCACTGGATCTCGTTACAGATGGTTGTGAGCCACCATGTGGTTTCTGGGAGTTGAATCTGGACCTCTGGAAGAGCAGTCAGTGCTCTTAACCGCTAAGCAATCTCTCCAGACCCTATTGTCAGTATTTTGAAGACAACTTTTCTACTGTCAAATTGACTTCTTCTTCTTCTTTTTTTTTCAAATTGACTTCTAAAGACAATTTATACTGTTATTTATAGAGTTCCTGTTTTAAATATTTTGTTTTGTTTTTTAAGACAGCGTCTCATGTATTTGTTGTTGGTCTTTGTAGCCAAGGGTGACTTTGAACCTCTGATCTTGATCTTTCCACTTCCTGCAGAGTGTTAGGGTTGCAGACATGCATAATCAGGCCTGGTATAGACTGGAATATGTATGTGGTGGGAAGACCAAACCCAGGACATTGTGCATGGGAGCTAAGCTCTCTACCAACTAGTCCATTGAATGGGATGACATTTAAGAATCAGTAGAGGAATATGGATTGAGCAATGGCTAAAATTGAATTGTAAATTAGCCGTCAATTATGGATAAATCTGAATGTTGGGAAACGGGCTGTTTTCTTGGTGAATTTCTCACGTGTTTGCTGTATGGAATGATGATGCTTACTGGGCAGCTTTATGAGTGTCCAGAACTCTGTGACATGCCTGGGGGATCCTGGCTTTTCCATCTCTCTGTTGCAAAGACTCTTGGCTGGCCAGGGCAAGTGCTTGTTGCCATCTGAAGATAATGGAAAGACTCTTGGCTGGCCAGGGCAGTGTTTGTTGCCATTGGAAGATAATGGAAAAGAGTAAATATTTTCAGCTGTCTACAAAATGGCAGCTGGTAACATTGTTTCAACTGACATTATTTGTTGTTATTGTTGTTGTGGAAGACAGTCTTTCACCTTGTATCACCAGCTATTGTGTCAATAATGAGCAGTGTTTAGAGAGAGCATTCTGTGAACAGGGAGAGGAGGTAAGTGACTTACAACTGCTATGTTGTAAAGCTGCCTGAAATGATTTTAAATTAAACACAAATTTAACTTATTGTGTAGGTAGGCCCTGTATCCAGGGCTTCATGTCTCCAGGCTAGCCCTGAGCTGTATGTAGGGCTTCCCCTTCCTTGACCCTTTGGTGTTGTTTCTGTTCTGATGAGTGGCTCTCTAGCAGCTTCCTCCTTGGATTCAGTTGTTCCACCCAGGTGACACTATGAAACTGCTTTTCCTGTGGCCCTGTTGGTACCCTCTGCTTTCAGGGCACATAAAGCCTTCAGGGTGTCCTGGGAGGGGGTGGGACTAGATCATTGCAGTACAGGATTTACTTGATCATCCCAGCTAAGGCCTACATATTTACATGTTTTTACCACAGGCTGGAATGGGCATCTTGGCTATAATTCACAATAGATTTGCTCTTTACAATTATTTAAATGTATCCCTTACTTAGAACTTTTGCTTCAGCTCCCTATTTCCCAGTGGCTTTATGTCCTTTCTGGGAAGGACAGAACTGGATTCTCTTCTTTGTTGTTCCCTCACTGACTGACCCTGATGCCTTTGACATTTTCTTTAAGGCTCAGTTGCCAGTTGAGAATGTGCTCACAACCTGGGATAAAGTGTTGTGAAGGTATCACTGTGTAACACATGAGAGATGCTGAGATCTAGTCAAAAGGTAGGCATCTAAGAGACTTTTCCATATCCTCATTGTGCCTACCTAGTCTTAAATTTCAAGGCCATACTCGTGGTCTGTCAATCACTATCATCACATGCTCACTTTGATCAGCCAATAGGTCCATGTTCTAGACTGTGCCTGCTTCACCTAAGGGACTTGTATTAGGCAAAGGTGAGGCCTGTGCTTGATGGCCAAGGAGCAGAGTTTGCCCTGGAAGGCAGGAGTAGGATGTTCCTGGTAGAAGGAACCTGATGGTCTGTAGGGAGGAGAGTAGGTGTGGCTGCCCACTTAACTCTGAGCTCTGTGGTCCCATACTCTCACAATGTCTACTTCCTAACTTAGAGGCCTGGTAGGGATGTAGGTTAGTTAGTGTTGTGCAACAAACATTCCAAAGCTTTGGCAAAGCTAACTCTCCAAACAAAATGTTTTTTTTTTTTGTGGGAATCAGTAAGACTTAGAAGTGCAATCATCAGTGAATGTAGAGGTCAGGGTGGCCTCTAGTATGGCTAGGGAACAAAGCTAATATTATAGGGTGCCACAATTTGATTGTGAAATGTCCCCTACCGGCTTATGTATTACAGTTAGTCCCTAGCCAATGCCGCCACTTTGTCAAGTTGTGGAACTTTTAGGAGGTGGGGCCTAGTTGAAGTAGGTCAATTGGACTTGGGCCATGAGAGTTATAGCTGATCCTAACTTCCTCTTTGCTGCTCTCTGAGCTGAGTCTTTGAGATGTGAGCAGGCAGCCTCAGACTCCCGCCACTGTGGGCCTAGCCACTTTATTTATTTATTTTATTTTATTTATTTATTTATTTTTTGGTTTTTCGAGACAGGGTTTCTCTGTGTAGCCTTGGCTGTCCTGGAACTCACTTTGTAGACCAGGCTGACCTCGAACTCAGAAATCTTCCTGCCTCTGCCTCCCAAGTGCTTGGATTAAAGGCGTGCGCCACCACCGCCTAGCCCGGGCCTAGCCACTTTAACTTCTGTGCTTTCCCCACCTTGATGGGCTGTACTATCAAACTGTAAGTCAGAATAAATCCTTCCATCTTTAAGTTGCTTCTTGTCAGGTGTTTAGCCCAGCAATAGGGAAAGTAACACTTCTAGGAGTCTATTAGGGACAGATGAATCTGAATATATATATAGTTTGAAAGGAAGCTCATGTGTATTTTCCAAGCCCGAGGATCTGGTAAGCTCTGGCTGGTGGGTGGTAACAGTCAGTATATAAAGCTTATTTTAAGGTCATACTTGATACTTCATTACCAGTTGATAAGAAACATGGGTCTTTTTTGAAGACTGAATGCATTATGTAGCCCAGGCTGGTCACAGCCTCCTGAATGCTGAGATTATAGGCATACATCAAAAACTTAGTCTTCAGATAAAGCCTAATGTGGTGGCATATACCTGGAACCTAATATGTGAGAGGCAGAAGGATTATCAGTTCAAGGCCATCCTGGGTTAGGTACATAATGAGACTCTACCTCAAGGAAAGCATACCCCCAGTTTGTTGGGTTGGGTTGGGGAAGCAGGCAGTTCCTGCAACAGTTGCTGGTAACTCATTTGATCCATGACCCGTTACTATTTTAGGTGGGTGCATTCAGTTCCCACAGGTTGGCAAGCTACAAGAGTGACCAAGTTTACTTAGCCCCCAGTTCTACGGATGGCAGGACGCTGAGAGGGGCTGCCTTCTGACCTGTTCAGTGTCAGCTGGTCATGGGGTAGGCTAGGGGCTGTGATCATTGGAAGACTTGCTCATTCATACATGTTCACGTGTGTATGCTGACATGTGATGCTGGCATGAGCTGTCTCTATTTTCAGATACCTTCCCCTGCGTTGCCTTTGTATTGGCTACCCTGAACCTGGTGGCTGGGATCAGAAGCATGCCCCATGGTCTCTTTGGACCAAGCTTTGACTGCTTGGTCCTTAGCTTTTGGTGGATGAAGTTCCTTTAGGAGTTGTGGTGTGGAAGTAAGTAGGGTCTGGAAGGTAAGCCTTTGAGTGTGATAGCCGTTCCGTCCCTGTCCTTCTTGTTCTGTGCATTACAGACGGTAGCTTCTGCCGCTGTTCTTTTCCCACTATGATAAGCTGAAATCTTACAGAAATCATGGACCCAAATCATTGTTGTACCCTTTAGTCCCCCTACCCTACTCTAGCTGCAGATATCTAGTATGAGTGAGCAAAACTAATACAGTAACAAGTAGAAGGGTGAACGGCTTGGTCCCAGATAGCTGGTGGCTGTGTGGCCGTTCCTAACATCATCCTGGAAGTCATAGGCAACACTCCTGCTTTTCTAGAGCATGAGGAGCAGGGGGACATTGTATGAGGGAGGTGACATTTCCGTGACATCATCAGCTCATGGGAGGCAGAAGGACTGTAGGGTCAAGGCCAGCCTAGATTACATAATGAGGATATCTCAAACAAAACAAAACCACAGTGTGTTTTGGTTGCCATTCAAACAACTCACCAGCTACCAAGCTCCTGTGGCGGTTATAGATGTTCAAGACAAAGTGAAAAGGGCGTAAGGGAGCCTGCGTCCTCAGAAGTCCTGCACACTTTACTGCAGTGGACAGAGTGAGTAGCAGTGGCGTAGCCTACCCGGGGAACAGGTGCTTCTAGAGTTTTTGTAACTTTTTGGGCTTTTAGCTGCTAAAATCCACCCCAGGTTTTTCTTTTGCTTTGTTCTGCCTTTTCCTTCTGTTTCTACTTCCGTTCCCTTCTTTTTCCAGCTTGAACACTTTAAAAGCGACTCCTGTTCATTTCTTCACAGCCATCCTTCTGTGAAGTGTAAAGCTTGCTATGTGGCTTTTTTTTTCTTTTTCCGCCACCTACATTCAGGAAAGTGTGTTTCCCTCACGAGGTATTGCTTATTATTGCCCCGGTGATATGGGAACAATACATCCACAGTATGACTCAGGAGCTTGTCGTTTTACAGAGCTTGCTTGGAGCTTAAGTCTCAGTTAGGTGGCTGACAAACTTGAGGTGTGTGTATCTGATACATGACCCACTGCAGTGTTCAGTTTCTTGTCTGAG
Organism: Tokudaia tokunoshimensis; assembly: GCA_036184795.1. Taxonomy (NCBI): domain Eukaryota; kingdom Metazoa; phylum Chordata; class Mammalia; order Rodentia; family Muridae; genus Tokudaia; species Tokudaia tokunoshimensis. The sequence goes on along the minus strand of BTHU01000002.1, from coordinate 71,893,091 downwards.
CGCTTGGTTAATGTATTTATAGAGGGTTAGTCATTGAGGTTTATTTTTTTTTAACATTTCAGAAAAGATAAGTGCATTTTTATTGGAGATGGAGAACTTTTAAAAACGCATTTGCAGTCTAGCTAGTGACTCGGTTGATAGTTTTTTAAATTAAATAATAAAATGCAGCTTGCAGTTGCCAATTGTTAAAACTCTATCCTGTTCTCCCAAGCTTCGTCAGTTAAGGGAGGGTAACACCACCCACCCACGGATAGAGTCTAAACCACCAGGTGCTATTTTAGGTTCTTGGGTGGTGCTCTCTCTCCTTACCCTTCAAACTGCTAAGTCACATCGTGCTCTGCATTTTAATTTGCTATAAATTAGATGCCACAGCCTAGGTCTGGCATTAGGTGCACAAGTGAAATTAAACACCTCAAGAAGAGAAGGGAGCTCTGCATGTAAACCTATCTGTCTTTGTGGAAGACCACATGAGTCTATAGCTCAACCCTCTGGAAACAAGCCCTTGGCCCTGGAGGATCTGGAGGAATTAGTGTGAAGTAGGGTCAGGCTTGGGGGCTTGGTAGCTTACTATGGTGACCCTGTTCTGAAGCTAAGATTGAGAAATGTCACAGGAAGTGAGTGGCATTTTTGGTCCAGCTCCCTTCTTTGCAGGGCACATTTTTTTCTATTTAGCTAGGCCCCACCCCATCTTCTAGACCCCACCCAGCACACCTGCCAGCAGCCTGTGGGTCGGCTTCCTTTCTCTCTCAGGCTGCTCATTGTCTTCATCAGAGTCGTTCCATCCTGGGATGGAGCTCGCATTACTGAGTTCCCTTTGCCGCCATGGGCTGAGAACAGCAGCACACAGAGCTGGTGCTTTCCAGATGCACAATAATGGAAAATAATGGAAGTTCCCCCAGTGTGGTTGCTTTTTTTTTTTAACCTGTCTTTCACTGTGGCACCCATGTTGGGTGCAACTCATGTTGCCTCATAAGTGTCCTTTTTATGTTTGTTTATGCGTGTGTGTGTGTGTGTGTGTGTGTGTGTGTGTGTTACATGTCTGTGTGTGTGCAGGTGCATGTAAAGACCAGAGGTCTGTGTTGAGGATCTTCCTTAAGCACTCCACACCACTGTCTTGAGACAGACACTCACTGTCTGTCTCTCACTGAACTTGGAGTTCACAAGACCCAGAAATCCTCTGTCTGCCTTCCCAATGCTAGGCTTACAGATGTGTGGTGCTATGCCCAGTTCTTAACATGGGCACTGGGGACCAAGCTAACCTGTATTCCTGCTGGGTAAGCACTTTACCTGTCTTGGTACACCCCGTGACCCCCATGATCATTGTTTTTGTATTTTGAGATAGTCTCACTGGGAAGCCCAGCGTGGCTTCAATGGCCTTCCTCCTGGGATACCTTCCAGAGGGCTGAGTTTACAGGCTGCCATCCCGTCCAGCTTCATACATGTTTCCTTTGAGATAAGGGAGCAATAAGTAATAGCCCAAAACAGCAAGAGCAAGAGGAGACTGTGCCGCGCTTGACTTTCCACGCAGGTGATAGAGTTACAGTCATTCAACGCAGGAACTCCGATTCTCCAACCAGAATATTTAGTCACCCTGATCTGTTCTGACTCCTGGGACCAAGTGGGTGATCCATGCAGCGAGAAGGGTGCTAGTTTACTGGAGAAAACATCTGATTGGAGGAATGGCTCTCCAGTGCTGACTGGGGATTGGATCCCCTGTCAGCTCTATTCAGAAAATACGGGATTATTTCAGGCAAGCAAGATACCCACCTAGAACTTGAAAACCTCCTTGTTCAAAGAAGGAGGAAGATTCTTCATCTCTAGGACATCCTGTTTCTGTCCTAGAAGCCAATCAGGGAAGAAGTGGCTGGCACTTCCAGCTGAGGGGCACAGAGATAACCCAAGAAACCAAATTTTAAGGCAAGCTTTATCTTTATAGGGATGAAATTTATGCTAAATCTGTGAGACTCAAAACGTAAGTGACGCCGGGTGGTGGTGGCGCACGCCTTTAATCCCAGCACTTGGGAGGCAGAGGCAGGAGGATTTCTGAGTTCGAGGCCAGCCTGGTCTACAAAGTGAGTTCCAGGACAGCCAGGGCTACACAGAGAAACCCTGTCTCGAAAAACCAAAAAAAAAAAAAAAAAAAAACAAAAACAAAAACAAAAAAAAAAACAAAACAAAAAATGTAAGTGACTTTATTAATAGGTTTGAATTCTGGTTTTCTTTCACGAACTGTACAGATACAGTTGCTTCTATGCTGGGATGGTGACCAGAAATAATGGCTCTCATTTCTAGGCCTAGCTCTGTCTTGGTAAAAAAACTGATGGACCAGAGGCACAGAGTGATGTTTCTCTCATCAAGGGAGAGTAGACTGGAATGGAAGCCTTCTGGAGGGTGTGCAGGTAGCTGTGGTCCATATGGTTTGACAGGCAGTTAGAATCGCCGGGCAAGCGTGTTTGTTGAGAAATTTGCCAACCTGATCAAGAGAGTTGAGTGGAAGATTGGTAAGAGTGGAGAATAGGAGTATCAGAAAGTTTTGGAATGGCTGCAGAGGTCCTCAGACTCAGCAGGACCAGGGCTGTGCATCTCTGGGCAGATAGAGAAGAAGCTTTCTTAGAACGGATGCCAAATGCTTTTCTAGAAGGAGGGTTGTTGGCTAATTTCCCACTGCCTGCTTTATTCTCCTTCAACTCGTAACTTCTCCATTTAGTTACTGTCCTAAGAAGCCTGAGAAAATAATGCAGGGGCTGTTTCCATGTATTTCCTTCCAGCCCAACAGAGAAGCCTTGGCCAGAGATAAAGAGTGGCAGGGAGAGATGATGAACTAAAGAAGAATGCCTTAGACATGGCAGAGAGCTCTACAGACATTTCAAAGAGGTCTGTAGATGGGACACATGAGAGGAAGACATGTACACAAGGTTCTCTAACCCAGTGAGTTCAGAGGACAGGAAGTGAGGCTTGTGCCTGTGTGAATACATGTGTTCACCTGGAGGACGTGGTCTCAGCCTTAGCAACTTCTGCTACCGATCTTTGGACTTGACTTTTCTACAGAGAGCAGAGACAGATAAAATGCCGTCTGTAAGTGGGATGTATCCCAGGCTCTAGCCGTCAGGATGCAGAGAGTGACTCCAACTATAGGAAACATGACTAATACTTTCATGGTCCAAAAGTAAAGCTGAAGTATAAAAGGGAAACAAAACTTGTTTGTGGACTGGGAGAGGTGGAGGAAAGGCTTCATGGAGAGGGTGCTGTCTAAAATGGTTCGAGGAGAATGGAGGACATTTCTGCAGATGGGGGAGATAAAACGGATGAGGAGGGGTTCCATGAAGACAAATGAGGATAAAGGGGTGTCAGCTTTATTCAGAAAATATGGGATTATTTCAGGCAATTATTTCAGTCACCCTCCTATGGGAGGGTGGGGTACCCTGAGCTTTTATGAGTGTGTGCTTTTGGAGATGGAGTTTGGGTAGTAGCAGCTAAAATATAGTTGACTGACATCTGACAAGGATCATGCTGAGTGTTTCAGTTGTCATAGAACCCAATGATGCTTTTCTGTCATCAACACCTGTGGTCAGGTGAGAAAACAACCCACCCATGTAGTCATGTGCATCAAGTGGCAGAGAGCCCGAGTCTAAGGGCCTCAGTTCAATGGTATCGTGTCACGTTCCACATGCCGGTGTTGCAATGTCTACTTACCCTCTGCAGCTTGGGGATAAGGAGCAGGGAGGAAAGCCTGGAGAGTTACCAGGTCACGGGACTCTGAGATGAATAAGTAGGTACGCAAGGAGAGAAACACTAACTGCACAGGGTTGTAGGAGCCGAAAATGGATCGGTGGTTTTGAGAATAAAAGAATATAAAGGCAGTTGGAGTTGATAAGCGTCAGGAAAGTCACATTTTGTGGTATTTGGGGATCTGGGAGAAGGAGTCTGTTTGGATGAGGACTGGTGGTTGGTCACGAAATCAGAAGCAGGTGTCAGCTTGACCTCCAAGGGAGTTACCAGGAGCCTTGGCGTTATAGGGATCAATACAGCACCACTCAGCAGGCTGGAGGGAGGGGAAAAAGCTGGGTATCAGCTGCCTTTGTGAATCTCTGGGAGCAGGTAAGATGGCCAAGAGTGGAAGCTTCTAGGAAGAATACATGAGAACGAAACTTTCATAGATGCTTATGGTAGCACGTGTGCTTCCCACAAACACTGCGCATGATAGCAAAGGCGTAGAAACAACCTAAGGCCCAGGGACCAATGAATGCATCAAGAACACAGTGCCAGCATGTGACCTGTCATAGAAACAGAACAATCCTATTGCAGATAAAAGCATGGATCATGTGTTAAGTGAAATTGGCCAGTTGCAGAAAAAGGAACACTGGGCAGCCTTACTTATGTAAGCTGTCTGAAATAGTCACACACAGAGAAGCAGCGATGGGAGGAGGGAGAGAACAGGACGCTGCTGTGCTGGTTACAGGGTTGTGTTTTTGCAGTGTAAGCTCTGGAGATCTGGTGTGCAACCTCCTGCCCGTAGATAATAAGCCTGTGCGGTACACCCCCCACCCCAAGTCTGCTAATTTCACATTAAGTACTCTGACCACAATAAAAGTAAACACGCAAAACCCATTAGATGCTATACCTACAGACATGGGTTTAAGAGGAACCAGAAAACACATTCTCCATCAATGACCTGGGAAAACCCCAGAGTTGTTGCACACGCATGCTAGAATCATGTCTGCAGAGTGAAGGTTTGCAGTAGCTGGACCCATAAGAGAAGCTGGAAAGTCTGAACACTTCTCTAAGGCTAGAGCCCAGACCCAGAGGATAAAGCTGCTGGGTTTGGTTCTTTTTTTTTTTTTAAACAGCAAATCAAGTTGTTCCATCTGTTAGAGCTGGTGGGCGGCTGCAGCGGCAGGGTCAGTGAGTGGCTGCGGCGGCAGCAGAGAGACCACACCAGGCCAAACAGTTCCACATGCGGTTTATTGAGGAGGGAAAGGGCAAAGGTGGCAGTGGAAAGAGAAGAGGGGAAGAGAGAGAGAGGGAGGTGCTTTTCTTATATATACACAGATGGTGACGTGGTCGCAGGTAAAGGTGAGGCCAATGGGTTCTGGGAATGTGGTGGCCATTGCCTTGGCAACAGGTGTATAAGTTGCGCCGTTGCCTATGTGATGCCACAGGTCTCGGAGGTCCTGATTCCAGCACCATCTTTTTGCTAAGGAGAGCTAACTGGACAGCACAGGCTGAACATGGGGAACATCACCCACAGTGGTGAGGCAGCTGGAGACAGGTGCCCAGCTGAGTCAAGGAATCCAGTGTGGTTTGGCCCCAGCACACAGAAGAAGACAGGTTCCCTCAGACTTCTTGAGAGTTGGGTGGAGAACTGTTGGTTATAATGATTGAGATTGGTACCAGGTACCTGGCATGGGTGGCCTCTGGGAAGACTGTTAGAGAAAGGGACTGTCTGAAAACTCTAGACTAATTCTCAACCCTGGTTGCACACTTCGATCTCCAGATCAGAATTACAAGAAGATACTTTACCTCAGTTTCATTCTGGAGTTATGGCTGACGGGGCTCAAGCTCCCAGGACACTGCCCGGCATCCCAGGGTGACTCCTGACTCTGCACAGAGTTCTGTCTACCCACTCTGAAATGCTGGAATGATTATCACCCAGCAGAACAACAGCTCACCCTTAGGAAAGGAAACGGTTTGGGTTCTGCTTAAGATGTGCATGGCCAGCCTAGATTCCTTTCATGGCTATGTTACTGGATCATCAGAATGCCACAATGCAGTACTCTTATTTCTTCAAACTTAACCTGAGGATTGGAGAGGGAGACCTGTCTCAGAACCAGGAAGGAAAGATTTCTCAATACCATAGAGGTGACTGGTGTGGTGCTTGAATAATAATAGCCCTCATAGGCTACAATATTTGCACCAGGGAGTGGCACTGTTTGAGAAGGATTAGAAGGTATAGCCTTGTTGGAGAGGAAATGTGCCAATGGGGTGGACTTCCCACTCCTACCCGCCCCCCCCCCCCCCCCCCCCCCCCGCCAGGTAGTCACCCTGGCCCATCTTTGTTTTGGTTTTCTAGGAAGTGGCTTAACAAAAATCCTGATTTAGCATAGGAATAGGGATTAGAAACACATGGAACTGATATTTGCTACCCACTGGTTAAAGAATGGGTAAACAGCCAGTCAGATGTGCCTTGGAATGGTGATCTCCTCCAGCCTCCCAAGAAAGAAATGCCAGAGACTTTGGATTCTATGCTGAGGGTAAAATATTAATCTGTGCACGTGGTGCCTCAACTTGTGCATCAGAACCACCTGGAGGACAGGCTGGAACAGGCCACTGAGCTCTACCCACTTTTGAGATTCTGTAATCGGTGTTGGAGTCTGGTACCTGTTCATTCAAATAAGTTCCAAAGTGAGGCTGATACTGCTAGTCCTTGGACCACCCTTTGAAAAAGCACACAGGAATGTCTGCCATTTGCCAGCCACAAATGGAAGTATTGGGCTAGAGGAAGAGAAAGAGGATTGAGAATACTAGATACATGGCTCAAACAGTGCTCACACAAACAACCCTGGGGATGTGTTACACAATGGCCAGGACTCGCAGAGTTATCCAAATGCAAGTCAGCATTCACACAGTAGAATTTAATAGCAATGACCTTAAGAAAATGGTCACATCCCGGATGTCAGTTAAAGGAGGTAAACGAGTCTTGTTCAGGAGGAACGAGCCCAGCTTCTCAGTATTTTCTATGACTTGCCCATCCTAATAAGGACAACGGAGCCAGAGAGTGTCTTTAAAGTCAAGGCCCAAAGTCGAATTAATAATTGCAGTAGCTGAGTATAGTGGTGCAGGCCTGGAATCCTACATTTAGAGGCAGAGGCAGGAGGATCAAGAGAGTTTCAGGACAACCTGGAGTATATACAGTGACCCTGTTACAAGAAATAAACAAACATGCAAACAAATAAACAACACTAACAGTTTTAGTATGCTTCTGGCAGAGGGGTGGCTGTAGCCTTATAGTCTCTTCGGAGCATACATGAATCTTGTCTTTTAGTAGGGGAAGCACAAAGAGATTATGAGAGTTCCATGTTTGTACTCGTAAGGGCTGGAGATGACCCATGAAAAATCACTAATAAAGACGTGACTGCCTAGGGCCTGAGATACAGCTCAGTGTTTAAGGATACTCACTGCTCTTTCAGAAGACCAGGGTTCAGTTCCCAGCACCCATGTAGGTCATCTCACAACTACCTGCGCCTCCCATTCCGGTTCCAGGAGTTCTGATACCCTCCTCTGGCCTCCATGGGCATCTGCATGCTTGCACGTGACTCACATGCGTACATTCAGGCACACACGTACACACACATTCAAAAGATGTGGCTGTTTGTGTGCTAGTCGTGGAAGGTGAAGGTGGAGGTGGTGGTCTTTCTGATATAGGTCATGGTGGGAAGGTGGTAAATCCTTTCCTCACTAGTCACAGAGAGGAAATTAGAAGCTGTGTGTGGAAGTCAAAGTTAGATAATTTAACTTCTAAGCAATGGACAACTATAGTTTAGCAAATAAGGCAGAATGTCTTTCCTGTCATGGGAAGGGGTGAACAGTGATAGTGTGCAGGTCTTGTAGAAAGAATGCTTGCTTTGGGTGAGAACTCACCCCTGGGTCCCACAGTCCTGTGAGTGACTGTTGGTGGCTTTGTACTTTTTGTTAAGTCAATAGTGGTAAAATTTCAGGCATGAACTTGGGTACCACTGCCAAACACTGCCAAACACTGGACCCTGTTCCACAGCTGTACCCTTGGGCCTTGCCAACATGGTTTCGGAAGGACCAGGAAGGGGTAGGGGGTAGAAATGGCATTCTGTTTGGATATGCCAGGAGGATAAGTATTTGGATAAGTAGACTTTTGACCTTTGTCTTCCCTGGAGGGAAAGACAGTGGTAAAACATGTTCTGCCAGGAGCTGCCCTTTGGGTACTAGAGTGTAGCTATGTTTTGACTCTGAGCTTCAGTGCTTGACCCCAGGGACAGTCAGATACTTTGTTCCAGCCAGACCTACGATCAGATAGTTCAAAAGTCAGCAAGCACTTCACATAAGGTTCAGGGCTGCTTATCAATATCAGGTCAAATTATCAGAAGCAGGTCAGACCTGCTTCTAGAAACGTTTGATCCTGAATTTCTCTTCTAAGGCATTTTAAGTCACATCACCAAATCCTGACTTCTGAACACATGATGTGTCTGAAGGAGAGGTGTTTTGAGATGTTCTCTGAAAAGTCCCACACCTGTATCAGAATAGTTTATTTCATCATAGCATAGAAGTGGGTACCCTGTTATTGTTTTCTGGTACCAATTCAGGGCATAATTTATCTGCCTTACTGAGATATTGTAAATTAGCTAGAACTGTATGCCTCCTGGTCTTCATGAGAGTTGTTTCCAGCTATGAAAGGAAAACCTGTTTATTAAGCCAAACCTGGCCAAGTGCCTGGGTGCAGACCCCAGCCCTGCTAGTAGCTGAACAAGCAGCTAGGTTAAATGCTACAGTTTCTCATCTCTCCTAGTTGAGATTATTAACCTGGGGCGTGTGTATGGGGGGGAGGATGTGTATGTGTGTTGTGGGGGTGGGTGTGTGTGGAGGTAGGTGTGGGGGTGGGTGTACATACATGTAGAAATCAGAGGTTGAGGTCAGGTAACTTCCCTAACCACTCCCCAAGAGTGCGCAAGAGCCCTAGGGATCCACCTGTCTCCATCTACCCAACGCTTGGGTTACAGGCCTGCACCACCTTACCTAGCTTTTATGTGGGTGCTGGGGATCTGAACCCACATCTTTCTGCTTTCATAACAAGTACATTATGGCCTGAACCATCTGCCTCATCATTATCATTTTTGGACACAGCCAATGGTGACGAGGTGTGTGACTTTTCTCTCTTCTAGAGGAAGCAAATTGCTTTAACGGTCTACAAATAGTCTATCCTCAATGGTGTGTGCATTTGGGGAAATGGTAACTGTTGGAAAGTTCTTTGGTTTTTTTGAGTTGAAAGAGACATAGAGGTCTTCTTAGGCCTCAGAAGTCAGGAGAGGTGGGGACAGGATTCAGCTCTGTCTAGTCTATCCAAACCAGATACCTTAACCCCATTTTCTCAACTGATTCTTATGGCATCCTGAGAGGTACTGAGTACTGAGATAGTACTATTTCCTGTTTGCATAGGAAACACCCTCTACCAAAACAAAAAACAGTGACTGTGTTTTTTAAGGACAGTTTGAAGTAGGACAGCGTAAGTTCAAACCAGGCCTGGCTCTCTCCAAGGCCTGTGCAGCTGTGGTGTGCATGCCTCGCTCTAGTCTGTCCCAGATAACATCTCTCTTTTTATGTGAAGTTTAAAAAAATGTTTCTCAGGCACATCTTGGAGATGTTGTTAGTCGTTATTCTTACCTATTTAAAATAGATTTTCATCGCTTCTCTGCCTTTTGTAAAATAGTTTTTCAGGAGACTTATTTATTTTGTGTGTATGAACATTTTACCTGAATGTATGTCTGTGCATCCTGTATGGGCCTAACACCTTCATATTGAAATCAGAAGAGGGCATGGCAGCCTCTGGAACTGGAGTTACAAGTGGTTATGAGACGCCCTGTGGGAAATCAAACCCGGGTCCTCTGCAAGAGCAGTAAATGCTCTTAATTGAAGAGCCGTCTCTCCAGCCGTCCTCCCCATTTTTGGTAGAACTCTATTCTCTCTTCCCTAGTAGAAGCTCCCAAATGGCCTATGTTTGCATCAGTTATGCTCACTAGACTTGTGGCTACAACTGGTTTTTCACCATCTTGATCGGAGGGCTTGCTAACGCTGGACAGTGGTAAGGAGCTCAGTCCAGCTCTGAGACCTGCCGGAGTAACTTGCACTGGGCTCAGTACATTTGGCTCTTCACTTCGGATGTGCAGGCTCCATCATTTAGAAGAAGGGGGTAGTTATGGGTCCTCTCCTTGGTGATAACGCTGACTTGAAAGTAGGTCACTGAATTCTGTCATAGATCAAACACTTGTAATAGGAAGCCGTTGCACAAAAGCATCCCCAAACCTGTGAGGTCCCTCCAGCACACTCAGAGAATTTGTAGCAATTTATGAGCACCTCCCTTTACAGGAGGATCAGCCGCAGGAGCTTCTGGGAGCTGCAGAATATTCTGTTCCTCAAGCCAGGGGGTAGTTCTGTATTTGCCGAAGTACAATTCTATATGTACTCTAAGATTGGTGCACATTACTGGAAAAGCCACAGTAAAAGAAAAATGGATATAAATGGCCATTCTGTGTATGACAGGGAAGCTATTACATTTTGTTCAGATCAGCATGTTTCTTGAGCTAAATAAAGGTTTTTTTTTTTTCTCCCATCCAAGGGTCACTAAGTGAAGTGGGAACACCTGAATGTTTTTCATGGGTGTCTTAGTCAGGGTGTCTATTCCTGCACAAACATCATGACCAAGAAGCAAGTTGGAGAGGAAAGGGATTTATTCAGCTTATACTTCCACATTGCTGTTCATCACCAAAGGAAGTCAGGACTGAAACTCAAGCAGGTCAGGAAGCAGGAGCTGATGCAGAGGTTATGGAGGGATGTTCCTTACTGGCTTGCTTCCCCTGGCTTGCTCAGCTTGCTTTCTTATAGAACCAAAGACTACCAGCCCAGAGATGGCACCACCCACAAGGGGCCCTCCCCCCTTGATCATTAATTGAGAAAATGCCTTGCAGCTGGATCTCATGGAGGCATTTCCTCACCTGAAGCTCCTTTCTCTGATAACTCCAGCCTGTGCCAAGTTGACACACAAAACCAGCCAGTACAATGGGTCAGTCCTCATCCCAGCATCTCAGAGATCCTTGAATCAGCAACCTGGGCTCCTGGTACCACATGCCTCCTGAGGAATTCATCATTATGGCTTTTGCAGGTCAAGACAACTAGCTACTCAGAGTAGGAGGTTTCCCTTAGTTGAGACCAAGCCCTTCCTTACACTGCGAAGGGAGTTCTTGAGAGTGGATGCAGGAATCCTTCCCTCTGACAGTCCTAGCTTAGCCATGCAGAGTCCCTGAGCGTGGATGTGGTAGCTGTCCCTTATACAGAGACCTCCAGTAGTGGTGCAGGGATCTATAGACTCAAGGCATTGCTTCTTTATTCTTTGCTCTGAGAATTAAACACATCCTCTTCCTAGGATGAACTTCATTTGTCTTTTAGAGGGCTGCAAGTCGGGGGTATCAAAATAGCAGTATTTCCCTGGCTCATATTCCCTGGATGCTTTAGTAATGGGTATGGGAGGAAATAGGGGTGGGGTGGGGTGGGGGAGATGGGTGTGGTGAGTGCTAACCCTAAGTGCCAATTCGATGGTTTTAGCCCTCTAAGAGCCTTTGCCTACCGATTAGTTCCCTCCAAAGTGAGATTGTGAGTCAGATGAGAAAGGCGACCCCTTTCATCAGTTGCCTGAGTTGGGGTCTGGGCTTCTCCTTCCTCAGGGTTTTATAATTCCCATGACTCATCTCACTGTCCAAGGCCCTGTCTCTCCCCCACATTTCACACACACCTTCCTCACGTGTTCTCCTTATCAGAAACTCTGGCTTAGGAAAACAAAGCCTGGCACACATGACAGAAATCCTTTGTTAGTATTCCTTGGCCTCTGTGGACATGTTGCCATAGTGATGACTGTACACACACACACACAGGCACACACACACACACACACACACACACACTTGCTCAGTTATCGAGGGTACCATTGGTTTCTTTGTTTCCCCTTTCTTAGACAACAGACAAACTATTAGTGTCTTTACAGCTTTTCTTGGCACTTTTTAGCTAGTTTAATTTGCTTCTAATTCAACTATACTTAGTCATGCCCTGTAAGCAGAGCTAACTTTATAAAGAGCCAGTGTGATTTGCTTTCAGGCTTATTCATTTTTAGAGCCAACTTGTAATGATTCCAGAGATGGAGAGCAGGCTAGAGTAACACAGCGTGTTCGTTTCTTTTCTGTTGCTATGATAAAACACCTCGACGAAGTCAGCTTATAGGTGGGACGCTTTTTATGGGCTTATGTTTTCAGAGGGATGAGTCTGTGATGGTGGAGTGTAGGTAAGGCCTAAGGAACCGGAAGCTGAGGGCTCGTGTCTTCAACCATAAGCACAAAGCAGAGAGAGAGAGAGAGAGAGAGAGAGAGAGAGAGAGAGAGAAAACAGTGAGGAGGGGTTAGGCTTGATGCTCTAAGCCACGCCCAGTGATATGCGTCCTTCAGTAGGACAACACCCCCTAAGCCTCCAAAACCAGGATCACCAACTACAGACCAAGTGTTCACATGCATGAACCTGGCAAGGGGGCGGCGAGCGGGGAGGAAGCCGGAGAGCATCTTGTTCAAACCGCCACTCATGGAACTTGACTTCTATGACTATAGGTCCCTTAATTTGTTTTCTGAGATTTAGATAGTGCACTGCATTGCTTTAATTTTTATCTTACAGCTTTAATATAATCATTTTTTTAGAGAGCGAAATGCCTGAAAGGCATTATAAGACTTGAGTTTTAATAATTAATCCCATTTGATATCCAATCTGACTAGTTGGTTTCAGGGCAATCATATAGCAATCTTCTTTAAAAATTAAACTGTGTGAACACTCTGAGGGGGTTGCAGAATTAATTGAATTTAGTGTGTTTAGTAAGGCCCCGGCCTTCTGTAGTCCAAGCCAGACACATCAACTGCCCTTAACTCAAGGCTGAGGTTGAAGATGGTGCTTCCTGGGGTTTCTCCTCTATGCAGTGTGAGGGGCTGTTTCTTGGTATAAGACTTGCTATAGCTGCAGAGCTGGCATTTAGCAGCCTCAATAGCTACTTGGAAACGGGCTGGGGGTGGGGATTACCGTCTAGGCCCTAGTCAGTGTTTTTCCCCACTGTACATACTTTGTGCCTGGCATCTGATAAGTCAGGGGTGGTGTAATAGCTCTTATTGCTGCACCTGGCCATGGGAGGGTGGGGGTGGGAGGGGTACACCTATTTCCAGCTCCATGTTTGAAGGGCTAAGATAGTGCTCCCGTCTTGCTATCTGTGTGTCTCTCTGGCTAGAGACCTAACTTACTAGAAGCTCTCCGGTCTTCTCTGTAAAATAGAGATAATACCCTCCCATCAGACTGTTAAAGAAGGAGACAGTGTTTGTGAGAATCCTTATGGAAACCGCTGTTGTAGGATTTGGCAGAGTATCAAGTACCCTACCTACTGATCACTGTTTTAATTACTATTGTGCTACCAGATGTGGGAGATTCTGTTGCCCCCACCCCCACACCCCCTCCAGTTTTTGTTACATCGCATTACAGATGTCTTTAGAAGGAATTAAAAACTCCTTTGGCATAAGAAACACACTGCTGTTCTCTTAAAAAAAATAATAACCCCCCAAAAAACAATAAAAAACAATGAAAAAGCAAAACCCCCAAAGAATTAAAAATGATTAGAATTACATTGACCTCATCTTTTCAGTAATTCCAACTGTGCATTTCAGTGACATTTAGCAGTTTTAGAGTGCTGTACAACCATCATCACTGTCTAGTCCCAAAACTTTTTTTTTTTTTTTTTTGGTTTTTTGAGACAGGGTTTCTCTGTGTAGCCCTGGCTGTGCTGGAATTCACTCTGTAGACCAGGTTGGCCTCGAACTCAGAAATCCACCTGTCTCTGCCTCCCAAGTGCTGGGATTAAAGGCGTGCGCCACCACTGCCCGGCCCAAAACATTTTCATCACCTTCTAAGGGACCTATAACTATTTAAGCAGTCACATCCAGTCTCTCCCCTGACCCCTCCCACGCAGCAGCCACAAAGTGACCTCCTGACTCTGTGGTTTGCTAACTCTGTACATGCCATATTCACAGACTGTTATATAATGGCTGATGTCTGCCCTCTGTAATTCTCTAGCTCCTCTAATTACTTTTCTTTTGGTTTTAGAGATTTCCTCTGAGACGTCCAGAATGGCTTTTAGACACATTAGATAAGAGCTGGTGGCACCTGCCTGCGAGGACTTCATACTCTCAGCTCCACCATCTTCCCATGGCATTCTGACTGTGCCGAGCCCACGGGACCAGCTCTCCACGATGAGTGACGAGAAGAATCTGGGCGTGTCTCAGAAGTTGGTTTCACCTTCAAGAAGCACAAGTAGTTGCTCCTCCAAGCAAGGAAGCCGGCAGGTAACCTTTAAAACTCCTGCGGATCTTAACGTGCGAACTGAGTCACGAGGGTTTGCAGGTACAGATGTGTGTTCACTGGGAGACGCCACCTCTCAGTTTAAGAGCAAGCTCTTGTCTTCATACCTGGTTACATGAAGAAAATCAGTTCACGTTCCTCCAAGGTGCTGAGAACGCATTTGGCTCTTTTGTGTTGTTTTGTTCAACCTTTGCAACTATCTCCCAACATAGGCACTAACATTCCCATTTTCCCTCCAAGGAAGCTGAGTCATACAGACCAGATTACTTGCCCCAGTGAGGACCAGATGCCAAGTGAGACCTCCATCTCTTTTGTTCAAAGGCCCACCTTTTTCTTTTTAGAGATTTTTTTTTCTGTTTTGTTTATGGGTGTTTTGCCTGCACGGATGTCTGTGCAGCACTTGTGTGTAGTGCTCTCAGAAGATGACAGGTGACATCAGTTCCCCTGGAACTATTATAGCTGGATATTAATTACCATTCCACCATGATGCTGGGAACTCGAACCCAGGTCCTTGGCAAGAGTGATGAGTGTCCTTAACTTCGGAGCCTTCTCTCCAGCCCCTCCCACCTTTTCTTATACCTTATTAATCAAAATAGCAGTTATCACTTTCCCAATAATTACATTACTACCTCTACTTCCGTCCATTCACCAATATTTTGATGAAAGCCTGTGCCTCCAGATTGTCTGTGAGTAGCTAAAGTCTCACCAAATATTTTTTTTTTCCTAATGGGATAAGGGAAACTAGTAAACATGGGAAAGTGATGGAGAAAACAGTAAATCAGAGAGAATCCTTAACTCCAGGGTAACTGTCCATGGTCACTAGTTGTTTCTTGGTTTCCTTTCCAATATGGCTTTGTTGGCAGATCTGCTGGTGTCGAAGGTAACCGTAAGAGCATGTTGAATAACCGGGACCGTCCTTGTTTCACCAAGGAAGATATGCAAGAACACTGGATTTCCGACCTGAGAGGCCTTTGAATTGTTCAGTATTTACTGGCTCTGTGGGCATTGTCTTTGCCCTGTGAGAAGTCTGGCCAAAGAATTTGCTTTTGTCTGGATTTGGAAGCAATAATTAAGTAGTGAGTGGTCCACCTCGGTAAAGTTGAATAATAGTGACTCAGCTAAGTGTCTCTTAGTTTGAACACTTGTCTCAGTCAGGGAGCTCTGTCACCCACAAAGCCATGCTTTTGGGCAAATTAAAGCTTGCTGTAGGGAGCCCTTAAGATCTGATCTTTTTTTTCCTTCTCAGTATTTGTCTTGGTGTGCATGTGCGCATGTGTCCATGCCTGTGGATAGGGCTGCACCTGTACCATGATGTACACATAGAGACTGGGAGGCAATCACTGCTATGGATTTTCATTTTCCACCTTGAGACAATCTCTTCCTTGTTTTCTGCTGCTAACACCAGGCTGACTTGGCCCAGGGACTCTCCTATCTCTGCCTCTCATCTAGTAAGAATGTTGACATTTCGGATGCTTGGGCTATGACCTGTCTAGAATGAGCTGAGGCCCTCATGTTATATGGTGTGCTGGCTAGTTTCGGTTGTTTTGTTTTCTGTTATCAGTCTGACACAAACTCAAGTCACCTGAGAAGACGAAACCTCAGTTGAGAAAATGTCTCCATTACATTGCCCTGTAGGCAAGTCTATAGGAGGCATTTTCTTGATTAGTGCTTGTTGTAGGAGGGACCAGCCCACTGGAGGCAGTACTGCCCTTAGGAGGTACCACCCTTTGGTTGAATAAGAAAGCAAACCAAGCACACTATAGGGAGCAAGTCAGCCAGCAGCATTCCTTCACAGTTTCTGTTCGAGTTCCAGCCTCCAGGTTCCTGCCCTGCCTGAGTTCCTGCCTTGGCTTCCCTCAGTGATGGCCTGTAATTAGGTTGTAAAAACCAAATAAACTCTTTTGTTTCCAAGTTGCTTTTGGTTGTAGTCTTACAATGAAGAAAGCTAGAACTAGAACTAAAACTAGAACATGAGATAAGCACTTTTACCCACTGACCTAACTCCCCTGCCTCTGGGATTTTTTTTTTTAAAGACTAAGTTTGTCCCTGGCTAAATGCTGACACCCTGGGTCCCTAGAGATCTGCTCTCATGGAGTGAGTGCGCCTGCTCGCTTGTGCAGACGCCACCAGTTCTTCAGCCAGCACTCAGGTTTGGACCGGAACAGAGTGTGTCCTCCAAGCAGCGCCTCTTCTGCCTATCTTTGCTTCGCAGGGAGGCTGCGCTCAGTGCAATAGCGAGTCCTCCCCAGAGGAGCTATATCTTTCATCCTCAGGGCTGTAACTCTTCCAGCATCATTGGTGTTGGTTGATTTGGTTTTCACAACTGCTAGTTTCACTCCTAGTTTCCGTAGAAATAGCAAGAGGAACTCGCCCCACGCAGTGCTTCAACTTTTCTTTATTTGACATTTATCAAAGGGTCTTTTCTATTTAAGGCCTTCCACTTCAATTTGCATAACCAACCCACACCATGGCTTTCTGTGCTGGTCAGGTTTCTGTCAACACAAACAAGTCATCTGGGAGAAAGGATCTTCAATACAGAATTGCCGCTCTCAGATTCACCTGTAGGCGTGTCTGGGGGACATTTATTGATTGCTGGTTGATGAGGAGGGGCCAGCCCACTGTGGGCAGTGCCACCCCTACATAGGTGGTCCTGGATGGTGTAGGAAAGCAAACTGATCGAGCCTTGGGGAGCAAGCCAGTACACAGTGCATTTCAGATTCCCGACTATGGTTCCTTCCTTGACTTCCTTCTATAATAAGGACATAGCAAACTGATAAACCCTTTCTTTCCCAAGTTGCTTTGGTGTTGACCACAGCAAAGGAAAGCAAACTAGAATACTTTATTAGTGTAAATGTTTGTATTTCCTCTGTGGCAGAGAAAGTAGAGAATTCAATATATTTATTTCACAACTAGCCTGAATTTAGTTTTAAAACCCCTGTTGACTTTGGAGGAACTGTGCGTCTGAGTCTCTCCACTGTCCCATTTTCTGACAAAGGTAAGTGTTCTGCCCCGGGCTAACACAGCTCTTCTGTCCTGGATGTGTCCATCATCCCTCACCAGTCTTTGCCTGCCTCACACACTGGCCAGGGCTCTGCTGTCGTCTCAGGAGCCGTGGAAGCTCTCCTTTGCTGGCCTTTTGGGGGCTCAGCCATTTCCACTGCATCTGTCAACTGCTAAATAAACCAAAGCAGCACATTTCCAGCCTCATCACAGGATGCTCAAAACAGCAAGGGTTCCACAGCCACAGGCTGCACTGGAGACATGGAAAAACAGCAACTGTCGATAACACACGCAGCCACCTCCTGGTTTTGAAGGTGCCACTGTGAGACCCCTTTTTGGCCTATTTTCCTTTTATCCGGAGTGGGTTTGTCCCATGTGTATATCACCGGCCGTTATCTGCGATGCTAGTTTTCCTGGCGCGCTCTGGACTGTGGTCAGAGCCTCATCTTGCACGTCTTCTGTGAGATCTATAGTCACCTGTCCTGGTTTGGGATAGGCTGTTGCCTGCCTTCTACTCCTAGGGACCCTGATCCAGGGCAAGTCTCACATTGCATTGGGGACTCCTTTTCCATGGTGGGAATGGAATGCCCCAGATCCTCATCAGACCAGCAGATAACCTGGCCCAGGTTCATCTGCCTCCTTCCACTGCCAGAAAATGGAGGCAGAGAGGAGAGAATCCCCCAGAAGCATGAATGCTGGAGTATGAAGTGCAATAGAAATGAGAGAGACCCTGCTTCAACATGGGAGAGAGAATTTGCCCCTGATAGTTGTCCTCGGACCTCACATGCACAGCGGTATGTGTATGCTCTCTCTCTCTCTCTCTCACACACACACACACACACACACACACACACACACACACACACATCCCACACATATAATAAATAAAAGGCACACAATAATAAATAAAAGTACAAAAAAAATTCTAATGGCCCAGAAGTGACAGCACAGGATGCAGGACAAGGCCAAACAGAAGACACCTAGACACTGACAGTAGTGAGCATCTTCTGCCTTCCAGAGGATACGTAGAATAATCTGGACTGCCTCTGGATGCTGGCCTTGGCACTGAGTCTAGCCATATTCCCCTCTGTACTTTTCACAAGGGTAGATGAGTCAAATGTCCTGGCACATCTCTGATCTCATTCTCTCCTTTACCTTGTGAAGTTTGGTTGATTACTGGCCCCCTAAAAGAGAGGCGCACATTCACCCTCATAGCCTGTGAATACACACTGTTTGGAAAGAGGGCTTTAGTAGATGTGGTTAGTTTAAGGACCTGGAAAAGGGCAGGGTATCCTTAGTTGTCTGAAGGGCCCTAAATTAATAAGTAAGAACTCTACCCAGGAGAAACACAGGGGAGAGCACGATGTGAAGATGAAAACAGACCCACGTGGTCAGGAGCAACAAGCTGAGGGGCAGCTGGGAAGCTGCAGCCTCCAGAGACCAGGATAGCCCAAAACAGTCTACCTCCAACCTCCAGAGAGAGCCTGGCTCTGCCTACACCAGGTTTGGGATTTCTGGCCTCCAGCACTGTTGAAGGATTTTTAACCCTCAGAGCTGGGTGGTCATAGAATAGGCCTATAATCCTAGCACACAGGAGGCTGAGGGAGAAGGAGCCTACATTTGAGGGCAGCCCCGGCTATATATAGCAAGACCTCATCTCAAAATCAAAACCAGAGAGAGATTTATTGGTTGAAACTTTAAGCCACTAAGTTTGTGGCCATTTGCCACAACAGCCTCAGAAAATTAATTCTCTCTGCTTAGCGTCCCGGCTCAAGCTCTTAGTCCAAAGGCATGATACCTTGGGGACGCTGCCTGTCTGAGTCCCTACTACAGCGTGTGAAGTCCTCATCTGGCACCTACACATTTTCAGTCTGTGACGCCTTTGCATTTCTCATGCATGATAACCTCCCGTGTATCCTTGCTAGGTGATGTGTCTCAGCTTTTCTGGGGTGGGGTGGGGGGTACTAAGTGTGTGACCTTTGTATATGGGAGGGTTTGCCATTTTAAATGCCTGCAACCCACGCCTGTGATTCTAAGTCATGTACGCAGCATTTCCCAGAAGGTACTTCTGTTTTGATTGCAAACTTTGATTAGCTGTCTGAGCACCCTGACATGGAGACGGGAGAGCAGCATGGGTGACTAGCATGGACGTGGGTCTCTCGAGAGACACCAAGCACGGTCACCGAGTGCCACTGTGTCTTCTCTGAGTACAGAGTTTGCAATTTTTTTCTTGCCAGTGCTCAGATACCACAGAGCACTGTATGACACACAGATTTTTTTTTAAATC
Organism: Tokudaia tokunoshimensis; assembly: GCA_036184795.1. Taxonomy (NCBI): domain Eukaryota; kingdom Metazoa; phylum Chordata; class Mammalia; order Rodentia; family Muridae; genus Tokudaia; species Tokudaia tokunoshimensis. The sequence continues at coordinate 71,873,632 of BTHU01000002.1, read as the reverse complement.
AAAAGGTAATAAAGATAAATAAAAAAAGGATGCTGCAAGATGGAAGGAACAAGTTGTCATACCTCCTTACTGTTGGCCCCAGTCCATTCACATGGACTCTGCGGGGGCGTTCCCACCCCACCTGTGGAGTTAGTCCAGTCTCCCCTGTGGCAGGCTGGCAGCCACCTTAAGAAAAGTCATTTTGAGAAAGGAGATAGAGAAAGGGTGCGAAAGGTTTGAGTCCTGGTCCCCCAATGCCTCTCAATTTTGTGACCTCCCAGGTAATTGATTTCGCTTAGATTCTTAGGCAAAAGAACTCAACAGGTTACCATTATATCCTCCTTTAAATCTGAATTTCAACAGACATTTCATGACTCTGGGGAAAAGCCTTTGATTACAAAAGATACAAATAAAAGAAGGCCAGAAAAGGTTCTGTGTCCCTGGTGGGGAAATCAATGTCTGTCTGTGTGTGTGTAGTGGGACAGGGGCAGGAGGTGGGACAGGGGTAGGGAGTTGGGTGGCTCTGAAGGAATTCCACTGGGTCCTACTGCACTTGTGGATGTTCTTGTCCAGAGAAGATGTCCAGCTGCAAGATTCTGTGTGAGTTTCAGAGCCCACAGATATGTCCTATTGCTTAGCAGTTAAGTCTTGGGCAAGCTACTTTGAACTTCGGTGATGGTTCCTCTCTGTGTGATGAGGGCACACAGGGCACGTCACTCCCTTTGTTACTGTCAGGACCACCATCATAAGAGCTGTGGACACCCACCCCGCCATGGAGGACTGCTGTTGAGCTTAGTGACTCATGGGTGTCTCCATCATTAGAAGTAGCTATACCTCCTCCAAGGCCTGTTTACAGAACAACATTTGTGGGGAACGAGGAAGTGTGTAAGGGATGTTTTCATAGCCGTGAAGCTTTTATACTATTCGAGGAATATTTAGCAATATCAATAACTTCCAAATATATCTGAGGAGCCTAAAAAGTGCTAAAGTAATTATAGCCATAATGCTAAGTGAGTCATCTGCTGGCTGGGGACAGTCGTCGCATGTGTGCTTCGGTTTTTTAAAATGGTGTTTTAATTATAAAACTGCCTGTGGTCAGTACAGTTGCAATAAGCATGTGTCTCTTCTTTGGAAACCCAAGGTGGTCTCAGGCGGAGCGGTGGGACAGCCGGCAGCTCTCTTGGTGTCCTTCCTGCTGTCACCCTTATCACTGTCACCCCTGATTTCTGAAGGGACTGGGTGCCTAGAAGTCTTCCAGTGAGTCTGTAAGGTGTCTATGTTTTGTAACTGGTCAGGTAACAAGCCTGGGAGCATTTGGGGGCCTGGATCCTCTGGGTGTTTCTCTCCCAGCTCTCTACACCTCTGTGATGGGAGAGAAAGCCCAGTGCCTATGGGCATGTCATGACTGAGGATCCCCAAATAACCTTCAGAATCAATGTGGGCTCAAGCCCATGCTCATCCCCTTCTAGAATCTTCTATCCTGAAGTCAGAGTTGTGCTTGAGGTGATATCATTAAAGCTGTGCTTCCCGGGGCATGGGTTTCTGACAAGATTTAGTTGAGGTCTTAGAGTTCATTTATTATCTCCTCTCTTTCTTAAACTTAGCATCCTTTCTGTCCTCCTAGGCCAGGCTCCATTAGCCTTTGATGGAGCACTCCCAGGGCTAAGGAGTACTCTTTCCCAGAGCACCTATGCCCCTAATGATTGATTGTTAGATGGTCTCCTTCAGAGCTGGACTCTAAGGGCTTAGGACTCTACTCATTAGTCCTGATTTTCTCCTTGGAGTCTATGTCCTTTGGAGCTCTTAAAGACAGCTTGGTCTTCTGAAAGTGGTCCAGCCAATGACTAACTCTCAGTTACCCCTACCTGTGAATGGGGATATGTGTCCACAGGATTTCCCCTCCCCAGCCCTTGAACTGAGATGCGTACTCACAGGAGCCCCCAGTGATCTCCATTGCATCTGACCCTCACATACCAATCTGCCTCTAAATGTTTTTTCTTTTCCTTTCTTTCTCTTGCTCTTCAGCTTTTTGGCACTTGTAAAACCTTAGCTGAGAGAAAGACACTTAATGAAAGGTAACTCTATTTCTCAGTGATTGCAGCCTAAGCATAAAGTTGGTCTGACATCAGAGTGGTTGTTCTGCTGAAAGGCACTTCCATGTGCCCATAGAAAAATCATGAAAGGTAGTGTTACTGATCTTTAGCCTTTCGTGATAGGCTTTACAAGACCAAAATGCCTTTAAACTCACTGATGACGGGTGTAATCAGCGGCCACGTGACTTAATGCTGGATGTTGCCCTCTGGGTTTTAAAAACCTGGTAAACTGACACCAGACTAATTAAAACAGCCTGCTCTTCTGGCCTGCCAGGTCCCTTTCCCCGCTTCTCAGCGGCAGGAAGAATGGAAATTTCAGTCGTTTCTATTTCTGATGTCACAGCCAGGGGAGCTGAGAACTGGGCATGTGCGAGGGCCTGGGAGTGGTGCAGTGTGCACACAGCTGTGCTGGGAGGAAGGAAGCAGAGCTTGCAACTGGTGCACTCAGCATTATGGAAATGAACTTGGCCCGCTCAAGAGCATGAATCAATGCCTAGCCGCCTTTTTAATCACGAAGCCGCTTTCTATCTTTGGCACTTTTTAGACGTTCTGTAAAATAGACTGAACTCAGTGCCAGATGATGGCCAGATCGGCTTCGTTTGAGCTTTAGCAGAAGTCTTGAAAAACTGCAGCCACGTTTCTCACTCCGTCTCATGGTCTTGATGACCTTTCAGCCTGATCCATGCAGGATGAGACATTAACCCCGCATATTAGACTCAGTATTAGGAGCAGTGAGCAGAGTTAGCCATTGCAGGACTTTGATCTCTGTGGCCTAAATCTGTCCTGGAGTGTGTCTCAGGTGTTCACTTCACTCAGGGTGCATTCCCTATCTTCAGATCAGCATGGTGTGTGGAGGCCACCAGGTGCCACTCCCCCACAGTCCCTAGCCTGGAATACTGGCATCTCAAATTTATTTTGATTACATTGATTTGTGTTTGTTGAGTTTCTGTGTTTCTCTGTGTGTATACACAGGTGTGTTTAGGCACACACACGTGCACATACCCATCGCCCTGGTACATGTGTGGCAATCTGAAGACAACTCCCTGGAGTCTGTTCTCTCCTTTCATGGTTCCTCTTCCAGGGCTTGAGCTCAAGTTTTTAGGCTTAATAGTAACTACCTCCATCCACTGAACCATCTCCCCAGCCTGCGTCTGATTTCTTTGAATACCACACTATATTATTATATACCACACTATATTATTTATATACCACACTTAGTGGGCACTCAGGGCCCTTTACGTAGGCTCCTGCTATTGGACTTGCTCAGCTGATATTTACTGAGGACACAGACAATAATGAACAAGACTAATAAGGCAAGGAACCCACATTCTAGCTGGACAAGAGGCAGTATAAGCTGGATTTTCGTTATTATTACTTCTCTTCAGAGGAGGGAGGGGCTTTCTTCAGAGAAGGGAAGGCTTGAGGAGAAATTGAATTTTACCAGAGAAGGAGGGTAGGCAAGAATTCCAGCAGGAAGGGGCGAATGGGTAAAGGATTAGCAGCAATGAGATGCACGAGCTGATTTCTTACACACTTGCTATGCCTCTGACCAGAGAGCTAGGAGCTCTGAGCAGGCCCAGGGCTTCTGAGGCCCTTCTTCCAGTTCAGTCTAGAGGAGGGCCAGTTCCAGGATTCACCCCCAATGTCCCCTTACCACTTAGGATTTTTTCCTTGTTCATTGTTGAAATTTACACATCTAAAGATGGGGAACATAACACTTTACAGTGAGGGTAGAATAATTAAACCCCATAGATTGTGCCATGGGGAGGCTGTGGCACTTGGCAGCTTCACCACAGTAGGAAATTAACCTAACTCTCTTCCTCACTTTCTCCATTAAAAAAAAAAAAAGAATCCTACTAAAAATGCTCTTGAAGGGTTATACAAGGGTTAGGCCTGATAATAAAGCATGTGTCAACTATGATATTAGCCACAGTAACAGTTTCTCTGACTCTTTCAGTGCATTTATTAATATCTACTACGGACTATTTTAGGTCAGTTCACTGACAAAAGGCTCGTGATTGTGTGAATCTAGAACGAGCTCTCCAGTCCTTTTGTGGTGTTCTTATAATACTCATCCTTGTGTTTCAAACTCCCCTGTGTTTGGTTTTTCTGTGACTCAGGGGGCATGCTATGAACTGTGACTGCAACTTAACCCCTTCTTGCAAAGCCAACTACCTAGTGTCGTTTACTTGATTCAAGAGTTTACTCTATTTTCTTGGCTGGAGACTGCAACAGACACCAGGTGGAGAATCCTCTTAGTGGCTACCCTGTATGTGCCACACTGCTAGAGTTATTCACAAGGTGAAGAAGGTCTCTATGGTAGTTTGGGAAGAAAACACCAAAACCCCGGGGCTCAAATAAAAAAAAAAATCAACAACTTACGAGTTAATGAAATGGTAAATTATCTGGTGATGAACAGTGACTACTTTACCACTGAGTTGACTACTGCAGAGCAGACTTACAGTGGAGCTGAGCTATGCCCGAGCCCTTTCTGGTCAACTGACAGACATCAAGCAGTTGTTTATTTACAAAGATGTCTCATAGTGCTTGCAGAATCTTTCTGGATGTGGGATGCCTTGTCACTGTGCAAGGCTGAGGAGTCAGGAAGTTTCTCATTGTTTCATTGCCCCTTCACTTGAAGCTGAGATGCAAGAGACGTCTTCCCAGCACTGTCAATCAACAGTGCCCCAGATTCCCCAGCCTCCAGGGAACAAGTTCAGGCCATTGTGAACCTTGGAGATAGAGGTTCTTAGCTGTCACCTGATAGCTCAGTGGTGACTTGGGAAGAAGCAAGCATCTGAATGAATACAGGGCCTACGAAAGGCATGTGAGCCTTCTCTCCCAGCCAAGGAGAGCCTGCCCTTTCTTCACGGGGTAAATCTGGCTTTTCTGCCTCCCAACACTTCCAAGTTTCTTAACCTAGGAAGAAGATGAAACCTACAAAACAGATGACATTTAGTGGGAAAATACACACTCTTCCTCATTTGTTGACTTGAAGGGACAGCGAGCCTACTGTAGCCTCCTGCCCTTCACGCCGGCTAACTGGGAGGAGTAAACCATATCTCCAGAATTCTGGGGCACCTCCTTTCTAACCTGAGTCAGTAAAACCACTTTTGAAATTCTGTTCTTCTTTCCCATTCAGTCACCAGTAAGACCACATCTGCATTTTCTCCCATTTGGGGAAGTATGGAGTAACGGCTCATTCCTCCTGACATTTGCACTGAACACAATGAGAGGGACTGAGCAGATGTGCCTGGATATTCTGGAGTTAGTGCTCTGCACTTTGCCTTCTGCCTGGGAGTCTGAGGACAACTCCAAAGGCTGATCCACTTGAGTGCTTTCCAAGGGGCTGGGCCTTGAATTTTCATGTGATGATGGCACACGTGCCCTTCTTTCACAAATATGGGTCTATTGTACGTAATCTGAAAACAGTCATTTGGCCCAAGGACATTGGGCACACTTGGAATGTACACCACAATATAGCCATCCGGGAACACGAGCCTGTAGCTTTTGTTCTACAACAGGAGTTAGTTATCAGGAGCCTGGAGTTAGTTATCAGGAGCCTGGAGTTAGTTATCAGGAGCCTGGAGTTAGTTATCAGGAGCCTGGAGTTAGTTATCAGGAGCCTGCTGTTCACAAGACAGAAGGAAATGGGAGGAGCTCTCAAGGGGCTCCTGCCCATTGTGGTGGATAAGATTCAACCAATTACCATGAGCAAGGGGAAGTGGTTGGAAGAAAGGCAGAGCACTGGAGTGCTAGAGGAAGGGGCTGGAGGGATACTTTCCTCTGGAGGAGGGGCATTATTGCAGGGCCTTAGAGAGTCACAGCATTGAAACAGGTAACACACAATTTTAGAAGTGGCTTTCCAAGCCGAAGGAAATGATTTCAGGATCATTTGGTGTTTTACAGGCAGTCTGCTGCTCATCACTAAATAGACATTTTCCAGTTATTGTCTGGGCATAACTGAGTGGCTGGACAGCTGGTGATGCTTATTATAACAAAATCCCATTCAATGCTGCTACCTCGACAAAAAGTTTCACTAAATTAAACACTGAATACCACCCCAGCCTCCCTTTTTACCATTGAAGAAATCCCTTTTACAGCTCCAGATTCTGAGATACCTACGGTGATTATTTTTAAAAACTAGGATGTGTCTTTATCTCCATTCACAGTGAAAAGGGCTCAGATAAAAGGCAGATTAACCAAGAATTCTAATGTAGGGAAGGATCCTGTTGCTAGAGGTATTGTGCTGGGCTTTGGGAAGCTTGGCAAAGAGCCCTGAAAAGCCTCTCCCTGCCCTGTGTCCCAGGACTGATCCAGATCTATGGTCTAACTCCTGATATCTACTCATTGGCCTCTGGCTGTACCATCTGCCCAGGGGTTGGAGCTATGACTCAAAGCCAGAGTGTCTACAAGAGATCTTCTCCAGAATCATATGTATGCAAAATTATATTACCCATTGTGGGAAATATTTTATATCATATCTAGACTCAAGTTGTATTCCAGTGTGTGCATTCCATGTGTATTATGACCTAATCAATCAATCAGTCAATCAGTCATCATCATCATCATCATCATCATCATCATTTATCCCAAGGATGTTAACCAATTTTGGTTTATTTTACACAGATTTAGCAATGATTCAAGTATTTTAAAAGACATTTTCAGAATTTTTATTGTTTTTCTTTTGATTATTTTGAAATTTCTTTTCATTCAAGAGGTTATTGGAATAACCTCTTCAAAACTGAAAAGAACCCACACCAAAACTACATGGAATTTGTTGTTCCTATTGCTTGTTTTTTTTATTTCTTGCTGTATGACAGAGGCAGCCTCGGACTCTCAAGTTCTGGGATTGTAGCATGTCTTAAAAAGAAAAGTCTCTTGGATAAGAAAAGGGGGAGGGGGGAGATTAAAAATTTCTGGGAGAAAGGGGTGAAAATACTTCAGATAAAACTTTTCCCGACATTTCTGCATTTCTGCTACTTCAGCCCCTAGAATTTGAAGACAGTTATCCATGGAGCCCCTGTTTTCAGTCAATTCAAAAGGTTCCTTAGGTTGCATTCGATTCCATTTTTGCAGATACTTCCATTTCAAAGATTTAAATATTTTTTATGTATGTCTATGTGCCTGTGTGTGTATATGTCACAGGCGTGCAAGTGCTCATGGAGGCCAGAAGGGGAGGATGAGATCATCTGGGGCTAGAGTTCAGTCAGTTGTTACCCACCTGATGTGGGTCTGGGATTGGAACTCAGGTCCCCTGGCAGAGCCACAGATACCCTTAATTGCTGTGTTGTCTCTCTAGCCCCGCTTTTCAGCCATTCCTTAGGTTCCCCTAACATGCACAGTGCACACATTCAGCTTCTTGCTGACATATATAACATTTGGGTAACACTCTACTGAGCTTTGCTGACTGAACAGTAGCCGCGAGATGACATCAAAGTGAGCAAAAATAGAATTTATAGTAAGATCTTTCCCTTCAACTGTGCTGTTGAGGTTCAAAGATTTAAAAAAAAAATGAGATATGGTCCTTCTTTAAAAAAAATCCAATTTGATGCCCCTAAACTACAGCCTTCAATCTATAAAGTCCAAGAAATGGATGGAAATTAAATTTGCATTTCTTCTTATCAAATATATCCAGACTCTCTGTCTTGGATTGTTTCTCAGTAGCTTGTTGCTTGGTGTTACTATCTTTTAAAGGCGTGACGTTTGGCCTGTTTCTTCCATTGGAACAGGACAGCTGGGAAGTGGTGGAAGGATTGAGGGGGGAGATGACTTACACCCAGGAGCCACCTGTGCAGAAAGGATTTTTGCTGAAAAAGAGGAAGTGGCCCTTAAAAGGCTGGCACAAGGTAAGACATCGTGGTGGTTGCTCCTCGGTGGACACACCCTCTACCCCACTCAGTCTTACGTTTTGAGAACTCATATTCTATCTGAATTTGGGGAGCGGAGGAGGGATGTTAGCATGTGCACCTTGCTAAGTTCTGTTTGCTTCCCCACAGAGATTCTTCTGCCTGGAAAAGGGAATCTTGAAATATGCCAAGAGCCAAACTGATGTAAGTTTTCTTCTTAGCCCAGCGTGATATTGAAGAAGTGTGCAGGGTTCTTGAGGTCAGCCCAGAGCCACATCACCCTGTGGTTAGTAATGGTTTCTCCAGGGCACAGAGCCGGTCTCCACCCACCCTGACCCCTGCTGTCTTAACTTTAGATCTGGGTGGGATCTATTCACCACCAGAAGGGGCAGGACACCTTACTGGGTTCCATAGTCTGCTCTGGTTTTAGCTATTATAGGAACAGAGCACATGGCAAGCATTCTTCCCACTCTCATGGTGACTGAGGGCCTTGGTGGAGAAAGTCATGACTAATGTGGACTTGTCTTGAGTTAGCTCTAGGAGGTTGGTCTAGAGGGTTCTGAGTGGCCAGTGGGCCTGTCTCATAGGGTGCTCTCTCCTCTTTCTTGGCCATTCGAGTCTTCCCTAGTTTCTTGTCTGTACTCTTCTTTTAAGTCCCTTATGGATGACTATAGATGACAGGCACTATTCCAGGGGAAGGCAATGGCTCTCGCTTATATTGCCTTGAAGTCAACTCATGGAGTTTCCGCTCCTTTGCTTGCATCTCAGCTGTGAAAACTCCTATTTAGCCTTCTGTCCTCCAGCCTCCTCATCTGTGAGATAAGGCGAGTGCTTCTCCTGTTCAGAGAAAGAATGCAGTCCATGTGCAACTCCTAACTGGATCCGGCTTACATGGCAAGCCCCATCAATCATAGCGTCCAGGTTGGGGGATGGGGAGGATGTTACAACCGCCTTGACTGCTGTGACTCTCAAGTAGCCCTCCTGTGCTTCTGCAGATTGAGAGAGAGAAGCTGCATGGCTGCATTGACGTGGGGCTCTCTGTGATGTCTGTGAAGAAGTCGTCTAAGTGTATAGACCTTGACACCGAGGAGCACATCTACCACCTGAAGGTGAGGCTTCAGCCAGGGCCAGCTCCCACCGCGCAGCCAGGGCTTTTGGGAAGTTGTCTGAGGCACAGTCTTGCTATCTTACCCACTCTGGCTTTACACTCCTAGGCTACAGTAGTCTCCAGCTTCAGCTTCCTGAGTCGCCAGGGCTACAGGCACACTCTCCCAGCTTGGTTGTGCAGGGGCCTTGCTCCTGAGATCCACTGACCATCACCATGCTGCCGGTGATGATTTGGGGACATCCATTCCAGTTTTCATCAGCAACTTTTGATGTTAGGGTGGGCCAGGTTTTTCTTGGCTGTGTAGGACCATTTATTTCTCTCTAACACTGCTTGAAGAGTTAATATCCTTGATACCATTCCCAAAGATTACCACTCCTCCCTAGTGACAGCAATCAATGACGAGAGCACCTTCATGTGCCCTTCCCCCCAGACTGTGTGGCTTTAGTATAGAACCATTTACCCTAGATTAAAATATATTCTCCTGAGGTTAGTGTTTTCCGTGTGGAGCCCTGACTTTAGTCAATTTTACAAAGACTTTGTTAGAATCCTCATATTGTAGTGAAATGTCAATCTTTTCTCAAGTGGGCGTTGGCAGATCTTAAGGCTCAAAGCTTCCTACCCACTGCTTGTCTCCTGAAGGTGGGTGATGTCGTGGAAACATTAAGCCTGAGGCCCAGGGCAATGCCAGCTCTTACTTGACTGCTTGCTGGCCGTTAAACTTCGACCAGTCATTTAATTCTTGAAAAAGCCTGTCTTGTTTTTGTCGTTTTTACCTTACCCCACCTCCACCCCCTGTAAAAATATGAAAGAGTGTGTGTTTAAGGTTTGTCGTAATTCCTTGGGGGTCAGTAAGTTTTATAAGTTTAATTATCGTTTATAATGGTAAGGCAGTGCCTGAATGTTGGAGGTAAATTGAGAAACGCTTAGTCAGCATGCTCGACATTCAGGGAATGGGGCTGAGGGCTGGGATAGCCAAGGATCTCACCTGTCCCTGTCCTCCCCTAGCACGTGTGTCTCATATCTGTCCCCTAATCTCACCCTGAACCCCGGGTTAGTTCAGTGTGTAAAGCAGTTCCCCTGACACTGTGGGCCGATGGTGCTTTGCTGTGGGAGCGTTCCAGGTGTTACAGCTCCAGCCTTTACCCACTGGACACCAGCGGTGTGTCTGGTGGTAACAACCCAGACTGTCCTCAAGTATTTCCAAGTGTTTACTGACAGAGAAAGTCTCCTCAGTGAAATAACTGGCCAAGTAAAGGAGGGGAAAGCCACAAATTATTTATATAGTAATTAATAATTAATATTATAATTTTATATTTATAATTTATAATTTACTGAGTATCATAAATTATATATATTTGTGTGTGTGTGTGTGTGTGTGTGTGTGTGTGTGAACCTTATCCTTCTGCTCCTTTCTCAGTGGTTAATCTCTGCTGGGAGAGTTGTTGACATCTTTTACCTGTATTGGTCCAACGATTCTTCCTTCTGTGTTTTCACATGGTCAGGAAATAATGACTCCTTGCCTGTTTGTAACTCTAGTTAGCAAAGTGAAGCTATCATTCAATTCTACGTTTTAAAGACTTAGAACGTCTTAAGACGCATTGGACTTGATCCCATGAGATGGAGCAATAATTCTCTTGTGACTCACTGCAAACTCTGCTTTGTTTCTCATTCATTCCTGGGGATCAATTCTGACTTGGAGTGTAATTGACTGATGTTCACTGAGGTCTCCCTAACCCTTCTTCCCCCTCCCTTTCCTCCCACCTCATTCCCCCTACCATCACCACAACAAGGTCTTGATGTATATCCCAGGCTGGCCTTGAACTCACAAATCTTGAGTGCTGAGGTTACAGGCATGCTCCACCACACATGGCTTGATTCTTTCTCTTATTTTATACCCAAGAAGTCTGGGCAGAAAAGCAGTTAAGAAACTGCCCAGCCACAGTCCTGAAATTTACTTCAGGGCCTATGCCAGACTGTGGTTAGTTATTTAATAAAGTACCTCCTTTCTCTTCTTGTTTATCCAATAAAAAACAAGTCAAAATGAAGGCCTTGGGCACTGGCTCCTCAGGACTTTGGGGAGCAGATCAGTGCAAGGATGACACAAGATTCTTATAAAATTCCTATTAACCACATCTGGCAAATGAAATGCTTGCAATGCAGAAGAGACAAATAGGTGTGTGATTATTAGTGCTGTCGCTTCCTGCACACTTGTACTGAGGAAGAGCCTCAATCTTCAGGTAGCTCTAAGCAACATAAAATCCTGATTCTCTGAGCAACACAACCTCTGTCTGTCTGCACATCCTCTTCCCAGCTGCAACCTTATCAGGATGCTCACAGCACTGGTCTGGCGGGCCACTGGCCTACCTGGCATATTTGGAGGATATTTTAAATTATAGCTTTATGAGTCCATATCCTAATCTACAGTCATCTCACTTTTCACTTTGAAATTCTGAATGTGTTTTATACACAAAACATTGCCTTAAAGATGTCTGTAGTATAGAAGTGATTGCTATATTTCTTTTAACACTTTTATGAGCATTTGAACTATTTCTTGAGAAAAATTATTAGTTATAGCAGGCACGGTGCTATGCCCATAATCCCAGCATTCAGGTAGTTAATACAGAAGGATTTTCCTAAATTCAAGTCCAGCCTAGGCTACATAGCAAGTCTGAGGCTAATCTGTGCTACACAGAAAGTGCTACATAGTGAGTGTAGTACACTACACTGCACAGTGAGAGGCACATTCCTGGGTTACATAGCAATATACCATCTCAAATAAATAAATAAAAATTGTCAACCGGAAACATTCTTCCTAGAAAGTGGATATTTTTATTTCCCATCTATGGAGGGAATGGATAAATATTTGTATAATAATAACAACAGTGGGGGGTGGGCGGCTGGAGAGATGGCTCAGAGGTTAAGAGCTCTGACCATTGTTCCAGAGGTCCAGAGTTCAGGTCCCAGCAACCACATGGTGGTTCACAACCAACCATAATGAGATCTGTTGCCTTCTTCTGACATTCAGGTGTACATGCCAATAGAACACTCATATACATAAAATAAATCATTTAAAAACATAACAATAATATTATTCTGTAATGGTTTGTCGGATATTTTTCCTTTTTCTGAAAGTGGCAAAATGGTTTTCAGTTAACTGGCATGTGCGTTAGCAGCTCCTTCCGGCCATGCATCCTTCACCGAGTGGACACACGCAGGCCAGTATTTCAGGGAACACCTACTACTTCATTTCAGTTCAGACTTTTTCATAAAGTCTGAGCTACAGGCATTTACATGATGAACAAAATTGATACATTCAGTAGGAAGTGGGCAAGCCTCAGGCGAGAGAACATGGAAATATTTTAAGAAATAAATGCGAGTTTTAGTTTCTTTGTTGCTTAATAAAACTAGCTGTTTGCAATCTTAAAGGTTGCATGGTGGTTAGAACATCTCAAAGGAGATGTGAGTGTGTATTTTTGCGACTCTGGCTCTTCCGCAGGTGTTCTCTGAGACCACATAAATGAAACCAAGACAGTAAATGCAACTTCTTCTTTTTCACGTGTGCTAGCTCAAAGAGTACAGGTCAGAAGTGATGTTGTTTTGATAAATAGCTGATCCTTTTCAGCCAGTGGCTCTCTTCTATGTCTCTCAATTTAACCCCCTGCAGGTGAAGTCAGAAGAAGTCTTTGACGAGTGGGTGTCCAAGCTCCGTCACCACAGAATGTACCGGCAGAATGAGATCGCCATGTTTCCCCGGGATGTCAGTCACTTTTTCCCAGGGTCCTCTGTCACAGATTCTGCCTCAGGAGTGTTCGAGTCTGTTTCCAGTAGGAAGGTAATGATTGTGTTGCCAGTAACAAGTCTGAAAGAACAGAGAGGGACTTTCCAGGAGTGAGGGGAGGGTTTATCGGTGGAGCAAGGTAGATTAGAGTGGTGTTATCCAGTTAGTCTCTTGACCAGTGTCAGATCCAGGATACAACTAGCAGGGATTAAGGCAGGGAGCTCAGGTAAGGATCGATCTGAGATCCCTGAAGGCTCAAGCTTTCTCTTAGCCATACTAACTCTGTTTTACCCACCTAGCTGTCGAATGCAGCTAAGCATGTGTACAGCTGCACAGTATTGTGGACTGTTTCCCAAAGTATATTTACTGTGGTGTCATCATTTCACAGAAGAAAATAAGGACTGCTGCTGAGGGCCATGTAGCATGGTGTGACTTAGCTGGGGTGGTGGCCAGAGGTATTCGAGTCTCCTGTGGGGTGTTTTGCAAGAAGCCTCTTCCCATCACATCCATTAGGGACCAGCTCACCCTGCTATCTTTTCCCTGAGAAGCTGTCCCTGCCAGGTTCTGTTTGGATTTCTAACCTGCTCTTGTCATCCGTGAACAGCGTAGCAGTCTATCAAAGCAGAATTCATTTCCAACTGGAAGCAATTTGTCATTTTCTTGTGGTGGTGACACGCGAGTTCCATTCTGGCTACAGTCTTCAGAGGACATGGAAAAATGCTCAAAAGGTAACCGTCTGACTCTTGGTTCTCTTTTGGCTGTGGTACTGCTGATGCATGCTTGGTATTTACTTGATGTACATTTGAGCCCCTACAGTCATTCTTCTGCATTCTGTCCCTTACTCTGCTAATGAAAGTCTCATCATCATTAGCCCACATGCTCTCCTCACAGAGCTTAGTGTCTTCACCTGCATGCAGACAGACTTCCTAGACTAGTCCCAGGATGGGTGCGTGAGTTCCTCCTGGAGCCCTAAATCATATCTCCATGGGTGGGGGTTGTTAGCTCATGATCTCTTAAATGCAAAAAACCTGACTCTGCTGCCCACCCAAGATGAAGAATCAGTGTCCCTAAGGGAGTGAGTGGCCAGGTGGAGAGCCCAGTGTAAGCATTCTACACCCTGGCTTTATACTAGAATGGAGATTGTTTTTAGTTATGTTTATGTGCGGAGTGTGTTGGGGTGGGGGTGTATGAGTGCAGGTGCCATCTGGACCCTTCAAAAGGTGGGGGTGCCTGCACCTATGCCTCTGTCCCAAGCATCATGTTTAAATTAGTCTAGGGTGCGCCCTGGTGACCCCGACCCCAGTCCCAGCATTCCTTGAGTGAGTCTGAGGAGAGACAGGATTGATAACTCCTACACAAGGCAACTCAGTGTTCTCAACCCTAATTAGCTAAACTCATCTGGAGAACCAGATTGGTGTTTCCAGTGGGAGAGAGAGAGTTCAGGCTTAATTGTCTAAGGTGAGGCCTGGAGCATATGGAATTTGAAAGTTTTGAATTGAAAATTTTTGAGTCAAAAAGAAGTTGAGGGTTGGATAGTTCGGTTTATAAAGCGCTTGCAGTGCAAGAGGCGAGTCTGGAATTGATACCCAGGACCCACAAGCAAAGACAGATGTGGTAGTGTGTGCTTGGAATCCAACCCTGGGGAGCTGGAGATAGGTGATCCCCTGGGGTTAGGCACACTTAAGATTCTGGCCAGTGAGAAACCTTTCCTTAAAAACAAAGTGAATATAGTTCCTGATGAAAACCAGAGGTACCCTTTGGACTACACATACACACACACACACACACAAAGACACACATGCAGAGACATACAAACAGACACAGAGACAGATACACAGCGATAGGCTAGACAGACAGACAGACAGAGACACACACAGACACACAGAGACAGATACACAGACAGCACACACACAAAGATACACAGACACAAACAGAAAGACACACACAGACACAGAGACAGACACAAATACATAGACATACACAGAGACAGACACACAGACAGAGACAGACAGACTCACAGACACACATATATACACACACACAGTTGTTTCTAAAGTATGTCCTTGAATTAGAGATACTATTGCAGAAAGTTGTCAGGTGGCAGTCTTCTCTGTGTTCCATGAGATGCGGTTTCCAGTAGGTTTCTAGTCTCTACCCCTCCCATAATGCCACTTACTAACTCCGCAGACTACGACTGCCAAAATGGTCTTCAGAACATTGTAGCTGGACCAGCATCAGCAGGCTGGCCTGGGTTTATCAAAACTGCAAATTCCCAGGCCCAGTGGAGATGCCTGAATCAGAAACTAGGGGTAGAGCCTGAGATCCGTGGGCACACAGGTGACTCTGAGCGTCTGGAGATGGAGATACTATGCTGATCATGTGGGTCTCCATTTCTCAGCAGGATGCCCGTCTACAGCCGGTGCGCAGCCAGCTGTGGGGTGGACTGTTTCTCCAGTTAGTGACCAGGGTCTAGTCTAACCTGCTCTTCTGTCATCTGAGGCCCATCTGCGGGGAGTCACCGTCATCCTGAGGCAGGATCCTGGATACCAGTACAACTTAGAGCCTGTGGCTGCTGGATGAGGGGTGTGGGTGCTGGGGTGTTCTGAGTTCCTGCTGTAGGCCACATTCCTCTGAGCACTCTGAATACATCGCTTTAGCTCTCAGTACTGTAGCTCCATGTGTAACTATCCCCAAAGAACAGAGAACTTGTGTCACAGTTCACGAGTGGATTTAAATTGAGGCAGCCCAATCTATATGAAAAAACGCTAGAATCTATGGCCTTTCCTGTGGGGTAATCAAATGTGGAATACAGAGCCTGGTGCTCCTGGACAGTGGTAAGCATCTGCCCTTCCTCCCACAGACCTGGCACACTGCCATGCCTATCTGCTGGAAATGAGCCAGCTCTTAGAAAGCATGGACGTCTTGCATCGGACATACTCGGCGCCAGCCATCAACGCCGTCCAGGTTAGCCTGTCTGCTCTTCTGTTCTCTTCTGCCTTCTGCCTCCGCTCTTGTTCCCCACACTTGACTAACAATGGGATGTCCTCTGTCCAGTTGCTTTAGCCAAACCTAAGGGGATGGCTGTGGTCACTGCCCTGTGCGTCTGTCCCTGTAGTTTTGGTGGACCTTACTGTCTGTGCTTTCTCTTTCTCTCTCTCTCCTGTTTTGAAACAAAGGGTGGAGCTTTTGAAAGTCCCAAAAAGGAAAAGCGATCACACAGGAGGTGGCGGTCCAGAGCTATTGGCAAAGATGCTAAAGGAACACTGCAGGTAACCTTTGCTTCGCCACAGGCTTGCCTTTCTCATGGCGCCTCTCTGCACGCCACGTGCAGGGGCCTCTGACTCAAGTAGGACAGAACAGTGAAGGTTGTGGAGTTGATCTCTGTGCCTCGTGTGGAGAGATGACGCCAATAACTGAGACCCTCTGGTTACAGGGATAAGACTGTGAAGATACTTGGGCAGGGGAGAGTTTCTGAAGAGGAAATGGATTGATGTTGGAGGGACTGTTGTCACGCTTGTGACGATTTGGGGTCTTTCCTCCTTTAACATCTAGTTTGTCTGTGATGCTCCCCGCTCTAGTGTGTGTCTTGTGTGGTGGCTGCCGTGACCCAATACTCTGACCTACCTTTGTTGTTATTACCCCTCCCTGTGGACCTAGCTTCTCTTAGAGTTCATAGGCCTGAGCCTCTATCCCACAGGCCCTTTTGCCATTTTTCTTCAAACTCCCAGCCCCCAACCAGAGCCTCCATTTGGGGTGCCAGGGGCTGTCTTTCCCAGGCACAGCTAAGCTATGGGCAAGATCACATACTAGATGGGAACATTATTAGAACCAAACTGAATCAGGAGCTTTTAGAGAAACTCTTGTCAGCTCTGGGAGCTGAGCGTGGATGCTTTCCGAATAAAGAACATTGTGTGCGGGAATGTGAGCGGCAGGTTTGTCTTGTAGAAGCTCCAGGTGCAAGTGAAGAAAGTCACATGGGAACTGATTGCTCTGACAACCTAGTTACGCTGTGACCTTCATTGTCATTTTCAACCTGTGATGGTGAAGTTTCTACTGTGTCTGAGACAGCATGTGATTTCCTGCCCATTTGTAGTTTTATAGGGTGCCAGTGGCCGTAGAGAGCATCTCCCCAGTTTTCATTAATTGTTTTTGAAGTTATCCCTAGGTGGGAAGATGCACTTCTAAGATGCTCCCTTAATCAGTTCCAGTCCTGGAGGCACTAGTCTGAATAGAAATCTCTCCCTTTGCTGTCACTTTAGGTCCCTAAACCCTTTTCTGGCCCTGTGAGACTGCACTCCTCCAATCCTAACTTGTCAACGCTGGACTTTGGAGAAGAGAAGTCTTACTCGGATGGTTCTGAAGCCTCGTCAGAGTTCTCCAAAATGCAGGAAGATCTGTGCCATGTCGCCCATAAAGGTGAATGAGTTTTCCTGCTTCCTAACATATGGGATGGAAATGTCTGTTAATACAAAACTACAGCTATTATCTTTAAGGGGATAACAGTTTATTCTGGAGCCAATTTTCAGTGTCCATGACCCAGGAACATCAATCTAGATTGCCCCAAATTCTGTGTTCTGAAGTACAAGCAGTTTAATGAGATTTTAGAGTTTTAAAGAACAGGAAAGTCACAAATCAAGGCAGGTTTAAAATACATCAGCAGATATACCAGAGAAGTGATGGCAGTGAGCAGGGAGAAGATCTTCCATAGGCTCAAATGCTATCTGATGACATTCTTAGCTTTAAGTTAATCCCAAAAGGTGTTTTTTATTTGTTTATCTGTTTGTTGTTGTTTTTTTATCTATTAGTCATAGGCATTAGTTCCAACTCAGAGGTAAGCAAGGAATGTTCTAGAGGGCTAGAATTAGCCCTAGATATGGTACTTAGTCTCCGGACCTGCAGCAATCTAATCTTTCTACAGTTCTGCAGCTCTAACCAGTCTATCCATCCCTGCAGTTACAGTTTCCAGGACATCTCACTAACACGTCCTGTGCATGCTTGAGTCTGGGGCGTCCTCAGGGAATCTATCTCAGTAGGCTCATTTTCTGTTCTGATAAGGCTTTTGAAAGTCTCATTTTTATTTATGTCTTTGCCAGTGTAGATGTTGTTGCAAGGATTTTGGTTTTGGCAGCTTGGAGGAAACATTGAGGGTTTGGGATTTAGCTGGCAGAACCCATGAGTTCAACCAGCTGAAGCTGGAAAATGTTTTTAAAGTTTGCATCTGTTTTGAGCACAGACTTTTTCTATTATCATTACCCTCTAAATAAAACAGGACAGTAACTCTATACTGATCTTCCATGTACAGGTACTTAAGCATCTAAAGATGATTTAGAATGTATTAGAGAGTATGGAAGGCCTTCCATACTCTACAATTGGAGCATTCATATGCTAATGGCTGGGTAATATGGCATTTATTTCACCCATTTTCAACCCCTATCGAGCAGTTCCTCTCTGAAAAATCTATTTGGAGGAATTAACTTTAAACATGTCCATATAAAGATACCTACTCTAGCATTATTCTTCATATGAAAACATAGAAATGTGGGTTTATGGTTTGTGTTAGCCATTCCAGAAATGCAAATGCTGCTGCTCTGAGGCCGTGTTGCACACTCTTAGAAGAGCAGCCTCTTAATGGACTCCCAGGAACCGGATATCTCATCCAGTGACTGGTGACCATGGAAGAAGGTGGTGCATTCCAGAAAGTGCCCTATCAGTAAATAAAACTAAACACGTTTCTACCATGAAATTCATCCACTGTGCCCCTGAGCATGTGATTCAGAGCACTGAAAACAGCTATGGGGAGCAGCTGTGCACAGATGTTTGGGGCAGGCTGGGGTTGTGGCTCAGAAGTAGAGCCTGCATTGTTATTGTTAGCAACACAAAACTAAAATATTATAAGCAGATTTATTATACTGGCCAAGCACTAGAAGCAATTCAATGTCCTTCAGTAGATGACTAGTTAAGTAAACCATGGTATATCCATGCAGTGGAAAACTACTTAGCAATAAATAGGGACATACATTTACATATGCAGCAATCTAGAGAAAGCACAAAGACAGTAGCGGAATGAAAATGACTTCTGTGGGTTCACTTTGTAAATGATGGAAGAAATTAGTAGATGCCAGAGTTTAAAAACAGTGAGGGGGAGGGGATGAGGACTGTGGATGTAATTATAAAGGGACCTTTGTGGTGATGGACATTTCTGCAGTCGGATCAAGGCACTGGTTATAGGAGTTTTCTGGTGGGATAAGATCATGTTGACCTGTTGCCATACACATGTACCAATGAATGCATGTAAGTCTGAAGAAATCTGAGCACACTCTGATACTCTACCATCCCTGTTCTGGGTTTATATTATGCTGTGGTTGATAAAGTGTTACCATGGGAGAAATGGTACAAAGTACATGGATGGGACTTCTGTGCTGCTTCCAAGTTCCTGTGACACACTCCAGTGACACACCCCCTCGAACAAGGCCATGCCTCCTAATCCTAACAGTCCACCAACTGGGACCCAATCATTTCAGATCTATGAGCCGTTCTCATTCAGACCACCACAGAAGGGGACACTCTTCTTCTGGCACAGAGGAGAAATAAACTTCCTGGAATCCTATCCATGGGAGAAATGCTCACTTACAGATATGAAAACAAAAATGAGAACAAAGGCAAACTCTGTGTCCCCATGTGCCTGTAGTGTTCTCTGGCGGTAAATCGGGATTGAATGGTCACTTTCTGAACTGTTTTGAGCCATGGAAGCCTTGAAGGAAAAGCTGTGTATGTTACAGTGGTGCATGATCCAAGGAAAGGGCTGTCCCTGCATTGCTCAGAGCTAGAGTTCACCGTTAGTGTGCTGAGCAATTGGATTGACATACATGCTCAGGAAGAAGTAGGATTATTTAGCAAAACTCACTAATGCATCTAAATTAACTCAGATTGAATAGTGGGTAAAAGGTATTTTACAACTATGAGCACCATGTAAGGGCTGAAACTTAAAAGAAACAGATGACAGATCATCAAATCATTCTAGATAGTTTAGCATACTCCATTGAGGGACCCTGTACACCCCTTTCTGCCCCCCCCCAAAAAAAAGGTAAATGAAAAAGGATGCTTCCTTGAAAACACACACACACACACACACACACACTATATGCGTGCAAAAATGAAAGAAGAAAAAATGAAGCCCTACTGTGCTGACTCCCTAGGATCAATGGATATCAGCGTATATCTGTAATTCCAGGACTTGGGAGGGCTTGAGACCAGACCAGCCTGGCAGGATCCTGTATCCATCCTTCTCCCCCAAAGATCCCAACCTGTGTCCCACTGTTCTAGTCCAACAAGGTTGAGAACAGGCCAGTGAAGAGGTTTAAAAGCAGACTCTGTGACTTCCTTCTGACATGTGTCTTCCCCATGGAGACAAGCAGACGTATTGGACAATGAGGAGAGGGAGAAGCAAACATTATATAGCTGCAGTAGGTCTCAGAGCACAGACCTCGGTGCCAGGCAGGGGCTAAGTAGCATGGGCTAATGTCCATTTGGCAAGGGTATGGGAACTGGAGAGACGGTGGGCCATGCTCGGGGTGGGTGACTTAGGTGATCTTTGAGGTTCTCTGTAGTGCTGTATATCTCAGACTTCTTGGGTGTCTTTGTTTATGATAGCATATCCACAGGTGCAACCCACTCATTTAGATATCTTTCTTTGAAGCTTATTTATCTCTAATGAATTTAGGATGACATCAGAAATAAATAAGACACTCCTAACACAGGAAATACCTCTACTCTTTGCCATCCAATGTCTCTGTCTTAGTTTTTATTGTTTTGATGCAGCATCATGACCAAGAAGGAAGTTGGGAGGAAAAGGTTTATGCAGCTTAAAGTTTCTCAGAGTTCATTATTAAAGGAAGTCTGGACAGAAACTCAAACAGGGCAGGATCCTGGATGCAGGAGCTGATGTGGAAGCCAGAAAGGGGTGCTGCTTACTGGCTTACTCCCTGTGGCTTGCTCAGCCTGGTTTCTGAGCAACTCAGGCCACCAGCTCAGGGGTGGTACCACCCACAGCAGGCTGGGCCATTCCCCACCAAATCACTGATGAAGAAAATGCCCTGTAGCTAGATCTCTTGAAAGCATTTTCTCAGTTGTGGTTCCTTCCTTTCAGATAACTCTAGCTTGTGTCAAATTGATAAAAAGCTAGCAAGCACAGTGTCTTACAGTATAATTATGGTCTCCCAGGAACAGCCTCTAGCCATTGCTCAGGGAGTTATTTTTATGATCATGAGTTGACCAAGAATGACCACTTTAATATCCTCTGGGTAATATCCTCTGGATAATATCCTCTGGGTGTGTTTTAGGCTATTTAAGAAAGTTAAACAACTGTGGTTGAACACAGTGGTAATTCTGTCATTTGGGAGCCTGAGGCAGGAAGAACACACATTTGAGGCCAACTTGGGCTACATAGTGAGGCCCTGTTTCAACACGCGCATGCACACACACACACTCATAGGGGACCCGATTTTTCTGATCCTCTAGGAGGAGTTTGTTGTATCTGACAATAAAATAGGACTGTTTGGGTTTATGCCCACTGTATTCTTACATATACATTTCTTTTCCTGAACATGAGGGAACTGGTGACTGAGGAGCTGTGTTCTGTCTGGCCAAGCCCTCTACTAGTGAGCTCTATTGCCAGCTCTCCTAGCTGAACAATGTGAAGCAGACAGTGCCCATTCTGTCCCTTTAAAAAGCATAAACAGGGATGGGCTAGTCTGGTAGAAAGCCTTGCCTGGCATCTGAAAGGCGAACAGATGAGCTGGGGAAGCAGAGCCAGCCAGGCGCATGCTCATGGTGTCTGGAGAAAAAAAAGTGTGTTCACGGAAAGATGGAACCCCCAGGGACCCACCGGGACAGCTGTGGGTATCTCGGGGATGGGGCGAGGCTGAGGGGAGAGGTCTAACTAGGCATAAAGTGCAGAGAGGGCCCTGTGTGGTCTGTTGTCCTCCCCTCAAGGCCGTTGTTCCTCGACTCAGCAAGCTCAGGCCAGCCCTCACTCGTACACTCTCTGCCCTACGTGCGCTCATTTATGATCATCATCCTAATAAGAGCTAAGTCTCACGCTACTCCTACTGCCCAGATTTCAAGAAGGTAGGCCCCACTGCATCTCATGCATCTCTCTCTCTCTTTTTAAATATTTAGGAACCACACACCGTGCACCCCAATTATGCTCACCTCCTAGTCTTCCCGTGTCCACCTCCTCCTTTGACTCCCTGCTCAAAAGAAAAAAAGGAAAAAGCAAGTCCATTTTGTGTTGTCCGTATATTCATTGGAGTATGGTCAAATTCCTAGTGTCCAGCCCTAGCAGGGGTGATGAGTCTTCTCTGCCTGCGTCCAGTCCAGAAGCCATCAGCTGAGGAAAGCCATGCATAGGCCAGTGAGGGGCGGGGCCAGGTCTCCCATGCCTGGGGACATTAACCTGCCTGACAAGGCAGCAGTCCAGACCTGGGACATCCACGTGGGATTTGGTATTAACATGGGCCACAAACATCAATATAGTGCCTGGCTATAACCAGAACACTTACCCACCCATGGCCCTCAGAAGCTGCATGGAGCACAGTCTTCAACATGGCCTCAGGAAGCTATACATGCCACACACATCAGGATGGCCCCTTAGACACCATCAGGTCAGCAGCACAGCCAGCATATGTCCATGTGACTCTCAGGCTTCATCGATGTCTGGAACAGCATCACGGACTGCAGACACTGATGTGGCCTCCAGCCTCCAGTGGTTTCGAGGGCCATGCTGGTCCTTTGAGGAGGTCCAATCCAGAAAGTACCCCTTTCTTCATCTTGGGCTTCCATTGTTGCCCAGAGCCAGGGGGATCCTGCAGCTGGGTAGCAGGTTCGGGGCTGCATCTGTCTATGTCTGTAGAGCTCTAGGCTGCTGTACACCATCTGTCACCCCTGTTGAGCAATGACAGCATGTCCACTAGCCCTTTCTCTCACCCATCACCGCCATCATGTCTCCAGTTCTGCCTCTCTCCATGGGGCACATACCTCTGTTTTTCCTCTTTCCAGCCTCACTATTACATATTTATTTATTGTGGTGCCCAGGCTGCAAGGCTAGGGAGGTACTTGGATGTCTTCCGCTGAGAGGCCGGTGTGTCCTCTCAGGCATTATCATAACTGTTATCCTGTTAGTAACACTCATTATGTATCACGTTAATGCACTGGGTTAAAGACTTTGCCTGCCGTGTCTTATCTAAGCCTTATTATAGGGCATAATAATATTATAGGGTATAAAGTAAATGCTAGCAGTATCTCCATGTAGAGTTCCGGTACATCAGATAACTTTCCCAAGGTCTTAGAATGAGTAAGTGATGGATCCTTCCTGCCTGGATCTTCCACTAAGTACCCCGCCCTTAGTCAATCAGCACTAGCCTATACACAGTCTTCCTTCTTACTGACAAATGAAGGAAGCAAGTTGGTAGTATTTAGTTCCTGTTATTGAATAGGCCATTCTTGGATAACAATAACCTCTGGAAATGCAAGCCTGTGAAATTTAATAAAATACCAGGTCACTGGAGAAGCCAGTCACAGTGCCTTCCTCCTTCTGCCCTTCTGTGACAGGCTGTAATGGAAGAGAATGGAAAGATAATATCTAGGTCTCTAGGATCAGTACTTTAGGTAGCAATTCCCTTAACCCTAGGCAGTAACTTACACCCTATGAGATCAGAACCTAATAGATACTATTTTGTCATTCTGTTTCCGTTTTTCTAATCTCTCTCTCTCTCTCTCTCTCTCTCTCTCTCTCTCTCTCTCTGTGTGTGTGTGTGTGTGTGTACATGCATGTGTGTCTGTATAAGTGTGTGTGTTTGGGTGTTGTGCGTGCCACAGCTCCTCTGTGTGTGTGTGTGTGCACACACATGAGAGAGAGAGAGAGAGAGAGAGAGAGAGAGAGAGAGAGAGAGAGGGAGGGAGGGAGGGAGGGAGGGAGGGAGAGAGAGAGAGAGAGAGAGAGAGAGAGAGAGAACGAGAACAACCTTTGGTGTCAGTTTTCTCTTCTACTCTGTGTGGAACAGGGTTTCTTCCTTGTTCCCTGATGGATACGCCAGTCTGCCTGACCCCCAAGCTCCTAGGGAGTCTATTCCCACCTTCCCTCTCATGTGGAGTACGGGGTTTGCAGAGTCCAGTGTCACACTCAGCATTGTGTGAGGTCTGGGCACCTAACACAGGTCCTCAGGCTATGTGCAAGCACTTTACCTGCTGAGCCCCCTCCACAGCTCCTGCCTCAGACTCTAAAAACTCCAGTTTGGACATTAACTGATTCTGGTTCTAAGTTCTCATAGAACCTGCAAGCTCCCAGAACTCGCAGAGTGGCTGTAAAATCAAAGGAAGGGGATCCGAGCACAGTCAGAGGAAACTAGCAGGAAACAGGACGGCCCCTCATTTTGACCTCATAGAAAAGCTGCAGGAGTAGAATAAAGGACTCACATAAAGCCTCTACCCAGAGTTCTCACTGTCCCCCATCCCCAGCTCATTCTACACACACACATGCCTTTATTATTCTGAGATTTGTGAGAGTGAGATTCCTGTACCATATGCCTTTCTTTGAGGCTTTATGTTTCAGTGTATATACTGGGCACAGTGAAGTTATCTAACTCGGGACATGTCACTGAGAAATGACACTTTGGTTTCCCAGTCACAATGTCAGCTTCTGGAAAATGTCTTTAATACCATTCTCCCGTTGGGTACCCGAGCCACACCCAACATTGTTCTTCATTGTCCTGCTTCTTCAGCCGGGATTAATTGGGGACAGAATTTCATAAAGCTGACATCTCGGTGCCCTTGAAGAATACAGCCGGTTTTAAAAAACAGGATATTCAGTTGTCTGTGGTTCTCTCATGATCAGATCCAAGTCGCACATCCTTGTCTGTCCTTCAGTACAACATGACTGTTCTAAGTCACCAGGGTTTACCTGACTCTCACTGGTTGTTGATCTTGACCACCTGGTTAAGGTGCAGCCTGTCTCTTCTGATACAATGATAGCATATTTCCCTGATAGCCAGTGAGCCTTGTTCTTAACTGTTTCTAGCCTTGAAGGACATAGAACCGAATAGTGGTCATCTTAACCTCTAAGTCATAATGTCATGGGAGACCTGGGCAGATCGACCAGTGTGTGTAAATGTTAAGAGATTCTATTTTTCCACTGAGCCACACAGTTTCCCATCCACACAGGCCTCTCCCACTCTCAGGCTCTCCCACACAGGATAAGGAACACTAATACCGATGAACCTGTGTCACTTCATGTTCTCACCGGAGCCTCAAAGTTTCCATTCGGGTTTGCTCCCACACATTTATGTTTTTTGTAAAGGAGTCAATGTAGAATGTGCATTGGCTGAACTCGGAATACTTTGCTAAATTCTTGCATAAGAAGTACAGTTCCTACATTTAGTTTTTAATTATGCCTCTTCTTTGTTCCTCCTTGTAATGATTATGTCTTTATAGTTTACTTCGCTTTAAGGTCGGCTTTCAATAGCATATCGGTGGAGAGGGAGAAGTTGAAGCAGCTGATGGAGCTGGACACCTCCTCCTCCCCCTCTGCTCAGGTCGTCGGTCTGAAGCATGCTCTCTCATCCGTAAGTTGCTTATGTCCCCTCACAAATGTCTGCAAATGTGACCAGGCTTGTGAGTTACTAAAACTTTCCATTTCCATGGTTGTGTTGAAAATTGATGATTTTCATGGTTGAATTGAATCTCGGGAAGAAAACCAAATTATCCAGATTATATTTGAGCCTTTCTTCAGACTTTACATATTCAAACTAATCCCAGACCTTAAAAGCTAGGGGCTTTCTTAACTGTTCAGTTCTCTGAGTTTGATTTCTTCCAATTTAACTGATTTTTTTTTCTGTTTCTATAGAACTTGTATGCTTGTGTGGCTGCCTTGCAGACAGCCATTGGCTAATGCTTACAAAGGATGACATTTAGGAGAGTCTGTAGCTCTGAGGCATCGTTTTCTTTAGATGGACTTAATAAATAACACAGGGCAGTGAGAAATTTCCAATTTACAGGTCTTCTGTGTCCACTGCGAGGTGCTGATCCTACCTAATGCTCCTCCAGATGTGTGCATGCTATGCTCTTGGATTACATAGCACAAACCCCTTAGCATGTTCCCCCCATGGACACAGGGATGAGCCTCATGAATTGGCTTTCAGGTGATCGTGTGTCTTCACACAGGGAAACCACTGCCGGGGCCTCTGATGGGTTCCAGCAAGCCATTCTCACTCATGCTTACTTTCCTGCTCAGCTTCAGTTTCCTGCTCAGAATGTGCGGGGCTCCATGGATACCCTGTGCCCTGGGGCTCCATTTATACCCTGTGCCCTGGGGCTCTGTGAATACCCTGTGCCCTGGGGCTCCATTGATATGCTGTGTGCTGGGGCTTCATTGATACCCTGTGCCCTGGGGCTCCATTGATATCCTGTGCCCTGATGCTACCCAAGAAGTTGAAGATGTCTGATGCCTTAGCCTTGACCTCTCAGGAAGCCAGAACTTTTGAAACAGCATACATATTTGCTAGTTTCTCCTCACTTGTACTTTGAATTTCTGTCTTGAGAAGAGAAAGAATGATTGGTCATGTGGAATCTGTATTTTGGGTCAAGTGGGAGAAAGGGATTTCAGGATCATGTGACCAGAAGCTACCATAAACACTGAGGGGGGAAAAAAGGTCCATTTATATTTTCTATTTGCCATGCTACTGAGAAAAGTAATGCTGCCAATGTACTGTAATTAGTTAGCATACAACGTAAGAGTTACTGATGAACCCTTGGCCAGTAGTATACAGTACTTGCTGTGGATACTTCAGGTACTTTCATTCAGTGGCAATTCCAACCGTGCTATTTTTGGTTAGATTTTTGAGCTAGAATCTCATAATAGCCCAGGCTAGCCTCATGTGGTCATGTGGTCATGTGGTCCTGCCTCCACCTCCCATGTGCTTATATTATAGTTACGTGCCAACTATTTGATTTTTGAAGAAAACGTTATAAATGATATTGACTCACTCCACATGTGGAGTCTCCATTTCCTTTCTTAGGGTTGGAGAAAAAGTGATATCTTTTGGACTGTGGGAACAACTGGTACCATTGGGTTGGTGCTTTGAGTCTGTGCCTTTTTCTTTAAAGTTTATTTCTTACTGGTACACACATTCTCAGTGTTTCTATCTAGGTAGCCACACACAATTTCTGGGCTCTAGCCACTGTAACAGCAGCGTGTTGCCTCATAGAGGTTGTTATATGCTGTTGCATGACCCTCATTCTTGATCAGTTTCTTCAGTGATTCAAGGGTTCTTAGATAACCTATGTCCTCTGTGGCCTCTAAAACGTGAAACCAGAGCCAGGCATGGAGACCTTGTAATCCCAGTCCTTGGGAAGCTGACTGAAGCAAGTGTGAAGAGTCCAGCCTGGGCTACAGTGTGAGACCATCTCCCCTGTGTTCAACAGTGATGATAAGAAAGGGAATACATGAAGCCCTTGCAGAGATCCAGGAAGTAAGCAAGGCAGTCAGGAGAGGCTGGTCCCTCCTGATGATAGACCTGTACTCATAAGATGCACAGGAATGCCAAGTGAAGCAAGTGCACATCCTTCTTTTCCTGTGAGCCAGGTCCTAGCAGAGAGGCTGAGATAGGAGGTGGGACCGTCCCATGAGGGAACCAATAGCATGTCTCTTGGTTTCTTTTATGTTTACGGCTCTCACCCACTCTTCTCTAGCACCATGATCCTCTAGCTCTTACTGTATCTAAGTAAGGTTTGGCTTGTTTATTTTTTGAAAAATAAATCATCTTATACCCAAAAATGGATAAGTCACCAGCACACTTCGAAGACCCATGGCAGCTGGACTGATAATTAAATCACACTGGGTCATGTCCACTGGCATCTTGTCAAGGATGGGAGGAACTAGCAATCACTGGGTCGGTGGAGTTGGAAGCTGGCCCAGAGATCAGCCTGGCAGGAAGGAAAGATACTGACTGTGAGCCACCAGTCTTAAAAGCTGATGTTGTCTGACTTCCTTCTGCCAACCTTACTAACCTCTTTCCACCTCAATTAACATGGAGTAACACGGGCTCTGTTACCTCCCAGCCTCCCCCTGGAGCGATGGGGAAGCCCATTCACACCCCTAGGGTGTCGCACCCAGGGGAGAGTTGCTTTGCCTAGTCCCCTGCTGCATTTTCCTGAACTGTCCATTTACTAATAAAGCCCTGCTATTTTTTTAACATGTTCCAGGCCCTAGCACAAAACTCAGATCTTAAAGAACGTTTACGCAGAATCCATGCAGAATCTCTGCTCCTCGACCCGCCCGCTGTTCCCAAGCCGGGGGACAACCTGGCAGAGGTGGGTAGGTTTCTTGTCTGGTAACTGTTCTCTACAACTGCCACCTGTTCCCGGTGCCCTCTGTCCAGCTCTACGGCTCCTTGTGCTACCCCCTTGAGTGTCCGCCATGCCTCTGGCCTCTTCTGGCTACTGCCACAGCCCAGGGCTTTGCTGGGCTCTTGTGTTGCAAAGCCTTGTGGGTAGAATGCTGCTTGCATACTCTTCAGTTGCCTCCTATGTGTCTCCACACCCCATTTCCCTCTGTGTAGTGGGAACTATAGAAAGACAAGCATGTTTTCCTTGTCATTTCTGAAGAAACTTGAGTTTCTGTGATCCAAAATGCGCAGTTCCTCACCAGCATCTTTTTGTGTACTGTAAAAGCCATGCTAGTCTTTACTGTGATGGTCCCTTCTTCCTTCTTCCTCTTCCTGTTTTGTTTTTCCTCCTTCAGAGCACAGCTGTATACTCCTTGGGGAAAAAGGATGCTGCACTACAATTGAAATAGATTAGTGAGTAGACACACATGAGAAAGGCCTTTTACTGAGATGTGGCATGGTTTAGCAGCTTAGTGGGCATTTGCCTCCTGGACCCTAGTTCAATCCATAGATAGATCAACACACACACACACACACACACACACACACACACACACACACACACACACGTCTTTTCTCCAGATTTGGAAATTTTGCCCACTATGGTCCCTTGAATGGTTTAAAATGAACAATTCCAGAAAACTATAGTGTGATCTTTGAAAAATAAGAATGGGTAATAGCTGTGACAGCTGTTTACAAGTGTCTTTGGTATTCAGGTGTCTTCCTCGGATGTGTAGAATTTCCCACTGACCAACTGATTAAGTGGAGTAGATTAAACAGGAGAAATAGGGAAGCAGGCTGGGGAGGTGACACAGTAATAAATGCTGCTGTGTACCTGAATTTGAACCCACATAAAAAGTACAGGGGTGACAGCACATGCTGTGAACCTAGGCTGGGGAGGTAGAGACAGCTAATGATGGGCCAGCCAGCATAGCCTACTTGGTGAATTTCAGGCCACCAATACTTTCCCTTCTCTACAAAAAAATATGGGTCAATGGGTAAAGGTTTTATCCCCAAAGCCTGAAAACCTGAGTTGGATTCATGGGCCCCAGAAGAAGAGAATCAGTTTCTCAAAGTTGTTCCCTGACCTCCGCATGTAATTTTGAAAAAAGAAGAAAAGGGTGGGAAGAGTTTGAGGAGCAAGGAACAACACCTAGAATTGTCTGCCCCACTCCCTCACACACACATGCACAAGAATATGCACATGCACACAGTATACACACACACACATACACATTTTCTCACATAACCTACACCCACACACTCATACACATAGGGAAGTAAAAGGGAGCATAGGGTATATGTGTTTGTGTATATATTTATAAATGCCTCATTGTAATCTTCCTCTTAAGAAAACCCGCCCACAGTCCCTTCTGTGTGTGAGCTGAGGATAGGTAGAGAATTGAGGCCAATCCACTCAGGTCACCTGTCCTATTTGCAGCAAAGACATGCTGACAGAAGCATTGCATCAGACCAGAGCCACACCCTCATAGTGGTGTCTGAAGATGAACTTCCTCTGTAGACACACTACCTCTGGGAGACTAGCCCTGCATGTGTGTATAACGCGCGCGCACACACACACACACACACACACACACACACACACACACACACACACACCTTGGTGGGCCTCAGCATGTATCCTGCTGATAGTAGTCTGTTTTAGGCCTGGGCTTACCAGCTAGGTCCTTTCAGGTTTGCACGTTAGCTAACACAGGGCTTAGTCTTTGCTATGTCTAGATATCACTGAGCATCTCTAGCCACACGTTGGTTTCCAAGCCATTCTTACCTTTTATATACATTATTATCATGTGAATTACATTTACATGTTTATGGTTAAATAGCCTGTGCTGCGCATTTATGAACCCTGTTCAGTGGACATCATTCAGGCTTTTATGTTTTGAGATGAAACCCAAATCCCAGATCTAGAAAAATGCACATTTTTGGGACTAACCTCAAAAGAAATGTCCAGAAAGCTGAAATGTTGTGAGCTGTCCAGGAGGGTGACAGCAGAGGTTTGAACTTGTCCCTCCACAGTGGTCTCAGCTGGGCTGTGTCTCTGTC
Organism: Tokudaia tokunoshimensis; assembly: GCA_036184795.1. NCBI lineage: Eukaryota > Metazoa > Chordata > Mammalia > Rodentia > Muridae > Tokudaia > Tokudaia tokunoshimensis. The sequence goes on along the minus strand of BTHU01000002.1, from coordinate 71,843,324 downwards.
TCGTTTATTTCCTCTTTCCAAGAGTTTCTATTTCTAATGCTTTATCCTTTTTTCCTGCCATTGAGTGACTCAGGCTAACGTTCCCAGCAAAGAAACTCCATTGTTGCCTTTATGGAATTAAGAACAGAAATAAATAAGAATGGCCACATAGACTGAAACATATCCTAAATCTTGTGTGTGTGTGTGTGTGTGTGTATTTACTAACTTTAAATTTTCGGCTATTTAAATCATTTCAAACATGTATTTATTGTGTGTATGGTATGTACACATGCATGTACCACATGTACATGTGCATGCATGTACCACAGGACGTGTGGGGTAAGAGAGCAGCTTGCAGGAGTCAGTTCTCACTTTCCACAGTGTGGGTTCTGGGGGTTGAAGTTAGGCCTGGTGGCAGGTGCCTTTGCAGGCTGAGTGATATAATCTTATATTATTTTAGATTAGAAATCAAAGGCCCGGGTCTCACAGAGATTGAACCACCAACCAAAGAGCAAGGGCTGGACCTAGGCCTCCTACACATTTGTAACAGATATACAGCTTGGTATTCCTGTGGGTCCCCTAACAATTGGAGGGGAACCTGTCCTGGACTCCGTTGCCTGCCATTGGATCCCCTTCCCCTACCTGAACTGTCTGGTTGGGCCTCAGAGGCAGGCGATGTGCTTAGTCCTGCTGGAACTAGTTGTCCCAGGATGGAGGTGATACTCAAGGGGGAGAGGCTCCCCTTCTCCTCAGAGAAGGAGAGAGGGTGATGGGGGGAGGGATTTATAAGGGCAGGACTGGGAGGAGAAGAGGGAGGAAGGCTGAGATCAGTATGTAAAGTGAATAAGAAATAAATTATTAAAAAATCAAAGGCCGAATGAGAGTAATAACTTCTATATCTAAGTGGTATTTAAGAATGAACGTGATGTAGCAAACCCCATTGAAGGCACCTTTAAAACTATAACTTAAAAAAAAAAAACCCTAAGAGAAGATAACTTAATTCCTTTATTTGTATGTGGTTTCTTTGCTCTGTTTCTTATATTAGGATCAGGCACTAGACATTATTGTCACACCCTTAACCTTGATTCTGTGGAGTGGGGGATGGTAGTTTTATTTTAGAAACAGGGAAAAGCAAAGCCAAGAGTAGTTAAATAACTCAGAAACACAGCTTATAAAATCAGGCTTGAAATCCATCAGGGGCCAGAGCACGTGTCATTACCACAGTTTCATAGGTCTCCGCAACCAAGAAAACCATGCTGAGCCTGAAGATCAGGTGCTCTTGGAAGGTTCTCTACTTAAAGTGAGTGGGAGATCCGTGGAGTGACTGTCTCAGGCATGGACATGGCTTTATATTTCCCCTTCTAAAAGAAATAAGTATATGGATACGAAAGGCATCCAAATTCAATGGAAAAGGCAGGTTATTCAATAAATTAGGTCAGAGCAGGAGAAAGCAATTTGAAAAGAAGCTTAACTTTTCTTCCGTTGTGTGCTAAAATTCAAGTTCAATATGAAAGTTAAGACAAAACTTGATTCAATTATTTATCAGACTGCAAGGATAAGGATTTCCTAAACTAGGGAGTAATAAACATTTTCAAAAGAAGTGTTAACTGAACCTGACTTTTTATAGTGAAATATTTATAAAATGAGGCACATTTTAAAAAGTAAACAATACCTTCAGTGAGAATGACAGGCTTAGCTAATGCCAAATCAGTGACAGTATCTTTATTCTGTGAACAAAGATCCAGGAATAGCAAGTAACTTAAGGCATCAACAAATAGGTAGGAACAGATTAACCCCACTCACCAGCATACAGAGCTATGGGGTTTGTTTCTGTGGGATTTTAAAAACTTTTCTTTTTCAAGTCATCCATGAGATGTTTAACTACTAGGATATATTCAGGGATGTCATTGGGTGATCTTGCTGGTAAGTGAGTTTATAGAGCATAGACACAGTCTAGATTACGGCTGATACCCAAGGTCTGTGCGACAGCTATAAAAATACCTGCAGCTTCCCTGTTTGCATTTTGCATTTTCTTGCTATTGGTTAACAAAGGGCATACAGGTCACCTGCCTCTCCGCCTTTTGTCCCACGAGTAGTACTTCTGGGCAATAGAGTCTCCTCTCTTGGGATTGGAGTATGTTCCAGTGGAGGACCTCCTGGAGGACCTCCTGCCTCTGGCTCACCATTGCCTGGTGTTCCTTATGTGTGCAGAGTACAGTCTAAACAGAGTATCACAACTATGCAACCCAGTGGCAGTTGTGTGTTCTGTCAGCACTGTGCACTGAGGACAGCCACGCCTCCTGTACTGTTAAACAGCCAGACTTAGTGGGCTCCTTCTGCCAACATCTCCACAGATCCCCACAGAGTCAGGTCACACTATGCTGTTTTGACATCACTAGGGGGACAGGGATTTTAATTAAAAAAAAAAAATAGAAAGCAAACAGCTGCTGTACTTGGAGGTATTTACAGGGAGAGGGAAAACTGACTTTTTAGAGGCTGTATAAGGTATTGAAACCTATACCTTGGGCTGACGTAGAAAGATTCCGAGACAAGAGGTGCAGAATTTCCTCTGTTCCCAAAGTCAGTTAAACAACACAAGGTGCTCCTTGCTGTTTACTATTAGGAAACTCTGCTGAGGCCTCCTGTCCTGAGGATCTCTTAGGCACAGGGTGTGTTGATGAGTTAAGCTGGGCATCCTGAACTCATGAGACCTTTGGGTTTGACAGCATCTGCCTGGGCTGCCTTTCCAGCCTGCTGTGTCTCCCTTGCCAGATGCATGACAAGAGCCACCCCAGCCCCAGCGGCCAGCAAAGTACCTGAGCTGACTAGGGACTCAATTCCAGGGAATTACTCGTCCTAGGTTAGTCCTAACCAGGGTCTAGCTCCCACGAGCCAAAGTTAAGGTCACCCTCCCCTCCACTTGTGTAGCCCAATGTCTGTTGGTGGTTCTTGTCTACTGTGTACACGCCCACTGGTCAGAAGCCTTGTCTGTTCTCCATGTTCCTCTGTGATTGACTGTATGCAAGCATTTGCTTAATTCATTGAATGGGGTTGAAATTTTACTTGCAAATAGAATAGAAAGCGCACTCACTGAATATCCGGATCCTTCCCTGAGCATGAGTCTAGACTCAGTGGAGTGGAGAAATGGGGAATGTGAGAAAAGAGTAGAGTGTTGCTCTGCAAATTGTTAGTCATACTAGGGCCTGAGGCTTCCTTCCTTTTTAAGAGTCATTGTGGGTGAGGAGAGACAAGGAAATTACCCCCATTCCTCCATGAATAAGGGATGCTCTACCACCATGGGCACCTCTGGACCAAAACAGAGTTATTTGTTGGCGGACCCTTGGAAGCAGCATGTCGGACTCTGAGTATGCTGTAGGACACCCTGCTTCAAGTAAGCCGAGCATTGAGCAAAGTTTAGAATGGAAAGAAGCCCGCTGAGAATAAGAGGATGTGCCTCAGTCTTGGAGCCCTCCTACTCCTCAGCAGAACACAGCTGGTTTGTGCTTGAGACTTGGGGCATGTGCCTGAGCAAAGTTCTTCCCTGTGAGTGAAGTCTCCATCTGGGAGAGAACTCTGCTTCTGGTTTTGTTTCTGCGAGGCTCACTTCTCGTTGGAAGCTCTGAGCCTCCTGCTTGCATGGGCCTGTGACCCAGTGTTTGTGCAGTTAAATCATCTGTGTAGTTTGTTTCTCCTGAGACAGTTCTAAGTCCATGTAATTTTCTTTCTGCTCGTCCACTAGGAAAACTCCAGGGATGAAAACCGAGCCCTGGTGCACCAGCTCTCCAATGAGAGCAGGCTGTCCATCACCGACTCACTTTCGGAGTTTTTTGATGCCCAGGAAGTTCTACTATCTCCTAGCTCTTCAGAAAACGAGGTTTGAACACTGTTTTCCATCATCTCCTTTATGAATTTGTTCACCAAACTGCTTAGTAAAGACTTGTCAACAAAAATGCTGGACTCCATGGTTCCTCCCCACCATTACTTTGAGGGTCTGCTTGCAACGTAGCGCATCCCCAAACACAAAGTGATACTCTAGGAGGAAAATGTGGAAAATGTGCCTTCTCTCTTGTTTCTGTCACTTGGACTTTTTGCAATTTCCCATACCTAGTTGTGAATTCTACCTACACTTATGCCTGTTTATATTCTGTGTGGGTTTTTTAATCATTCTAACTTATGTTATACATTTTATACTGTTACTGTCTGATGTTTATTATATTACTTTATACATATAAACATTAAATGGATGCATAAGACACCTTACTTTCTGGAATAGGCAAGCCCCACAGTTAGCAATTGTTACCCATTAAATATAGAGAAATATAATATAATATATATTTATATATAATATATGATTTATAATAAAATATGGTTTTGTTTGTATATTAATTCCCATGGAAGAGGATGTTTTCACAATGAATTCAAAGACTAGTTGTCCACCTTTTTACTAAAGAATTAGCATGTTCTTGAAATACTTCAAGATAAGAATTTTTATGATGATAGCAATAGCCTTGGAATTTTTTGTCTGCTTGTTTTCCTTTGAGAACCAAGAATATAGAAGCATTTCCTCCCTCCCTCCTTCCTCCTGTTTCTTTCTTCCTTTATTTCTGTGCTGGGGATTGAACTTGGGTCCCCTTCATCTCCTCCCTCCTAGGCAAGCATCTGACCTGAACCCTCAGCCTTAGCATTCTCTCTCTCTCTCTCTCTCTCTCTCTCTCTCTCTCTCTCTCTCTCTCTCTCTCTCCCTCTCTCTCTCTCTCTCTCTCCCCTCCCTCCCTCCTTCCCTTCCCTCCCTCCCTCCTCCCTTCTTTCCTTCCTTGCTTGCTTGCTCTGAGCATTACCTAGGCAGATTGGGGCGGGGGGGTGTTCTATGGAAATAGAACCCCAAATTATCTCTGTGGATTTGCAATGTGAGGCAGGGTGTGCTTGGTCGTTTGGAGCAGGGTTTTCAGAAAGGCTGCTCTCTTGTCTGCCCTGCCTTTCACGTGTGCTGTCTCCTATTTCCCACAGATCTCTGATGATGATTCATACGTCAGTGACATAAGTGATAATCTGTCCTTAGACAACCTCAGTAACGACTTAGACAATGAAAGGCAGACCTTGGGTAAGTGTTGCATTAAAGTATCTCTGGAATCCTGCAACTTTGTGTGTGTATGTGTGTGTGTGTGTGTGTGTGTGTGTGTGTGTGTGTGTGTTTACATGATTTCACATGTGCATGTATATAAGCCAGGGGTCAACCTTGGTGTCATTCATGTGTATTAGTTTTTGATACAGGGTCTCATGCTGACACTTGGGCTTGTCACTTAGACTAGACTTGCTGGCCCAAGAGTCCCAGGAATCCACCTGTCTGTGCTTTCCCAGTGCTGAGATATGTGCCATGCCTCTCACACACAAACACACAGACACACACGCGCGCACACACAGACACCACATTGTGGCACATGAATGCTACATAAACAAATTCATGTCGTTTTTGAAGAAAGGATATCATACTGGGAGTTTAAGCTGTGGGGTCCCTGGGGTGCCTGGCTAATCCTCAGCAGCCTATGACTTCAGGAAGCAGAAGTGAGTCGGGTTAGGGAGATGCTCGTGGTCCACCGGGCACACAGTCCTCTGCACAGGTCCCTTGATATCAGACAGTCTCAGTGTTGGTTTCTGGTTTGCCACATTCAATGCTGAAATCACCATCCACCACCCATTTTCATACCTACACAGAGGACAGGGACTGTACCAGGTGCCTTTATCTTAGTGTCTCAGCTCGGCTAATGTTTGTGAACTATGCTGGTGGATTGTCTAAACACTACAGAGCCACTGCTTCGGGGGATTAAGCGGCAGGTGGGTAGCTTCCTACCATCTACAAAGCCTCCTTTCAGCATTACATGTTGAAAGGAAGATACTGTGCTCGGTAGAGATTCATCCCTTGATAGAAAACCGGAAACCCCATGAGTTTGAAATAGAAGGTCAAGGATACGAATGTGAGTTATTTTCTATGAAAACAGAGAATGGGAAGGAAATGAAGAGCAGTCCCTCGCTTCCTTGCTCCCTCTGTGAGCACAGAGTGCCCTGAGCACTGAGATGGTGCTCCAGCTACCCAGGAGGATAACAGGTGCTGAGGCCTCCTCCCCCATCTCTCAGAGGCAGAGTAAAGGGGATGCAGAGGTAAAGCCCGAAGGAGGGTTGATCCAGAACATAGACAACAGCAATGGTGCATTAGCAGCAGCCAAGATAGCATAGCTAGTCCATCGGGCCACTTCTCTAGCTTAGTCTGTAGCAGTTTGGCTCGAACACAGCACATACTGGGCAGACCTTCCTTCATCCTGAACTTGAACACTGGAATCAGATGTCCTCAGTTCTCTGCAGACAGTCTCTGATGGTGACAGGGTTTCTAGACATCTTGAAAAGATGCCTGCAGAAGTAACCTTTATCTATGTCCTATGACTGTTTGCCTACTGAAGGAAGAAGAATGAATACACATTCTGTCCATGGGTGTAGCTCAGTTGGTAGAGCCCTTACTTAGGATGCATGAGGTTCTGGGTTCTACCCCCAGCACTACATAAAGTCAGACATGATGGTGTTTACCTGTAACCCCAGGATTAGGGAGGTAGAATCAGGAAGATCAGAAATTCAAGGGCATTCTTAGTTGCATAGAGAGTTCAAATCCAGTCTGTTCGATAGATGAGACTCTTTATCAGGGGAAAAAATGAAAATGAAAAACACGGAACCAGGCGCTCTTCAGTTATTACACTAGAATCCCCCAGAGTACACCGGGGACACTTCATGGTCAGGATGCTTCCTATCAGTTTCATTCTCAAAATAGCACAGGTCATGTGCAGGACCCATTCCTGTGCTGAATGCCCCAGAAGTCAGTGGGAATGTGGACTGAAGGGCATTTTTGAGTACAGCCCCATCTCTAGTCCTTGCTAACGGCTGTGTGTGCTCATTCCTCCACTGTGCCTTCTTTCCCACCGAGAAAATGAGCATAATAACATTGTTGACTTCAAGAAGTATCCTAAAAGCTCAGAACAGGAGTGCATGCCAGAGGCTGAGGTGACCCGCAGCACAGTGAAAGCAGGGCGTGTGTGAGCGACAGCCGAGGGGCTGTGCAGGCAGAGTCTTTGAAATGTTAGACTAGTACATCAAAGAACATCTGAGACTTGCCTGCAAGGTTGTTTCTGAAGATGCCATCACTTTCAGCTATGCACCTGTGTCAGATTTTGCCTATTTAACCAATTAAAGTAAATGTGGCACTTAATTGGATGCTTAACTTACTGTGCGACGACACAGCATGGCCCCGGTCTCAGACTTTTCTGTTCATCAAGGCTGCCTCCTTGTTCAGAGGATTGGCTGTGCAGCGAGTGAATGAGTGTTTATGTTCAGTAAAAGAGCACACACCAGAAAGTGGTGTACTAACCAGTCATTAGTACAGCGAAAAGACACCATTTGAAAGACACAGGAAGGGAAGAACTGTCAGACCTTGGGGCAGAGAGGTGGGCAGTTTTACAAACGTGAATGTAAACCATTTCATTCACCAAAACCCCCATGGACCCAGTTTAGAAGTAAATGCCAAGTCAGGATGCCTTGTAAAAGCAGACATAAAAACCAAAAAAGGAAAAGACATTCCCACAGGAGCATTCGAGAACCCACCGGAAAGTTCTAGAAAGTTCTCCATTGTCAGTTAATCAGGAGATAATAGTGTCTTCCTAGCAACTTGACAGCATGTCAAACAGTGATGCTGGGTATGGAGGCAAGCACTCGGAAGCCCAGCACTTGGCAGGCTGAGGCAGGAGAATCACACATTGAAGTCTAGCCTGGGGTATATAAAATGCCCTGTCTGAAAGTACCATGGTAGAGGGCAATAAACAAATAATGACCAGCTTGGGAAGGGTTCAGGAGATGAGTGTTCACAGCTGCTCTTGTCTCGTGGGAAATGGTGTGCTAGTTGGATATCTTGTCACTGTGACAATCTCTTGAGGTGAAAAGCTTAGAAGAGGGAAGGTTTCCTTTGACTCGTGAAGCCTTTGGCCATTTGCCCCATTGTTGTGGTCTGTGGAGAGGTGGAGTATGTGATGGAGATGATGTGATGGAGCAGTTCACCTCATGGAGCCCAGAAGCAGAGGCTGGAGGAAGGAGTAGCCCCAAGGGACTGCTCTCTCTCCAGCCCCACCTATTGTCCGCTCACTATACAGCAGAAGTCCTGGATCAATCTCCTGATCCAACCAGCTTTCTGACTTAACTGGATGCATCAGCTGGGGAATCGGGTCTTCAACACATGAGCTGGCGTGGGGGAATCCCACATCTACTCAGTTGCCTTTCATGTAACGTTCACATCACATGAACCGAAAGTCTAAATGCATTTCGAGCCTCTCAGGGCAGTCCTCACCTGCATGTGCTGATAAAATGATCGGAGGACCTGGAAACTTGTGAGATTCACTACTCTTGGTTGTTGTTGGGTTTTCTTTGCATTTGTTTGTTTGTTTGTTTATTTTCGCATCATAGCTGAACACTGAGAGAAACTTAATGGCCCAACAGTAATGAGTGATTTGATGCATTTTATGATGTGTCTATAACATGGGATATTTTTACAATTACAAAAAAATGATGTTATTGAAGAATTTAAATAACTAAAAAGTATTTCAGACAGCTGAATAAGTGGAACATAAAAAGGCCTGTACAGTGTGAATAACACAGGCGACGAATATGTTAACTTGCCAGTAGTCCTAAATGTAAATGGATACTATCTGGGTTGGTAGAATAATAGATGGAAACTATTTTTTCTTATATATTTAGAATAAATACAGTTTAGCTAGTAGATAGTGCACAGCTATCCCAGCACTGGAAATGTGAAAACAGATGATTGTGAGTCTAAGGGTAACCTGGGCTATAGAATAAGACCGCATCTCAAACAAAATGGTAAACACAGAGTTGATTTTTAGAATTTGATGTGTTTAAGTTTCTGAGTTTATACCAATCTAACCTCCTATTGGCATAGAAACCCTATTTCCATTCGTATTCTGAATATGAGATCTGTGAGGAACTGGCTTTTGAGTGGGAACTTAAAGATCTCCCCAGGGATAGTTTGGTTTATTTAGCAGTACTGGAGGTTGGGGCACGAGCACATGCTCCACTACGGAGCTGCTTCCTTGTCCTGAGTCTTGCTATTTAATTATTCAGAATTCTTTTGCCAGTTTTTAGCTTTCAAGTATATATACTTTATTTATAGTATCTGCTAGGGAACGTTATATTTACGGGGGACTTTAAATGATGAAATAAAAACAAAAGCTTCCGGAAGTCAATCCGATCTCCCTCTTTTCAGGGCCCGTTCTCGAAAGTAGTGGTGAAGCCAGGTCCAAAAGGAGAACCAGCCTGCCAGCGCCGGGTCCCAACACCAGTAGCGTTAGCGTGTGGAGCATCCTGCGCAATAACATTGGGAAGGACCTGTCGAAGGTGGCCATGCCGGTGGAGCTGAACGAGCCCCTGAACACACTGCAGCGGCTCTGCGAGGAGCTGGAATACAGCGAGCTTCTGGACAAGGCCGCGCGCATCCCCAGTCCCCTGGAGAGGATGGTGAGGACCCACCTCCCACACGAGTCTCCTGAGCCATTCTGAGCCCAGTGGCATAGAGCCTAGTCCTGCTTGTGATTGCTCCTTAGAGATCATGGCCATTTCTCAGAAAAAATGCAACCCTCCCCTGCCTGGCTGCGAGCAGCAACCTGCATCAGAAGCTGCCTTGGGGACGCAGGGGGCTCCTGCAGCTGGTGCCTGGGGGCGGGCGCTTCTGCTTTTCTCCTGCTTGCTCTTTCCCTGGAAGCTTCCATCTGATGGTTCTGATAGGCCTGGCTGGAAAACATGGCTTTAAGCTGTGTTTATTTTTACTACCCTCAGAATTTAATCTCTTGAGTTGTTTCTCTCATCCAGAGTAAATTTCCCTTGAGAATGTTTTTGTTTATTTCTGGAATTGTCCCATTCGTTCCTACGCTTTTGGAAAATAGCATCCACGGAAGGACATTTTACATCATTACACCAGAAAAATTCCTCTCGTTCTCCCTCTCTCTCTCCCCCCTCTCTCCCCCACCTATAGAGTTACTTAAATAAACAACTTTGTTTGTGAAACTCCTGAAAAATTCTTGTTCTGGAAACTGTTCTTCCAGCTTCCTCCTGTGTGAGCTGGTGATCACAGGATTCCTTGCCTCTCTAGTGCGCTGGGACCCCAGTGTCCCCGCCCCATGCAGATTTCTCGCTTGCTAATTGCTGACTGGCTAAATTGGCGAGGACCCCCCCCCGTGGGTGGAGCTTCACAGAATGAGGCAACAAAGACCCACAACAGAGGCTGCAGACCCCTTCAGACTCCACACAGCCCACAGTTCTGACCCTCATAGAACTTGTTATCCGCCATGATTTGGAAATGAAAGGGGACCCTCAGATCTTGCTAAAAGAGACATCCCGTGGTCATTTGGCCTGATCTCTGGGGTCTTCTCATCCAAGAGATTTTCTCTCTTGATACTAATGATCATAAGTGTCAAAAAGTACAAGTTGTGATTTTGCCCTTTTTGTTAAATTTCCCCCTTCCTGCTGAAGACAGGAGATAGGAAGCTTCTAAGGCAAATGGTAAAAGCTGGTTTTTATGGCAGCTTGGTTCAAAGAAAATGATTCGCTTTGAACATGAAAATATTCGTAAGTGTGTCTCTCTCCTGTGGCAGTTTAGAACCCTTAAGATGTTCAGCGGTTGATCCTGGCACTTGACCGTGAACAGATATTTGTGAGAAAGTACAGCTTTCAGCCTGGAATCCCACACTGGGGAAGCTGAGGCAGGAGGATTGGTGCAATTCCAGCATGACCTATAAGATCTTGTAAAAAGAGAATGAGAAAGTTTCAAGCCAGACCGAATGTCCTGAGTGTGACCAAGGAGCTGAAACCACAGCCCAGATGATTCCTTTTCTGCTTTGTAATCACCACGTTCTCCTGTGTAGGCTTCTCGAGTCACCAAAGGGAAGAGTTTGTTCTGCCTGCCTCTCCTTATTCCCAGTATCGTGGATAACACTTTGTTCTTTAGTTTGTTGTAACATATTTGTGCATTGTGTGTGCTTGAGGGAGTTTATGTGCACCACATGTGTGTAGGAGCCCTCAGAGGGTAGAAGAGGATGTTGGATCCCTTGGACCTGGAGTTAAGGAGGTTGTGAACCACCATGTGGGTGCTGGGAACCGTGCGCTGGTCTTCTTTCTGCAGGAGCAGCAGTGCTCTTAAACAACGGGCCACCTCCCCAGCCCTGTGTTTTAAAGGAGATTCAAAGTGTTCGGCATTCCACATTGAAAGTGAGCTTACTGTTTGGTGTCAAAGCTAGGGAGACAGAGGAGTGGACGCTGGTTAGTCAGTAAAGTGTTTGTGGTATAAGCAGGAGGACTTTGATCCCTAGAACCCATATAAAGGCTGGTGGAGGGGTAACCTTTAGCACTGGAAGGTGGCAGGACAGGTGGCTTCCTGGAACTTGCTGGCCAAATTAGTGAACTCCATGTTCAATAACAGACCCTTTCTCAAAGAAATATGGCAGGAAGCAACTAAGGAAGATACCTGATTCTGACCTCTCTCACCTCCACATATATGTTTACTCCATGCACATGACACACGTACACACACATACAAACACAGCCAGTTAGTTATAGATGAGACTGAGCTGTGTGTAGTACACCTCTGCTTCTCAGGGTGTAACAATGACTCTCACAGTTCCTTTGGTCAGTGTGAAGTTTAAGTTTCTGGGTTTCTACTCTATCAATTGGTGATTAGTTGAGTGTATTGTATTTCTGAATTTAGGGGATCCTTTGACTTCCCTGTACTCTCGTCATCTGCCCTGACACCCTGACGTTGGGGCTGCCTGGCTGCAAGCAGGGGCTTTAGCGTTGACTTGCTGTTAGATGAATTTCCTCCCCTCAATCAGATCTTGGCTTCCGGATTTCAGTCACCAAAATAAGAAGGCAGTTCCAACTGGTTGACGTGCCTCTGGGCCCAAATGCACATTATTTAAACCTACAATTGTAAATCTAAGTTGCTTGAGTTGTCTTTAAACCAAAGACTGATCCTTGTCTTTCTGAAATAGAGGTTTTATTTCTCTATGACAGATTTCTTGGTGACACAGAATAAGTCAGTCCTGTCCTTCCATCTGTTCACAGGTGTACGTGGCAGCCTTCGCCATCTCTGCATATGCATCCAGCTACTTCAGAGCAGGCAGCAAGCCGTTTAACCCGGTCCTTGGAGAAACGTACGAATGCTTCCGACAGGACAAGGGTTTCCAGTTTTTTGCTGAGCAGGTGATGTGTACCCTTTGTGTTTGTTGAGAACATTGCTTTGCCTGCTATTAAATGTGTTTCTGAAATATTTATATTCCCCCTTTCACTGGCTTCAAAAGGACGGGGATAATTACAGGCTTGGCAACATAAACCCAGGATCCATTTTCTCTCCGTGGGAGCCCAGCTACCACCCACGGCACACTGGCCTCAGTGACTGTGAGCACCTGCCGGGTACCATGAAGCAGCAGCAGCAGCAGCAACAGCTGTAGTAGCAACAGTACTTATTCTCCTTCAGATCCTTAGCAAAAGGACACGCCAAGGCACAGAGCCTCTGACCAGAGTGCGACTTAGAGGTTGCAAGTATGTCCGAGCAGTTGGCACCACCATTAGGGAGCCTGAGTACCTCTCAGAGTGGGCGTGGTCACGTCAGTGCAGTGGTCTAGAGTTTTACGTAAGAGAATCTCTCACGTGTGTATGTATTATTTAGAGCAATCAGCTGTGTCCTTTTTATAAGTGTTTATTGTGTGCCTGGTGCTATTGCAGATGCCCAGATTCCACAGTGGAATGGGAGGCTATAGAGATAAACAGTCCCTGTCCTCATCTAATGGATAGCCACATTGTCCTTCTGTGGCCTGGGGTCTATTAGACTCTTCCACGAAAGTTAGCATGGAAGGTTTGGGAGCCTCGCTGCTCACATTGGAAGTGCAGCTCTGTTTCTACAAACTGTAGAACTCTGGGCAAGTTACTCAGCCTCTTTGTGCTTCAGTTTCCTCTTTAAAGTGGGGGTGACAGCCACCGTTAGTGATCTGTGGGGATAGGGAAGGGTCTGGTCTATGAAGTGTGGCTGCTCTGTGAGATCCCTGTCCTCATTGCTGTGTGAGGGCTCTCGTGTGCCGGGGAATGAATAGCCCATGTGTTTGCCCATGTGGAACCCTCCTTCAGCTAAAATAGAAATCGTACCTTTAGAAAGATGAAAACCGCCTTTCTCCTCTTTCAGGAGACTAGTCATCATTACTTTGATTTATTTCTCTCTCAACTCCTAGAAAACTGAGGATGAAGAGGGAGTGGGGGTTGCTAAAACATTCTTTGCCTTCTGGTTATTTTTGTCAATGGACTTGCATTATAGGACTGGGAGAGACGGTGTCGGCGGCGTGGTGAGCTTGGCTTTTCTTTTCTGCCGCCTACCCTTTGTCTCTCTTTTTCTCTGAGATGATCTCACTGCATATGCAGTCTGGCCTTAAGCACACTCTCTTCTTCCCTCAACCTCTTGAGTAAAGGGATTACAGGTTCAAACCTCCACACCCAACCTCCTAGAAACTGAAGAATATGCTGCTTGTCTTAATGTAGTATAGACTGGGAGCGGTCATGACTCAGGTAGGAGGGTTGAGAGTTCAAGTTTCAATCTTGGCTCCATAGAGAGTTCTAGAGCAGCTTAGGCTGCCTCGTGAGACCCTATCTCAAAAAAGACAACGCAAAAACCAAAACCTAGAACAATTGTGTTCCCTGGAACTCAGAGGGAAATGAATACCCAAACTCCCTGAAGTGTATTTCCAGTGACTTCCCAGGTGAAAATAAGATAGATATGGCTTAATAGGGGCGGGTGGGGGGCTAACTCGGTAGTTAAGGGATCCAGTAATCAGCCTGAGTCCAATTCAGCTGGGTTATTTAAATACTGAACTCAAAATGGAATGAGAATAAATGAAAACATGATTTGGTTACCATGGTGTTATATGCACTCTTGTGAGAAAAAAAAAATGAAGGCCCAAAATAGCCCCAAAGTACAGCTGACAATCAGGGCAGGAGGAAGAGCTGCGAGGGGAGAGGGGCATGCGCCACAGGAAGGTGAGGGGCAGTCATGGAGCCCTGGAGGGGTGGCGCCAGTCATGGGGTCTGCCAGCATGTCTGCTCTGGCACTTGGAGAGGAGGACCAGGGTCTAAGGGCAGGTGCCCATGGACCCAGGGAGAGATCACCAGAGAGTGACAGATACCTGAATCTGTATGAACCGGATCCCAAGGCAAAAAGCAAAAACGGCTGGCCATTGTCTGCAGCAGAGGCTGTGCCCCTGTTTGCTTGGTGTGCGGCCTTGCGTAAGCAACCTCAGCCCATGGAGCCTCCGCTGTGTCCTCTTCCCATGGGAGTGACAGTGCATGGCCCATGGAAGGATGCTGGGACAATAATACACTCACTGAAAGAATGCATGGTTATCGCTTTTGTATTTAGAGAGAACATTTAAACACCCTTAAATATAGAGTGGTAAGAATAGTTTTAGGGGAGTGACGGAAGCCCAGGAGGGAGGGTAAGATCTGCCGTATCCCCCTGCCAGCACTAGAGACTGAGTGCTGCTGGTGGGACAGAGAGCAAGCCCTCGGGCAGCCTTACGCTAGCTTTGCTGTCACAATGACCACTCGTCCTGATAGAGACGGAGCCATATCTGTCCTCTGTCTGGATTTTAGCCTTATGGCTTAAATGGCTGCGGCTTTTAGTGCACCCAGGAAAGGCTGTGCCTCTTGGGACTGGGATGCTACCACTGTATGTATTTGCTGGGACAGGTGGATTTCCCCATTAGCAAGTTATTATCACAGGAGAGTATTCAGTGTGAAGAAGTGTCTCCCTTCTGCCATAGAAGCAATCAGGATTTAGATCAGAGTCTCCTTTTTATGGGGTGCTGGGCATATGTTAGCTCAGCTCTGCACGCATGCACACACACCACACACACACACACACACACACACACACCTTCCTCCTGTCCTTATGCAAGTCCCTACTAGATGGCTCACTGTATATGAAGCCCTCTACCGTAGCACATCTAAGGCGCAGCATCCTTGTCATTTTATGTCTGTACTTGCTTGTGTGGCTTTCCTGCTTCTGGCCCAGGAGACTGTCTGCCCCATGGAGGCAGCATGAGACTGCACTTATTCAGTATGTGCAGGGGACAAGCTTTTAAAATTTGGGGTAACTCTGTGGTTTCCTGTGACCTCTAGCAGTACAGATATCTGAAGAACCATAGTAATGATTTGAGTAGGGGCCCCAATTTAAGATTGTGTGTGTGCATTTGCATGAACTCATATGCATGTGTGCACACACTCCTGTGTGCTCAGGTGCCTTTGGAGGCCACAGGGAACGCTGGATCCCTGGGAGCTAAAACTATGGGTAGTTAAACCCACTTAGTGTGGGTGTTGGGAGCCAAACTCTGCAAGAACAGCAAGAACTCTTAGCTGCTGAACCCTCAACCCATCCCCCTTTACAATCTTTCTTTCTTTTTCCTAGCTATTACTATTACTATTTCTGTAGTAATAACAGAAACTGATGAGATTATCTGAATACTCAGGATGCTAAGGCAGGAGGATCACAATTTTGGCTAGCCTGGGCTACCTATTGATCTTGTTTCAAAAACAAAGAATCAAAATTAAATAATTACCAAAGACTCAGCAGTTTGGGCTACCTCTTCCCATGCACAGAGAGGCTTCCAGCCGCAAAGATTAAGTAACACCTGTGAATGGGCCCTTACTTTGGGCTTCAAAAGGACAAGCCCTAGACTTTCACACTGTTTGGTATCTTGTAGTGTTCTCATCTAAAGATACTGAGAGCAGATGTTAGCATCAGTATGTTGAAGCCAAAACAGTCTCTCTGACTTTGCGTTACAGAGAAATAAATGCAGCACAGAAAGGTTAGAAAGATCAGATTAAAATAAAATCTTTTTAAATAGTGACAGGATATTTATTGCCTTGAAAACGGATCATATGGAAATAGAGTCTGGGAGACCTGTTCGGAGGATTCTATAAGAATCCAGTTAGGACACGATGAGGCTCAGGGTAGGAGTGGTCAGGGTAAGGAAAAGTTGTCAGGTTCTATATTTTGAAGTTTCAGTGGGTAGAATATGACTTTTTTATTGATTATTTGGGGGCTCTCACATCATGTACCCCGATTGCGTTCACCTCTTAGTCTTCCCACGTCTGTCCTCTCCCCTCCTTGACCTCTCCTCTCCAAAAAAAGTAGGTGTGTGGAGAGAAAAGTCTATTTTGTGTTGTTCATATACTCACTGGATCATGGTCGTGGGGTAGCTGGCCCCGCCTCTCAGCAGCCCTGCAGGGCTCCTACCAGTCGATGGTTTCTGGCATGGATGCAGGCAGAGAGATTTTTTTCTTTTTCTTTAAGTGGTCATGAAAAGGCACCTTAATGGCGTGCTGTGGCTTTAGGGGACACAGGAGAGACATCTCTGGATGTAGTCCCTGCTGAGCACAGAGAGAGCACAGCGTACGGTCTGGGACCAAATACAGCACGTCAATTGGGAAGGCAGTGGGCAGCAGGTTCTATGCTGAAAGCCCCTGCTTCCTAATTTATAAAATAAGGTTAATGAAGACAGGAGACTACTCTGTCTCCATGAAATCATTAAAATCCCATCTCTTCCAGGCCAGAGAGAGCTCATGCAGTGTAAAGGTGCCTGCCTCCAAGCCTGATGGTCTGAGTTGGAGTCGTTAGACCCACATGACCACACTGACTCCTTCCTACAAGTTGTCTACTGACCTCCACACATTAACGCATAATACATACGCAAATGTAAAAAAGTTTAAACACACAAAAACATATTTCTAGTTCATCTAAAGGCAGTTGACCAAATACCATTTTATTGATCTGCTGTTGTGGTTTTTAAAAGATCATATCTGTATTCTTATCAAATGTGTATATGACAGGATCTCCTTTAGTTCCTATGGGCAGTATGCTTCTCCCTATATAGAGAGGTATCCAAGGCCTTCCATGTGAACTACATGCTTCTCCCTGTTTTATAAGATTTAAAATGATTACAGAGCAGGACCTGGTGTTCGTATGCCATAGTGTGCTTTGAAGTTTATGTTTGGTAATTTTCATAAGTGGACCAAGTTCCTGATGACAGCTGAATTGCTCCTTCCTACACTCCATGACTCCTGCCCCACTCCATAGTGGGACATGTCAGGTGAATAGAGACCTGGGGTTGGAGGAGTTATTCTTATTTAACTGCGTGTGATCCTGCAGTTTAAAAGCTGACTAGACTGTTTGGAGAGCTGTCACGTGAGAGAAAGCGGGTGGTGGAGTGCTTTGAGGCAGAGGGCTGCCTTGATTATAGGAGTTGGGACCCTGAGCTAGTGAAAATTCCTCTCCAAACCTGCAGGGAAAAGCAGGGGCCTCGCTGCTGCATCAGACAGCACAAGGGGAACTAACACAGCAAGCAACAGCAGGGCTCCGCCTCCTCCTTCGCATGGCTGGGATTTCATTGAGTAATCTGAAGGTGTGGGTGCTATTTTTGTCTTTGTCTGCTCCCCAGTCTGTCAGTTAAGGCTGTGGCAGTCTGCCTGGGGATTCTTCAGCCCTGCAGCTCTCCATACACCCATATACGGGGTGGTTTGCAAAGCAGTTCCTCAGCACAGGTGGGCCCAGAGCAGGCGTGTGAGCGCCTGTGGACTTGCCACCGCCATCCCGTTTCCTTACACACCCGCTCATGCCAGGTAGAGCGCAGTGATTTTTTTTTAGAACAATTCAGCCGACTAACCCCGAGGCGCCGAGTCTCTGTTTTACTCTGCTGACCATTCAAAAGCTGTGGTTTGGGAAACCTGACCCATCTGGTTTCAGCCTCCATCTTGTTCATAAGACGGTGGGGTGGGTAGGTACTCCAAAGAGAAGATATCTCTGTTAACAGCCATTGAAATCAGAGAAATTTCTGGAAGGATGCTGACAATATGACTGCTTTTGTTTTCTGTTTGTTTGTTTGTTTGTTGTTGTTGTTTTTTTACCAGTACTGATCTGTATCACTAGCACAAGGCCCTGAGTGCTACTGAGATAAAGAAGAGCGGCACACAGCCCCCCATTTTGTTTCTAGCTTCTTAATTGATGGATAAAGCAATGGTGGACCCCCAATGACAGTCTCTGTTTTGAGGATCATCCCCTTTTAGGATATAATTACTTAATATTTTGTTATATATTGATGATAAATATATTTTCCTTTGTGAGTGTGTTGCGTGTTCATATGTGTTTGCACTTATGTATGTGTTTGTGTGTGTGTGTGTGTATGTGTTTGCATGTTGACGGGTGCATGTATGGAAGCCAGAAGAAAACCTTGAGTTGTTCCTCAGGTGCCGTCTACCATGGTTTTGTTGTTTTCCTGGGAGAGTGGTCTGGTACCCATTAAGTGACCTGGGCTGGATGACCAGTGGAACCCCAAGCATCTGTCTCTACTTAGGGCTGGGATGACAAATGCCAGCCAGCACGCCCAGCTTGCTTATGTGGTTCTGGGTCTCCGATCAGATCCCCACACTTACACAGTATTCGCTTCATGGACTGAGCCATCACCCCAGTCCCAACACATTCCCCTCCCCACCCTACCCCCTCAACAATTGGTGAACTCTCTTCAGTGACTGTGGTTAGCTCCGCTTGACAGAGACATAATTCTTTAGAATTATCCAAGGGGTCAGGAAGATAGATGGCTCAGAGGGTAAGGGTGCTGGCTGATAAGCCTTAGGACCTTGAGTTCCATCCCTAGAACCCACAAAATGGAAGGTGAGAACTGGCTCCTACAAATGTTTTTCACACTTCCACATACGAGCCATGGTGTGTAAGCGTGTGTATGTGCTTGCACACAGGCACAATAAGTTAATAAATAAATGTATTCCTAAAAGAACTATCTTGGGCTGACCTCATCAGTGACTTAAGAGTCTGGACTTTATGATTCAGTTTTCTGAGCCCTAGGGAGACATGGTGTTGTGCTACTTAGAAGTCACACTGCTAAACCTCTGACCGCTTAGTCAGAATACTTGCAGGTCTTTTCAAAGCATGTCAAACACAGCGCTGACTGGGGAGGGTGCAGTCCTCAGACATTCCTGTCTTTATTTTATACAGTTCAAATCATGCCTGTGTCCTCCTCACCTGAGGGTTGGGCCATGCTTCCAGGAGGCTTCCATTCACAACTTCCATCCTTCCCACCAGAGTAAGAGGAGCTAGCTGGCCGTGTCAAGAGCGCCCTCTTGAGGACACACTTATCCAAGCTCCAGCCCTGCTCCTGTGCTCACAGCTCAAGGGAAAGGAATGGCAGGCGTGTACTCAAACTCTGTTTTGTCCTTTGCCTCCACCAGGTCAGCCACCACCCACCTATCTCCGCCTGCCACGCCGAGTCCGGAAACTTTGTTTTCTGGCAAGGTAATGTGCTGATCCGTTTGACCTCCAACTTCATAGCAGTAAAGGTTTTGTTTGCTCCCAGGATCGTCCAGTCCTCATTGTTTGATCTCAGAGCTTTTCCTCTCTTGTCCCCAGTAACTTCTCCCAGAATGCCTCACTTATTACAGGATTTACAGTGTTCCCAGCTTTTTAGCAGAGGGTAGGCAGCAAATAGGTTTTTTGCTTTTTAAAAATTTAAATCTTGTTTCCAAAATTACAGTTGACACCTGACTTCTATTCATCTTTGTTTTTATGAGTATCTTTTACCTACTGAACTCCTCCCCCCCCCCCCCCGTTTATTTGGTGTCTGTGTATCTGCGCATGCATGTGAGTGTGGAGGTCAAATGATAACAGGACTGGCTTTCACCTTCTGTCATGTGGTTTCGAAGAATGGAACTCATGTCATAAGTCTTGGTGACAAGCACCTTTCCCTGCTGAATCATCTCACTGTCCTCTTGGTTTTGTCTGTTTGTTTATTTGCATGTTGGTTGGTTGGTTGGCTGGCTGGTTGGTTGGTTGGTTGGTTGGTTGGTTGACTGGTTGGTTGGTTGGTTGGTTGGTTGGTTGGTTGGTTGGTTGACTGGTTGGTTGGTTGGTTGGTTGGTTGACTGGTTGGTTGGTTGGTTGGCTGGCTGGCTGGTTTGCTGGCTGGTTGGTTGGTTGGTTGATTGGTTGGTTGGTTGACTGGTTGGTTGGTTGGTTGACTGATTGGTTGGTTGGTTGGTTGGTTGGCTGGCTGGCTGATTGGTTGCTTGCTTGCTTGCTTTTGTTGTTTTGAGTGTCGTTTGTAGGTTTTCATCTGTGTTTCATGGCTGCTTTGTTTTGCTTTTGTTTGGTTTTGTTTTTGCTGCTCTCAGAACATAAGCCAAAGGTTTAGGAGGCAAGCACTTCTACCACCAAGGTATAATCTTGGCCCTTCTTTACATATAGGGGGTGGGTTTGGTATTGATGTTCCTAAACCTTACATTTGGAGATGGAGGGAGATGGGAAGCTGTTCTAAAAATAACGCTTCAGATTTTTCCAAAATGAGTTAGTTCTGTTAAATTTTCATTTATTCACAGGGTTGGGGTACAACAAGAGTAGCTGAGCATCCCTGGTTTGTTTGTTGGAGACAGAGGCTCATGTAGTCCAGGCTAGCCTAAATTTGCTTTATAGACTAGGATGTCTTGGAACTTCTTATCCTCTGGCTTTACCTCCAGAAGTGCTTGGCTTCCAGGCATATACTACCACACCTGGTTTATGCAGTGCCAAGGACTGAACTTTGGGCTTTGTGCATGCTACTATGCAATTACCAACTGAGTTACATCCTCAGTTTCTAACCAATTTATAAAACAATTTCTTTACTAACACTGTCATTTGGTTCCCATGTAGTCTTTACACACACTGATATGTACACATATCTTTGTGATATTTGAAACTACAACAGCACACTGTATGTAACACTTCCCATCCTTCTGTCAATATCACTAGTTGAAAAGTAAAACGTGTTTCTTTTCTTTAATCTTTTCTATCGATGCTTAATATTAAATATTGAAGCTTCACCTAAGATTTATCTACTTTTCACTAAAACCCTCTGGAAATGTTTCTCATAAGGCTCCTAAACTTCCACCTGATAAATCTCATTGGCCCTGTAAGTGCTTCTTGGTTTTCACAAGGTCTGCATTTTTGTTTTTAACAAGAGAACCTTCTCAAAAAAGTCCCTGCAGCCTCCTGTGTTACATTCCTCCTGACCCTTTCCTGGGTCATTCCATCTGTTTCCTGGGTATATGATCCTCAAATCTTCCTCATCTCATCTCACATTTCTCTGTTCTTTAACTGGGTTGTTTAGATCATTTATGTTTGTTGTGCTTATAGATGTAGGTGATTTAAGTGTCCCTTGTTTTTTATCTGTTCCTTGTTCCCCCTTTCCTCTTTTTATGCCTTCTTTTGAATTAGTTTAATACTGTCTATGTGTCCATTTTCTCTCTTCTTTTGTATTATACCTATAGCTCTTTGTTTTATGCCTTAGTTGTTACTTCAAGATTCATGTTATTTAGCATAAATATGGTATTGCAGTCTGCCATCAACTGGCATTATTATATACCAGTTTAGATGCAGGAAGAAACATAGCAAAGTAAATCTGACCTTTGTACAATTGTGTTGTGTTATAAATTTAGCAGTGTGTAGTTATTATCTTTGCTCAAATCCAATTCTCCCTTTTCCAGTTTTCATACCAATTTTATTGAAAAATATTTATACACTATATCGTTTATCCACATAAAGTATATAAATTTGTGATTTTTTAAAATTAGCACAATTAATTTTAAAATAGTTTCATCACTCCAAAAACAGTTTCTTTGGCAAATACATTCTTCTAGCTTCCTTTAAACTCACCATTTGCAGTATTTCACTGGAGGAATACACTCGCCTGTCTCACCTGGACTATAGCCACACGTCTCCTGGCTGCCCTGCCTCTCCCTCTCCATACAGTTCTTCTGTCTCGGTGCAGTGAACAGTCAGAGCCTGCTTCCCATTCTTATTCTCCCTTCTCTCTCTCTCTCTCTCTCTCTCTCTCTCTCTCTCTCTCTGTGTGTGTGTGTGTGTCAGCACCCACAAATTAGGACAGCTGACATCACTTATAAATATTCCCTTCTTTTCTCAGCCTTTGTCTGTTTGCCACTCTATTCTCCACTTTTGCTGCTTCCCTTAAGAACCCGCTGCACCACAGCTGTGGGCTTGACTCACTCCTGCTCGTCCCCTGAGCGGCACAGCAGCCGCCTCTCTTACTGCCTTACCTTTAACCCCTCCTGCCCACGGCCTCTGTATGGCTTTGCCTTTTCTTTTTCTTTTTTTTTTTTTTTTTTGCAAGTTTTTGTCCCTTCGCACTAGTTCCCTGAATGTTTAAAAAAAAAAAAAAAAAAAAAAAAGACTGATTAGCCAGGCTTGCAGAACCAACTGTTTCCTCAATCTGACTTTTTACTCTAACCCTCAGATAATCTCAGACCTACAGGACACAGCCACAGTTTATAAGACTCTCTCATACCTCTAACCCTGTAAATACTGTTTTCCCAACACCGATTTCTCTATGCTCCACAAACTCGTTTGGATTCTACAAAACCCAGTTTACATGGCCCCTTCTGACAAGCCTCGTTCAAGGCCTTCTGTAGACATACCAGCCATCCCTTCCGCCTCCGCTCCATCTCATGGTACAGCACACTGGGATAGCCTGTGTCTGTGTGACCCCAACTTTTTTCACCTCACTTTCATGCTATTGACTCTTCAAGAGCACTTTGTCCTATAGCTTTGCTTTCCTGGTTCTGTTTTTGGGTGCCCAGTTGGCATTTGTAGCAGATGAACAATTATCTCCATTAGAACTAATTTGACTGTGACAGTTATAGAATGAACAGTCTCTATCTAGCTGTCTTGTTCAATACTTGATATTTGATATTTCATTTCAGATGTGAGATGGAAAAATAAATTCTGGGGTAAATCCATGGAAATTGTCCCAATTGGCACAACCCACGTGACTCTGCCTGCGTAAGTTTCTCCATGTTAGAAATGTCAGCTCTCAGGTCAGAAATCTATATTAGGGGCAGGATACCCACCATCCCCCTGGCTTGGAGTGGATGCTTTTTCTCTTTTACTCCACATAGCAGTGGGTTCAGGTAGCCTTCCCTGGCAGGCTCAAAGTCTAGTGAATTCTTTCACTGGGTGGAAATGCCTCCTTTGGACAGCAGCTCTCTAAGCTGAGGTGTGTAAACACTCATTTCTTCTTCCATCCAAGATAAAAGGTCATTTTCTTTATCATTGCGGTCCTGCTTCCCTGTCAGAATTCTCTCAGAGGCCCCCAGACCCTAGGCCAGGCTGTTGGGAATCACGTGCTGCGTGACCTTTCACCTGTGACTGTTGGTTAGGCTGCCACACTTTTCTTGTCACTAGTGCCTTCGCCTGCCTCATGGGATGTGTGGAAAAGTTAGATATTATGCATAAAGCACTTAGAATACTGCTTACTATTTCCTCACAGTTGCTACTTAACTCTGTAAGCAATATCTGAGCTCTATTTTATAGAAAAGATATGATGTGTAATTAGTAAGGTCTGAGAGCCTGGCCTCCACCTCATGCTTCCTTCTAGTAACTTCCCCTTCATATGGGGATCTCAGTGCTTCCTCTGTGGAAGGGTGTGGCTGGTGGTCCAGGAGGCCACCAGCTGCTAGTGAAGCCCCCAGTGCCTTCAGGAGTCAGGAGGGTGACAGCAGAGGTGGTTTCTGGCTCAGGAGCCTCAGCTCACATCACTTTGAGACGTATCTGATGTGGGATCTGCAGATGAGGGGTTCGTTTCCTGCCTCATTGTGTAAGCTAAGATGGCTGCCGCAGCTGTGGCTGGCCCTACCGGGAGCCATCTTTGACTCGTTCTTCTCTTTCAGTTTTGGAGATCACTTCGAGTGGAACAAAGTGACCTCCTGCATCCACAACATCTTGAGCGGGCAGCGGTGGATTGAGCACTATGGTGAAATTGTCATCAGGAACCTGAATGATGACTCCTGCCACTGCAAAGTGAACTTCATAAAGGTACCCGGTGTGAGTGCGCTCTGATGCCGGAGGGCTAAGGCAGTGTCAGGTGCCCAGGACTTGGGCTGCCTTCCACTCTGTCACCTGACCGAGATGTTGACCCCGCCTGCCTCTCCTACCATCTGCCCTCATGGCAGAGCCTGGGAGACTCTTTTGGGAGATGACATCCACCCTCAGAGTACCGAGAGTTCGGGTGCACACCATCGTGCCCCACTTTATAGGAGATAGGCTTGTAGTTTTTGGAGATGAACTTTGGATGTTGAAAGAATTTGGCCATAGATGCCAGACACCATTGGGGGCATGGCTGTCTCCTCTGTGACTTGCCATCCAGTCATCAACATTTGATTTGTTGATAAATATCATAAATGGAAAAATCTAACCCCTACTTCCTAATAAAGGTCTGGGCTCCTTTCTTCCCTGTCACTTTCACGTGGCTGGAGCACTCACTTTCTATTTTCCCTTTCACATCTCTGCACTGATGTGGCCCACCTCTCTTTGCATTTTACCAAAGCTTGGAACCCAGCAGAAAACAACCTGAAAATGTTACTCAGGTTTTCCACTTTCAAAATATGGCTTCTGTTTCCACTGGAAATAGCGCTGGGGCTTTTGATTTATGGAGGAATGCCTTCTGTTCATGAGGACATTTAAGGGTGGCCAGGTAGTTGATTTCCAAAGCATTGCCTCTAGGGAGTTGGCGCTCCCTCTGCTGGCTGCCGAGTGGTACTGCGTCAACAAGGCTGAACTGTGGGAGAAGGGGTGAGCCAGGACTAAGGCTAAGTAAGCCACAAGCCAGGCTGCCTCACAGACCTCCACTGATGCTGAGAAAGTGACTTGTACAAGGGCCCTGCCGCTGGGACAAGCCTAGAATGGGGGAAAGAGTTCAAACTCAAATTTTAAGCAACCTCTTTAACTGGTCTGCAGATGGCTATTTTCTTCAAGTAAAAAGAATTATGAGTTAATTTTAAATTGCAGAAGTGAAACCTCCCAGGCATTAGTCACAGTGACATGACTGGGGCAGCTGCTAATGCACTAGCCAGATAGCACTTGCCAATGTACGCTGTACTTGGCAGAGTGTAAGAACTGAGTTTTGTGTTCCTGTGTTACATGAAGCAAAAGTAAAAAAACCAAGTACATAGCCTATACAAATATGCGTTATTGGGTTACTAACTAAGAAATAGGAAATTAACTGCAATTTTTATTAGATAGCAGAAGTTTTGTTCTGGTTTGGTTTGGTTGGTTTGTTTTGTTCTGATTAAATCCAGAACCTAGCTAGAAAGCCCAGAAATGAATCCATATGTTTATATCTAATTGATTTTAAGAAGGATCCCAGGAACACATGGTGAGAAAGGGCAGTTTCTTCAAGAATGCTGTTTGGACCACTGGACTTTCATGTGCAAAAAGGGAAATATTTGTAATCTGAAAAGTATAACGCACAAAATGGAACTCAGTTGCAAGAAAACAGTGGATTAACAGAGAGCTGTGTGCGTGTGTACCCCAGTCACACCAACCCTTGGGACTCAGGAGAGTAAAGCAGGAGGACACTGTATGGCAAGATCCCATCTCAGAGAAGATGCTAGATAAAGTGCAGCGAGCTGAGCTTGAGATTAGAGGCTTTTGCGGCAGGCCTGAGGATCTGAGTTTGAGGATCCAGAACCCACGTGGTAGGAGAGAACCAACTCCTGAAAGTTACCTTTTGACCTCCATGTGTGTGCTGTAACACACACAGACACACAGACACACACACACACACACACACACCAGTGTTTTCAACAAAGGCAAACAGAGCTAGAAGCACATCTCAGTGACAATGAGCCTGCCCCCACAAAAGGGAGAATAAACGTACCTTAAAAATCATCCCTAAAAGCCAGCCATGCAGACAGCCAACAGCTAGACAAGGGGATGTTCTGCATCACTGATCAGTCAGGAAATACAAATTAAAACTACTGCTCAGGATAGCTGGCATCAAAAAGATGAGATGAACTGAAGAGACTGGAGCCCCCCGCACACTGCTGACGGCACATGAGTTAGTGTGGCCTCTAGGGAGAACAGAGGGCCTCAAAACACTGAGCTGCCCTGAGTAGACAGCAGCCAAAGGACATGAGGACTCAAGGAGCCATCTGCACTCCCCGGTTCACCAGAGCAAAGGGATCAGCCTAAGGGCCATCAACACTTAGATAAGGCGCAGATCCGGAATGGAATACTGCTCAGCCATAAAAACTATGGAGTCCTGTCATTTGCCATATAATACATAAATGAATGTAGTAGATACTGTGCCAAGTGAAATCAGCCAAGCCCATAAAAATGCCACATGACCTCATCTGTAAGTGGGACCAAAGATATTGACTCCTAGAAACAGGAAGTAGGGTCTTAGTTACCAGAGGTAGGGATGAGGCCTAGGGAAATTACTGATCAAAGGATACAATCTTCTGCGAAGTCAAGAGAGCCATTAACAATGTATCAATAGACTTGAAAACTGCCAACCATTTTTTTAAGTGCTCTTCCCTAAGTAAATGTGAGGTAAAACATGCTAATTAGCTTGAACCATTCCACAATGTGTACATAGTTTAAAATACCATTTTGTAGATGATAAAAACTTATACTTTGTTTACAAAATAAACAACCCATAGCTGACCATATGGAAACACTCTTATGGCCTTTTTTCTTTCCCCTGAGACATGGTGTCATTTAGTCCAGGCCAGCCTCTAATTCATTCACCTTGCCACTGAGAATGACTTGAACTCCTGACCTTCCTGCTTTCCTTACAGAAGTGCACCCCCGTGCCGGCCTTAGGTCTTTCTCTTGCTTCCTTTTTCTTTTCTCAATACCTGTAATAAGTGAATACCAGAGCCTACCCAGACTGCTTTCATCTGCACTCTAGGCCAAATACTGGAGCACTAATGCCCACGAGATCGAAGGCACGGTATTCGACCGCAGTGGGAAGGCTGTGCACCGGCTGTTTGGAAAATGGCACGAGAGCATCTACTGTGGCGGCGCCTCCTCCTCCACGTGTGTCTGGAGAGCCAGTGAGTGTCCAGCAGACCCCAAGCGCAGCTGCCTGGGGCATGGGAGTGGAAGGGGTGAGCATGCACTGCTCTGGGTCTAGCTGCTGCTGCTTGAATGAGGTTACACACTGGCCGGTCTGTCAAGTCCTTCTCATGCTAACAACAGCATCTCAGTTTGGCCACTAGGTTCTGTTCTGGGTTCTCAGAACCTCAGAAAGGAGCCACTGCCAATCCAAGGGTGGCCTGATGGGCTCTTGGGGGCTCACACATGGCATCCCAACAGGCCTTGTTGGAGTAACAGCAAAATGCAAGTAATTCTAGAACAAACTATTGGTAGAAAAAACAGAGTGGCCTAGGCTTCCCAAAGCGTGCAGGATCCCCCAATTGCTCCAACCCCCAAAGCCTCCCCATCTCCCTTGTAATCCCAGAAGGACAGTCCCCCTGGAGCAGCTGTGTCAAAGTTATGGAAGCCCAGGCTATACCATCAACCATCTCGGCTTCAGATACGAAAAGAGCCCGTTTCCAAGTTAGAGTCATTTTATTAAACCATTGTCCTGAGATGAGGCCTTTAAGGATGGATGTTAGTCTGGTTAAGGGAGAGAGAGAAAGGTTGGGGGTTGAGGTGGGGATTTAATAAGTTGAGGGGTGATGGCCTCGTGTTATCACCTCTGCAGCCTACCAGAATGAGAGACACAGACCAATGAGGAAACATGCAATACATGCTTCCTCCCATGTGTGTGGATGGTTGTAACAACTCAGTATCATGTCACCGCATGGCCACAGGTCAAGCAGGGAGGAAGGGGAGGACTAAAGAGCTTCTGATCCCACACCTCCCTTTTCTCAAGAATAATGCACTTCCCGGGATTCCCAGCCAGTGTGTCTTAATAGCACATCAGCCTGACGTGAGTCCCAACCCATCCCCATGCCAACTGTGGGCATCAGGGAAGGCTCAGTTCACCTGAAGTTGGGCTTGTGTTCCAGTAGGAAGAGATGTGACTGTAGGGTCAGGAGGCTACAGTCACACCTTCCCCCGTCCTAAAGGCTATTGTGGAACTGGGATGGTGTCCCAGTAGCTGCCTTTCTAGCTTCAGAGGCACCCACAAGGCTGCATGACAGACAGTCTCTCGTGGATCACTGTCAGATCTTCACCATTCTTCTTTGACTGTGTCTCTGTGTGGGCCTCCGGCTCCTCTGGCCCATGTTAAAGGAAACCGCCATCTTTACTCTGGTGGGTGGGGTCTCAGCTGGAAACTGTTCCTGTGTTCAAGCTTAGGATGAGATATCTAGAATGAGATTGGCTGCCAGTGGGCCTTGAAAAGCTTCAAAAAGTGTGTCTGTAACAAAGTTCCCAGAAGACATTTACATGAGGATGCAAGTGAGAGTAAGGGAAGTTCTTGAGTCCACATTGGATCTCCCTGGTGCATACCTGATCCTGACTCTTAGCCGAGATCAAAGTTAGGGCAAACTAGAACCTAATGTCCTAACCTGGGATGTGAAATTTTAGGGGCTTAGTGAAGAGAAAGTCAAGGAGGAAAGAAAAGAATACTTGTATTGACTGTCCTCAGGGCCAGTGTGGTTGCAGCTGCCGGGGAGTTCTAGTTGTTTAGCTGTATGAACTTGGGTCTTCTGCAGCAGGAGTCTAGCTGGTTAAGAAAAGGCCTACTGGGTTTCTTTATTTGATTTTTAAAACTTCATTGTGCATGTGTGTATGCATGTGCGTGCGTGCGTGCGCACGTGTGTGTGTGTGTGTGTGTGTGTGTGTGTATGTGTGTGTGAGATATGAGTGCAGGGATATTCTTGACAACACAAATGTGGAAGTCGGGACAACTCTGTGCAGAAGTCAGTTCTTTCTATCATGTAGGTTCTGAGCTCAGCTCATCAGACTTGAGTGGCATCTCAGCAGGGCCCCTGGTGTGTATATTTGAATAACAAATTCTGGGATAGTTCATACCTTACAGATGCTTCACAGCACTGAATAAATTCGCTACAGGACCAAGGCAAAGAGACGGAGAATCCCTGCGATGGAAAACTCAGACAGGAAAGTCTACAGAGCTGCTTGTTAGTCAGAATATTTTAATAGAAATGGAGCAGTTTAGAGATAAAACATAGCTGGTCTGAGATGAGAAAGGTGATAGAATTAAACTAACGTAAATGAGTTGCAAATTAGACCTGGGTGGTTTATTTCTCTTTCAGATCCCATGCCGAAAGGCTATGAGCAGTATTACGGCTTCACACAGTTTGCATTAGAGTTAAATGAAATGGATCCTTTGTCAAGGTCTTTATTACCACCCACTGACACTCGGTTTAGACCAGATCAAAGGTAAGGATTTTTTTCCAAAGATCTTTCTCTCCAGAGACATTTAAAACAATCTACAAACAGTGGTATTCACAACTGCCTGGCCACCTGGAGTCTGAGGCTGGTACTGTCATCAGAAACACAAGGATAAAATGGGGGCTTGAAACAGCTGTCTCGGAGGGACTGGAGCCTGTACTTCCATCCCTGTGTGGTGCGGAAGTACATCTGTAGGGACCCAAGCGGTGGGCGCCATTCTGAAGACTTTCACTGCGTGTAGTAATAAAGAATTTACTGTTTATTTCGAATAGTGAAAGCACCCAGTTCTCCCAACCCATCAATTTAAATTTCTTTTAGTGCATTTGGATCTGACTTCTGATCTGGGCTTGCTGTTCATGAGTCGTGTGGTCTATGACAAGGCTGTCCATCTTCCCCAGCCTTGGTCTCCTACTCTGTAAAACAGAATAATCTCCCCACCCCCACCCCCAAACCTTCTGAAATTGAGACTCAAAATCTAAAAGCCACATGAAAGGAAAGATGGCTGTGTACAATCTAGTTTTGTGTAAGAAAGCCTTATTGACATGGTTGGTACAAGTGTATAACCAAGTTCCAAGGTAATGATCAACGCACATCTGTACTTACAACCTTACAGTGCGGATTTGGTCTAGAAATCAGGAAGACATCACTCAATAGGGAGTAAGTGGACTTGGAAGAATGAACAGTTCACAGATAAGAAACTCAAATATTTCTTAAACATGGCACAAAAACCAGGCGAAAATATCATTTCTTAGATTGGCAAAAAATATCTATGGCTGGTAACAGCATGCTATAATATAAATTATAGATTGTCAAATATTACATAATATAAAAAGGGTATATACATTGCTTGAACTCCCTATAATGTATAGTTTTATAATCTATCAATTAAAGATTTGCTCTTTTGTCCAACAATCCTAAGTCTGGAAGTTTCTTATACATATACACTTTCCTACGTATAAAGGGTGGCTGTCCAAAGTCATTCACAGCAACATTAAGTGTAACACTAAAAATAGTAAGACCAACCCCATGTCTGTACGTAGAGCATATAATTAAGGTATGTCCACAAGACTGAATACAGCTTTTAAAAATGAAGATGTCCCGGCACTACTGTGCACAGAGCTCTGAGATGTTAAGTAAAAAGCAAAGGAAAACAAAGCTGCTTTGCCACCTTTTATGCGCCTAGAACGGAGGAAGGAGTAAGAATGTATTTATAGTTTAAAAATACGTACCCAAGAAGCGAGCAGAGTGGGGCTCCTGTGGTGAGAGAGCGAGGCGGGAAGAAGACAGACATGGGTTCCGCGGCTTCCTCTCTGGATTAGAACCCTGTAACTGTCACCTGCTCACCGTGGGTCATCCTCTTTCCGGCTCAGGATGCTGCATCATGGTGGGAAGAAGAGACTGGGTGTGGGGGATTTTGAATAGTCGGTCTTGTACACAGAAGTGGCTGGTTATTATATATTTCAGTGAATATTCCTTTCCTCTTTGCCCTCAATCCCCAGGCTTCTCGAAGAAGGGAACATAGAGGAGGCTGAGGCTCAGAAGCAGAGGATTGAGAAGCTGCAGAGGGAGAGGCGGAGGGTCCTAGAGGAGAACGGTGTGGAGCACCAGCCCCGGTTTTTCAGGTTGGTGCCTGGAGGATGGGGGGTGGGAGTGGGAGGAGGAACGGAGGGCTCAGGTGGTAAACAGCATGACTGTCCTGAAACAGGGTTGGTGCCTTCCCCTTTGGCTCCCCTGCTCCTCCCCAGTGGCTCAGCAGTGCCTCCTTGTAGCAGAAGGGGGGGCACTCTCAGAGCTGGTCCCAGTTCTGGACCGTCTTGGTCCATTCGCTGCTGAGGTTGCTTGCTGGCATGGATAGATTTCACAGGATAGGCTAGCTGATGGCAGCCCTGCTGTAGGATTTGAAGTACCTGGGCCTCGAATCAGAAGTTCCAATACACCTGTGCTCAAGTTTGGAAGGTCTGATTGGTCTTTACTCTTAACATAACGTTCTGGAGCTAGGCTTGAGTGACTTGCAGACATACTAATAATCCCAGGATGAATGAAGCTGAGGCAAGAAGATTGGTAAGAGTTTGAGTCTAGCCTGGGCTATACCATGAAACCCTGTCAGTCAATCAGTCAATCAACCAATCAATCAATCAATAGTTGAGAGAGTCTTGTTTAAAATATACTTAAATTGTAAAAGGGCTGTGAGCAATCCTAGCTGTTTATCCTCTCTCTTCCCTATTTTAACTTAGAAGAAACAGAGGCCCAGAGAATAGAGGGAGTTGAAGAAGGACCCAGGAAATCTTCCAGATGGGGCTTTTGCCTCTCCTGACGATCTTGGCAGAACTCTGTGTGATTTGAGGGTTTTGCCGCAGCTTATGTAGCAGATGCAGACTGGAGGGTCCGCTCCTGTCTGACAGTCAGTGGCTTATTGTTTGGTGTGGCCCTGGTTTTATTTATTGCTATGGACAGCAGGAGCAGCTTTTGGAGGTCTGTATGGACTAATCTCAGCAGCAGGACAGAGGTCTATGTTCCAAAATACTGAGAGAGCCAGACCCAGTGACCCAGACCTATAATCCTAACGCAGGAGACTGAGACAGGAGAATGGCAAATTCGAGGTCAGCCTAGGTAAGTTAGTAATGACAAACCCTGCCTCTGGAAAAAAATTAAAATAGCACTAAGAACATAATGGAAACATTAAGAGAAAGCTCATGCCTGAGGGCTACACACGCCGCCTCCTCTCCCTTTCACAGTACTGGGTAGTCCTCCGACACCACGGTCTATACTGGTCATCCACACAGTAATGTGGGTGATGTCTGTCTTCACTGTCCCTCTGTAAGTCAGCACACTAAGGTCAAGGACCCAATCCAGCCTCCAGTGCCTGTGTGTCTTATGACACTGGGACCGATGTTTCTTCCTAATGGAGTTAATGGCGGCTTAGCTGCCCATCGGTGGGGCAAGTGGCCAAGTTGACCTGCCATCCATATCCACAGTGGAATATCCCTCAACTGTCTAAAAAGGAACGGGAACACTATGGCTCAGGTCACCAGGCTTACCCATAATAAGCAGATGGTAGATGCCGCTGGCTTGGCAGACCACAAGGCCTCAGCCACTAGCCCAGTTGTTCAACATGAAAGCAACTGTAGATAATATTTAAAGAAGAGGGTAGGGCTGTGTTCTGATAAAACAGTATCTCATAGATTATGTGGGGCTTGGCATGTGGCTTGTTGGTCTAATTCTTGGAGAGCATTCATGAGACCCTGGCCTTGGTCCCAGTGTCATAAAACACACAGGCACTGGAGGCTGGATTGGGTGAAGACAGACGTCACTCACGTTACTGTGTGGATGAGCTCCAGTATAGACCGTGGTGTTGGAGCACCGCCCAGTACTGTGAGAGAGAGAGGAGGCGGTGTGTGTAGCCCACGGGCATGAGCTTTCTCTGGCAGAATAAAGCTGACATCGCCGCCTGGGAGCAGACGTGAGGCTGGGAGGTAGGACAAAGCAGAAAATGGTAGACTCTGGAGCCTTTTGTGCCCTTTGAATTCCTTTTTTTTTTTTTGGTTTTTCGAGACAGGGTTTCTCTGTGTAGCCCTGGCTGTCCTGGAACTCACTGTAGACCAGGCTGGCCTTGAACTCAGAAATCCGCCTGCCTCTGCCTCCCAAGTGCAGGCGTGTGCCACCACTGCCCGGCTGCCCTTTGAATTTCTATCTACGCAGCAGATCATCTTTTCACAGAGCCATAAACCAAAAGTTCTCTCTCCTGTTACACAGCCCAGTTCCTTTCTGTTCATTCTATTTGGCTTTATGCTAACTTAGACTGACTTCGATCAGCCTGGCTGATTGGGTAGTATTTAGTCATACCCGGTGTGGTGGCTATCAACTCAGCCCTGTCTGATGCACAGCACACAGAGAGAGGATGGATGGACGGACGGACACTCACACACACACACACACACACACACACACACACACACAGAGGTCCTTTTAGAAGCACCACCTTCCCAGCTTCCTAGCTTAAGAAGAATATATCAGAAGTAAAAAAAAAAATAGCTACCAGCCTTTGGACACCGCTCAAATACCCAAAAAGAACAAAGAATTTGTCTGGAGTGAGAGTGGGCAAGCAAGGGAAGGAGTGGGAGAGAGGAAGTGATAGTGGACTCTACGAGAAGCTGTCTTGTCTCATCTCTCACAGGAAATCCAGTGACGATGCTTGGGTAAGCAACGGGACCTACCTGGAACTGAGGAAAGACCTTGGCTTTTCCAAGCTGGACCATCCCATCTTGTGGTGACACGAGAAGGAGAAAGAGATTTCCTGTACCTTGCCCACATTCGCTTCCGGAAGCAGCACACAGCTATCTGTATGTTTAAAGGATAGTATCTAGAATGATCACTCGTGCTTAGCGTAGCGTGCACTGAATTATATATTTTCTTCAGTAAGCCTCTTTACAATTTCAAGTGTTATCATGGTTGTTTATATGAATGTAGAACACCTCGGTATTTCTTTTTATATATAAACTATTTAATAAAAATGAAAGATTGAATGTTAATGTGTGGGTTACAAAAAAAAAATATTTAACACTAATTTTCCAGAGGTAAGGGGTGGGGGGAATTCAAATTTATGCCTTATAAAATCACACTGGAGGAGAAAAAAATTTCCCAGGTGCGTTAAGAAATAATGACACCCAGGGTTACTCACCCTTGCATAGCCACCCAGATTTAATTGGTAGCTGGGATATCTTTTTGCCTCAGATATCGGTTGCTCATACAGAACAATTCCGCCGGTGCTGAAGTACCAAGAATATTTTCATTTGCATTTTCGTGGTTAAGGAATCTGTATAGAGTTAGTGAAATGCATATTTTTTATGTAAGGTGGGCATCACCCAACCCGGAAGGGGAAACTTCTCTCCCTGTACTTCCATTGCCTTATGTATAAAACTGCCCCCAGCTTGCTTAGAGAAGTTGCCTTCGTCAGAGAAGACTCCATTAATTCAGTGTCCCAATGGTGTCCTAAGGAGGCAGCAGACATTTTGTTTTTCCTCAGTATGAGCTGAATCCTTCAAAATTTAAGAAACTACTTTCAGCTTCCTGCCCCACCCCTGACTTGCAAGCCCTCCCTTTGACCCCTATTGAGGATGAAATGTCTCTTGTTTAGTACAAGACAGTAACAGCCCACAGAGGTGTGACCTTCTAAACTCCCGCGAAGTCACTGGTGGCTTTAAATAACCCGGCATGTTGTTCCTCCACACGGCTTTAGTATTCTCTACCTCTTACTGAGCACCGTACTTTTGACCTTGTATAGACCGTTTGACCATCTGCCTTATAGACAAACATTGCTGTTCTTCTGTGTCGTCCTCTGAGGAAGCTGCAAGGCTTTACCTCTTTCCTTGACTCTCTTCTTATTCATAATACTCTGAGTTCTACATCTGCCTCAGATAGGAGCTACCAAAGGGAAACTGTTGTTCTTATAAGTGTCTTACTTTAAATCACAATAATAGAATGTACACAGTAGCTGAATTGTGTTATCAAAACAACTCTGACTTCTGCCCAGAGCACATTAAAACCAAAGCCTGATTGTTAAGCTTTTGACTTGAATGTCTATAGCAGTTCTATGAAACATTGCGTATAATGATAGGGTAGAGATTTCTATAGAACGAATTTGAGGGGGCCAGTGAGGTTGGCTCAGCAGGTAAAGGCGCTTATTTTATGAGCCTGGCACTGAGTCCAGTCTCCAGGACCCACTTAAAAGATAGAAGGAGAGAGCCAACTCCACAGAGTTGGCCTATCACAGCAGATCACCGACTGGACTGTGTGAAGTTTTCACAGTGGAGCGCTGAAGGCTGAAGGTGAATCAGATAGTCTGGAATCTACAAGTGACTGTTATTTTAAGCAACTCATTAACTATTGGTTCATTTATTTCGAGTAATGGAGACGCCAAGATGATCGCAGCAGGCATCATCTCATTTCCATTTCTAAGCAGTGGGGTGGTGCGACCGATTCTTTAGTTCCTGTTTTGTTTTGTTTTTTCCTTTTCAAGTGTTATCCACATTCTGACCACAGACTGGAGATGTAAGGAAGGATCCCAGCAGGGAAACAAAACCACAAGGACTCATGTGGGATTTTAGAAATGCTGGCTGTGAAATAGGCCTCCTCGAGAGGCTGCCCCAAAGGAGAAGGAGAAATGACAAAAAAAACCCATAAAATCGAGAATGGACCCCCAGAATCAGTACAGCCAGCTGTTTGAAAATTCTTAAAGTATCTCATGATATAATGTCTGTTGACTTCAAGCTTTAATTTGGAACAACATAAG
Organism: Tokudaia tokunoshimensis; assembly: GCA_036184795.1. Lineage (NCBI taxonomy): Eukaryota > Metazoa > Chordata > Mammalia > Rodentia > Muridae > Tokudaia > Tokudaia tokunoshimensis. The sequence goes on along the minus strand of BTHU01000002.1, from coordinate 71,807,715 downwards.
TAGCTGACCCAAATGTCTCCTCTGTTGTCACCTTATTTGAGTCAGGGACAGGAATGAACAGGATATGTTCCAGAACCGTGTGCATGCTCTGTAAGTCACTGCCAGTGTCTGGATAAAGGGCTTTCGGAAGTGCAGATGGTCAGGAGGTGCATGCTGTTACTTGAGTCTTAAAACTCCCTGCAGGGAGAGGAGGCTGCTACATTCTTCCCGTCCTGTCTAACACACCTATCCTCTAAGTTTTTATGTCTAGACCTTGGATGTTTTCATAAGAAAAACAGAACTGTGGTATTGTTTTGAGAAGAATTAAGGAAAAGTTTAACCTTTCTGAACTCCAGACTTTCTCCAATACACAATGCCAATCACTACACCATTTGATGTGCATGTTTCAACCCTTCTCATTCTAATTATCCTATTTCAAGCTTATGGTAAATTACAGATGTTCTTCCAGTAGTGGGACCTTGTGCTAACCACACGCTGCACCTCATGTATTCTCCTTCTCAGTACTCACAACCCTAATCTGCAAGGCATCATTAAGGAATGAGTATCTATGGTGGTAGTAAAGGAGTGGCACAGTTTCTTCTACAGGCCCTGTTGTAATAAAAGCCTCAGTGCAACTTCTTCCTGCAGTTCACATCTTGATGCTAAGATGCTCCTGGTATTAACGAAACATATGCAGTTCACCTCCCAAACACCAGGGGGAGTCAGGTACTAACTAAAGAGATGCAATTCACTTCCCAGACATCAGGGGGAGTCAGGTACTAACTAAAGATGCAGTTTATCTCCCAGACACCAGGGGGAGTCAGGTACTAACTAAACAGATGGATGCAGTACATATTTTAAGACACTTGGGGGAGCCTGGTACTAACTAAACAGATTGCAGTTCAACAGACTCAGGAGGGTTCTTGTACCAAACAGATGGGGGTTCACTCTAGGTCATAAATACAATTACCTACTAAGTAGCAAGAATGTCTCAGCAGTCCCCAAGCCTTCCAGTGCCTCTGGGGGCTTCCTGATGGAAAACTACATAAACTGAGTTTTTAAATGTTAACTCCATTTAGGCTTCTGTTTTCCTCATATCCTATTTTTAATTACATCCAATAAATCATTTGCTCAGCCTTCTAGCACTGTCTTTCCTCTATATTTGCCAGATTTATGATGTATTATTTTATTCTACCCTTAAAAACATCAAGCCAAAATTAGAGATAAGGGTTACTTTACTTTTTATTGTAGACCTACTGTGCACACCACAAGCTCTCTGAAGGACTGTAGCTATTAGAGACTGTCCTCACACCCTCTACATGTCAGTCAGAGCTTAGTGAGGAATATAGTCTACAGTGTTTGGTTAGAATTTATTCGAATGTCTTTATTTTTAATACCAACATCAGCATAAATCTATTTTTGCTAGTAGATCAAAGCTATTTTCACATGCTCCGTTTTCTGTCTTCTATTGATCCTGTGAATCAGTGATTATCTTTGTTGAAACCTATGTATCAAATGTGTCTGCAAATCAAGATGGTCTCAAGTAAAAGCTGGTTTTTTGTTTGTTTGTTTTTGAAACTGGGTTTAGGGGCTGCGGTTGTCAGAAGTGACTCATTTGCTTCATTTGTGATGAATTTTTTATCTTCCTCTGTTACCCCACAGGATATACTTTTGGGGAGAAATGAGACTTGTAAATCTTCTATTTAACCATTTGTAAAATCTAAATTGTACCCCACTGCCCGTACTCCTTTCGCTTCCCCAGGGGCTCCTTTCAGTTTGTTGACTCTCCACCCCTGTGCAGCTCACTGACTGAGAATAAAGAACACAGCAAAGGCTGCCTTTGTCTCTGTTTTTCCTGGTTTTGCGGAACTGTGGTTGACAGAACAGGCAGCAGCATGTTGCCTAGAGTCTGGCTGGAAGAGCATAGATGCTCACCTGAAGAATGGGCACCGAGACAGTGAGCTTCGGAAGACCTGGGTTGCTGTAGTCTTCTTCCCAGCATTTCCCAGCATTCTCAGCTCTTGGCATAGGCACTAGGCGCTTGGGAGGTCACCTCTAGTCAAAGGATTGCCTACTCCACCCTCCGTACTGTGCTATGGAAATACCATTTTCTCTGTGTCAGAATGTGACACGGAAGGCTAATTGATTATGCCTGTGTGGTCTCAAGAACCGTGACTGACCCCTCTCCCCGTCCAAAGTGTGTCCCTGAGCATTCAGTGAACTTCATTTGGCTCAAGTTGGTGCATCCCCAAGTTGTGTACAATAGAGTGGTGCTAAAGGATATCTGAAAAGCAGCCTAAGAACTTTTTAAATTATTGGCCGCTATTTGCTCATGCTGGTGTTAAAGCATCATGGTCCAGACAACTGATAAGACAGTTTGGAGAATATACCTCAAGCCATTAGTTTAAATATTTAGTCATGTTCTTACTATACCCATAAAATAGCAGTGTCATTGTAGTCACGGACATCAGTAATGATGAGCAAGCCAGGACTGTCTTCCCAGCTGGCCTTCTCATACACTTCATAACACAGGCCAACCCGACAGATTCAAGAGAATTAGATGAAGGGCCCAGAGGAAGTGTGAAGCATGGGAGGTTAACAAGGCAAGACGCTCTTACTGCTGCAGTGGCAACTGGAGTTCCCAGAAAGGAGACACCATCAGGAGTGTGGCTTCAGAGGAACATGCCACTTTGCTAGACAACCCAGAACTGGCTGGAAGAGCTATCCCTTCCTAGGTCTCAAATCAACCATTCATGTAATGATTTTAATGAGCTGAGAGGAGGCTCTTCTTAGCTGTCATTTAAACTCACAGACTGGGAAGGATACATTAATTAAGACTCTTAAATTTGGTTAAAGTCCTGGGAGTAATTTACACACCACACACACACACACACACACACACACACACACACGTTCCCCAGGTATTTCAAACCTAGACACATTATTGATCAGCATTTTAGCACTACCATGGGTCTGGGACACAATTGTTATGCTGCTAAGAACAAATTTCTTTTCACAGATTTCATATTTTATAGTGTCTTTGAAATTGAAAGTGGGGACAAGGTGACATTTGATTTGGTGGCAATGGAGTTTCTCTTGTTGCCCAGGATGGACACTACAGGTATGTGCTTCCATGCCCAGCTATTGCTCAGGAACTTTTCAAAGGGGCTGCACAGAAGGCTGACCCAGCTGCTGCTGTGATGGAGAATTGGGGACACATTTCTCTAGCCACATTTCTCTGCCTTTAGAAGCCACACATCTGGTGGTAAGCTGGTAGGTTAGTCAGTCATCACAGTGTGGTCAGACGGTGCCCACATTGTCCAGGGAGAGGTGATGGAAGTTCCTCTAAACTGGTGACAAATCTAGAGGAAGTCTGGGTCTCAGGGACATGGAAGAGACAGGAGGGGCCTGACACCAAAAGCAAAACAACATGTCTGTCTTTGCCCAGGTCATTCTCTGTTCTAACATTGAGTTCTGCTAACCAGGAGTTGCTGCAGTCTTAGATAAACTGAGATAACTGGTCAACCTACACTATTGAGCTGCCATATCCACTCTGGATGTTCTACTAGAATTCTAGAGAGAGAGAGAGAGGCTAGGGCCAAGGGTATGGAACGAAACAAGTCTTCCATTCTTTCTAAGCGAGTGGGATCCCTTTGTTTACATCATTATAGCCTGCCTGTCACATCAGTACAAATGCCTTTGGTCCACAGATCCTCTGGGCTACATTTTTCTTGTTGCAGCCTACCGTGTCTGAAATACAACCATTCTCTCACTCTTTCCACAGCCTTTAAAAAAAAAAGTTTTATTTTTATGTATATACATACACAAACACATGTGCACACAGAGACATGCATGCATGCACATGTATGCACACATGCATGTACACACATATGCACACACTCACACATGTGCTCTGATCCCCTGGAGCTGGAGTTTTGGCAGTTATGAGTTGCCTGACAAGGATACTGGGAACTGATTTTGTGAACCCTGAAAAAGCAGCAAGCGCTCTTAACCCTGACCCATCCCCCTAGTCCCCACACAGAAAAAGCTTTTGAGGAGAACAGCTGGGGAAAAGCTGGAGAAGATCTAAGACATGGCCATTTTTCTATTTTAAAATCTCATATGTTCTTAAGAGGAATGGAGTTTGGCTCCCCCCCACCAAAAAAAATATTTGAACCAAAATAAGTGAGTACCATCAGCTCCCTGGGACCTGTATTAAAGCCCAGAAATAAACTTAGGCTCAGCTGCTTGCTGGGTGTGTGTCAAGGGTGACTCTGGGAAGCCACATTCAGATAGTGTCCAGGAAGGGTTGTGCTGATTGGTGAATGAGCAACAAGGCCAGCTCCCAAAGGAGCCAGTGATCCCCCAGGAGCCTGGCTATTCCTAGGAGAGCATTTATGTGAAATAACTGGCTATCTTAAAACAACGACAACAGCAACAACAACCCCAGAGTTGGCATGCATGTAGTGCAGATACATACATGCAGGCAAGACGCTTGTGGTGGTCTCAATAGGTTTGCTCTCCCTAGACACATGTGTTTGAATGCTTGGCCCATGGGTAGTGGCACTCCGACAAGTATGGCCTTGTTGGAGTGGGTGTGGCCTTGTTGGAGGAAGTGTGTCACTCACTGTGGGGGCGGGCTTTAAGGCCTCCTGTGCTCAAGCTCCATCCAGTGTGGAATCCAGTCCCCTTCTGCAGATCAGGATGTAGACCCTCCTCAGCTTCTCCAGCTCTATGTCTGCCTGTATGCTACCATGCTTCCCACCGTGACAATGATGGACTAAGGCTCTGAAACTGTAAACCAGCCTCAATTAGATGATGCCTTTTAGAAGAGTTCCCTTGCTCATGATAGAGTTCCCTTGTCTCTTCATAGCAATAAAACCCTAAGACAGAAGTTGGTACCAGGGACTGGGGTATCGCTGGAATAGGCCTTACCATGTTTTTGTTTGAAGGAATGTGGATTTTGGAACGTTGGATTAGGAAAGCAGTGGAATGCTTTCAGTGTGACTTAATGAGCTATGCTAGTAGGAACATGGAAGACAGTGGTGCTGAGGGTGATTTGAACTGTGGAAGCCTGGCGCAAGAAGTAAGAAGGATTATGCCTGGAGTGTAGGAGATCCCTCAGGGTGTCTCTCAGTGCTACTTAGTGTCCTGTGACTAAAGTCAACAGGTAACTGCAACAGCCTAATCCAAGCAGGATGACAAAGGGCACAGAGCCATCAGGAAGGAAGGTGTGGCTCGCTTCTCCAGGAAAAGATCCAAGACCTGCATGCAGAGGATGTAGGAAGTACAGAATGAGTAGTAGAGGAAGGTAGTTATAAATACCATCTTAGGCCACATGACCAGTTGCAGAAGCGAGGATTATAGTTGACATGAGTACTTCTGTTGTACTTTGTTAGGATATGTATTTGTACAAATATTTGTGTTTTCTTTCAATTTTCTTAACACCAACTATCATATTTATACCAAAGTATGTTCCCCAAAGGACATTGACACCTATTCCAAATTTGCAATGTGTTTGTAGTTGTACAAGAGAGAGTTATATCATGTTAGGCATTATTATGACCTGGGTTATATGTGGTTGTATGAGGGATAGTTATATCATGATTATGACATGGCTATTGTTTTCATTTGGCCATAAGAAGATATGATTGTATTTTGAGTTGACAAGGGGTAGATTGTGATAACTATTCTCCATTGTCAACCTGACTATATCTAGAATGAAGTACAATCCACATAGAGGACACACTTGTGATCCAGATCTTGAGGCAGGAAGACAAGAGCTTTTGATCCAGATCTTGAGGCTGAAAGACAAGAGCTTTTGATTCAGATCTTTCCATGGGTTGACATATGCTTTTGATCACATGTCTTTAATTGACATACATCTTTAATCCAGATCTTGAGGCACAGTGGCCATGCTTATAAAGATCTATAATTAAAAAGAATTAAAGAAAAGTTTAGATCCAGGTGTGGTGGTACACACCTTTTATTCCAGCACTTGGGAGACATAGGCATGAATATCCCTGAGTTCAAGGACAGCCTGGTCTACAGAACAAATTTCAGAACAGTCAAGCTTAGGCAGTTCAGGAAACCATGACAAACAGAAAGCCGGTGGACATGTTTGGCCCCAGCAAGCAGCAGAACTTGGCAGCTTCAGCCACATGATTCTGCCTTTAGAATCAAGGATGGAATTTCCTTCTGATACTAAGGAAAGTTTCTGAGGCCAGGAATGTATCAGGGGTATCCCTGCATGGAGGCCCAGAAAGGCCATTGTTAAAGGAGGCAATGGATTTCCTTCCACGTCTAAGGAAAGCCACTGGGGCCAGATAGATGGCAGGGAGTTTGCCCGATGGTTTTAGGTCTTGCTTTGGTCCAGTATTTCTTTGCTGTGCTCCCTTCCCTACATTTTGAAATGGTAATTTACATCCTGTGCCATTGTATGTTGGAAATAGATGACCTGGTTTTTTGTTGTTGTTGTTTGTTTTTATTTTATAGCAGATTACAGTTAAGAGATTGCATCAATCTCAAAAGAGACTTTGGACTTTGAACCTTTAAACATTGTTGAGACTGTGATAGACTTTGGGGACTTTTGAAGTTAGACTAACTTCATTTGTTATGGCTACAAGCCTATGGGGGCCAGGGAGTGGAATGTGGTGGTTTTAGAAATACAAATTTTACTGCCCACGGTGATGGTGGTACCTGTCTCTAGAGGATAGGATGAGAGGATTGCTATGAGCTTTAAGGCCAGCCTTAGCTACATATATAGCAAATATCAGGCCAGCCTCTAGTACATAGCAGATACTGACCCAAAGAGCCAAACATAAGATGAGGAACTAAAAATTTACATGCCAATTATCCCAGTGCTAAGGAGCCTGAGGCAGGGAGGCCACTGGAAGTTCAAATCCAACCTGGGTTTGCTGGTTACTGTTAATTTGCACAAACTGGAGTCACCTGGAAGATTAAATATCAATCAAGGAATTCCCCCACAGATTGGCCTGTGGGCCATTTCCTTGACTGATAATTGGTGTGAAAGGGCGCAGCCTGGAGTGTGCTTGGTGCCATCCCAGGCAAGTGTTCTTGGTAAGCTGAGCGAGCTGTGGACACCAAGCTCGAGTAGGTCAGTGTTCTTCCGAGGTCTCTGCTTCAGTTCCTGCCCTGGCTTCCCTCAGTGATGGGTCATAAAGTCTAAGTGGAAAAACAAACAGACAAACGAACAAAAAAGACCCTTTCTTCCCCAAATTGCTTTAGGTCATGGATAGAAATGGGTACTGAGATCCATGGACTATTGCTGTGATAGCTCTGACCATGAGGTTGTGGAGAAGGATTGCAGAAGTATTTGGAACTTTGATCTGGAAAAGCCATTGAGTATTCAAAACTTAATAGGCTGTTCTGCGGGAGCTTGGAGGATTATTGAGTTGAGAGAAATACAGTCAGCAGAGGCCTGGCTTGTAACATTTCAGAGGGAAGCAAAGTCTCTCTCAGGGCTGTTCAGATGATATTCTGAATTAAGACCACGTGGTTTCTGTTTTACTAGGGTGGATGAATTAGCTGTGATTAACAAGACTCTGGGCCACTGCAGTGAATCTGTTGCTTCACTGGGACATGTGAGGCTGGTTAGCTGGGGTCTGTGAAGTCAGCTGTGGTTAACGGGGGGCAGCAGCATTGAGGTGAAGTCTTCTGGGAAGAATTTCTTCAGGGTGAGCACATGCACGCTGTGGTCCAAATGGACCAACGTTGCCTCTCAAAATGACAACCCAACTTGGCAGTGTATGTGAGACTTCCACGTGGCATTGGTTTTAAAGGCACAAAAGGGTTGAGGGGAACAGCTCAGGCTTGGCACCATGTGGACAGGATTGGAGTTCCTGTAGAAAGACCTTGAAACCATTTGTAAAGGTGCAGCCTCAATTGTGGAGTCTCAGGATGTAAAGGGACATGGAGAAAGGTTGAGCTTTGGTTCCACAGACCAAGAGTCCCATGATCTTCCAAAACAAGTGCCACCAGCTGTGACCCAAGTGTTCAAATACATGAGCCTCTGGGGAAACCATAACATCGGTACACACGCACATGTGAATGAGTTTATGGCCTTTTAAGAATGAGAATTACACAGTTTGCATCAGACTGGTACAGGGAGAAAGATGCCCCATGACTCCTGACCACCAGGCTCAGTTGCTTCTCAGAACTATGATTGCTACATAGGTTTTCACTACAGCATTAACTGTAATGTTTCAGCAATGAAATGGTGAAGTCTTAAAAGACCTGGTCATAAAATGGGTAAGATTTAGAATTATGATGTTGGCATTTGCAGGAACTAGATATCTGGGCATGGGTGACACAGGACTTCCACCACAGAGTAGACAACACAGGATTGTGTCTCTGTGTTCTTCCCCACATCTTCTTGTTTCTGAGACTTGACAATACCCTAACCATATCCACCATGGCCGGTCCCTAGAAACTCATCCTTATCACAATTCATTCTTAGCACAGATTCTAAGAACTAGCTGGGACTGGTGAGTTGGAGAGACCAGTAATGTGTCAGGAATTCCCAATATGTCCTTTCAATCTAAAACAATTTTTTGGCAGGTCCCATGTAACCCAGGCTGTTTTGTGACTTACCACGTAGCCAGGCTGGCCTTGAACTTACCATCTTCTTCTCTTGTTTCCCAAGTGCTAGGATGCCAAACATGTGCCTGGCACAGCAACTCTAAGGTACCATAGAATTCTACTCATTTGACACATTAGTACCACTTTTGTATTCTTAAGAATATAATTACTAGGACAATTATTGTTTCCTTGTGCCTCATTTTTCAAATTAAGTGGACAATAATCTTATTATATACCATCTTCATTTTATAATATAGAAATTAATCAAATAACACATATCGGAAGCTATGTAGCAGGTCTTGGTGGCACATACCTTTAATTCTAGCTCTCAGGAGCCAAAAACAGACAGATCTTGATGAGTTGAAGGCCAGCCTGGTCTACATAGTAAGACTCTGTGTCAAAACAACAAGAAGTAATCTAACTATGTACTGAACACATAGTGGAGGATATAAATTTAGCTTTTTCCTTGTTCCTAAGCTGAGAATCTAAAGTAAGTTATCTGCCTTCTTAAAACTAGATTTTGTGGCCACATAATGCTTTGAAACAAGAAAATGTGACCATAAAGCCTGGCATTGGAGTCTTCAGGAAAGGGGCTGCCTTCATCAATGAGCTATGACATCTTAAGAAAAGGAAACCTGAGAGATGGGTCTCCCAGGATCACCTGTTGTGCAAGACTTAGCTGTTGGCTTTAGTTTCTTGTTTACCCAATGGTTTGGTAACACCTTCCACACACTCTGTGGTTTTATTTGTGCACATGACAACCAGGGGCTGTGTTCCATCCCTCCATCTGTCCCAAGGAAACTGGGCAAATGTACTAGTTACTCTTTCATGGCAGTGACCCAATACTTGGCCACCGAATGAAAGGAGAGTTGTTTTTGGTTTACAGTGTAAGGATATAGTCCACCATGCCAAGGAAGGCACAGTGACAGGACTGTGGGATGCCTGGTGACATTATACTTGCAGTTGGGATGCAGAGAGGAGACAAGAAATGGAGCCAGCACCCACTGGCTGACTTCTTCCATTGAGGTCCTGCCTCCTAAAAGCTCTCCAGTCTTACAGAATAGCGCCACCATCTGGAGACCAAATTCCAAACACACAAGCCTATGGGGAATATTTTACATCTAAACCACAATGGTAAGCTTGAGTGAGTTTGTGGGTGCACGGCTTTAAAGCTGGAAGTGAGTGTGAGAGTTGGAGAGGAATGGTGGGGGAATGGTGACAACTGCCTATGACACAGTCTGTGTTTAGCAGCACTCAAATGCTAGCAATAGAGATGGGTGTGAGAGGACCATGCCTTTGGAACAACTGGGATGAGGTTATAGGGAAGATGAAGGATGAGAAAGACCTGGGAGTCCCTTCTGATTCTCGAGTTTCTCAGAAAGACAAGTCGTCTCCTCCTTCTTAAAGCCTGCAGGATGGACCTGTGGATGTAGCTCAGTTGGTAGATTGCTGGCTGGCCTGCACACAACCTTGAATTTTATCCCGCACACTGCATTTTCCAGCACTTGGGAGGTAGAGTCTGGAGAATCAGGAGTTCAGGGTCATCCTTGGCTATTGAATGAGTTTGAAGGGTATATTAGACCCTATCTAAAAGTCATAAGCAGGAGCTTAAGAGATTGCTTAGTCATTAGAAGCATGTACTACTCTTGTAGAGGACCTGAGTTATGTTTCCAGCACCCACTTGGAGTGTTCACAATTGCCTATAACAGGAGCTCCAGAATATTCCACACCTGCTTCGGGCTTCTGTGGGAATTGGCACCCATGTGTACACGTACATGAGTATACACACACACACACACACACACACACACACACACACACAAACCACACGCACACTTTTTTAATTAAAAAAAAAATAACCTGCAGGATGATTTGTTCTCAACTTTGACCTCATATAGTTTGAATACATTTGAGCATCCCAGACACATCTATGAAATTAAAGACAGGGAAATTAAAGACAAAAGGACACTCAAAACTGAATGAAAACCAAATAGAGGCTGTTCTGAACACAGGAATGATGCAGTCATGTCATCTGAATCTTTCTGTGACCTTGGAAAGACACTGGAGTCCATCCTAATCCGCAAAGAGGTTCTCAAAAAGACATATTTTCTCCTTCTACCTAAAGACTGCAGGACGGAAACTGTAGCTCAGTTTGTAGGGTGCTTGGAAGAGGCGAAAGATCCAGGAGGCAAGCTTTCAGGGATGTACTCCCTGTTGTACGTAGTTGTTCCTTGCTATCCACAGGGAATTGACTTCAGGGCACACACAGATCCCCCAATCCACAGATGCTCGAGTTTCTCACACAGAATGGCTCAGCATTTGCTTATAGCCTGCACATATCCTCTCCTAAGCTATCAATAATAATTGCTAACAGAACACAATTACTATTTGGTATGGACAGTTGTTATACTATATTATATAGGACAGTGACAAGAAGTGTATGTTCCAGGGAAAGGAAAAAGTCTTTCAGTTTCCCCCAAGGATTCTTTGTTCTTGTCCACAGATTCGGGGCCCGTGCATCCCTGACCCAATTCTATGCATGAAGCCTCTTGCTCACCAACCCCCACACCCTTCGAGTGGTTTTAAAAGGGAGGGTGATGCTTGGGAATATGGCACAACTGTGCTTGCCTAGCATTCCCAAAACTCCACTTCAGTCCTCAGCACTATCAAAACATAAAAGACAGAAAGAGAAGAGAAAAGAAAAGAAAGAAACTGGGTGCAGAAGCACAAACCAGGAATCTCATCTAGTACTCAAAAGGTTGGGGCAAGAAAATCTGAAATTGTGCTTGTCCTTGGCTACACAACCAGGTTGGGGCTAGCCTGGGCTACACTGAGACTCTGTCTCAAAAAACTAGAAAAATCATATAAAGGAAAGAGTAGAGAGGGATCTGTACTAAGAAGTTCAATAGATTATGACTGTTAATTAGCCATGAAAACTCTTTACACAATGCATAATGTATCTGAAGTTGAGAGTCTATGTGAGGCCTACCCCAAAAAAGAATAAACTACAAAGTAGTAAATGGAAGAACAATGTGAGCTGTCATCACCATCAAAGATGAATGCAATTAAAATGAATTAGTCATGAGCCACATTAAAATAAAGGTCATGGGTATTTGGATTTATGATTTTGACTGAAATGTACACCAATAACAGCACTTAATGGTTAGCCATCGAATCTAACTTGGTGTGTCACCAGTTAGAGCTGAAGATGTCTACATCCCAGGCAGAACTGGATTCCAGCTGAGCCGATGATATAAGATTAAACATGAATTCACTTCTGCCCCAAAGGCTATCAGCCTAAATGAAATCGACTGCTTTTCTTTAAGAAAGATATCAAACTTGAGTTGCTGCAGATGCACTTGTAGGATAGTGAAGACAGATTTCACAGAAATGAAGACAAGGAAGGGGCCATTTACAGTAACTGCTGAACTCTGCCTTGCACGTTCCCTTGAGGCTGGACCCTCGGAGCCAGAACATCGAGCCAGGGTCCAAGAACACGAAGCTTCATATATCTGTAACCAGCACCTCCCCACCACGCAGCTCCGTGTGGGGTGACTGTTGTTGGGAATTATCCAAGTCTCTCAAGTTAGATCCTTCATCAGTCAGGATCAACTCATTCCATGGCCTCCCTTTTTATTTAATATTTTTTTTCTTCTATGCATATGGGTATGTTTCTGCCTACAGCAGGCCAGAAGAAAATGTTGGACCCCTTGAAGTTTGAGTTACAGGTGGTTATGAGTGTCTCCCCTAGATGCCCAGAACTGAACTCAGGTCCTCTAGAAGGGCAACAAGTGCTCTCTCTTACCTGCCAAGACATCTTTCTAAGCTCCTCCTTTTAGAGAGTGGGTGTGTACATGCACTTGTGTGTATGTGTGTGTGTGTGTGTACATTTGTGTGTGTGTATGTGTATTTGTGTGTCTGTGTATGTGTGTATGTGCAGGTGCCTATGGAGGCAAAAGGAGATAAATACATGTGAGCGTCCTGATGTGGTTATAAGAGTCTCTCGTTCCCCTTTCAAGTAGCTTTAGGCTTCTGTGTGGTTTTAACTCCATCTAGACATCAAGAAGACATGGAGCCTCCAGGTTAGACCTCCCAGGAGAGTGTGCATACGCTTGTTGAAGTTCTTAAAGGCACATTACTGTAACCTGCAAATATTGACCAGAGCTATAATCTGGAGGTCAGGAACTGAAGCCCTCAGATTTGAGTGACCAAGGGACCTGTCCCAGACCACAAAGAAGCTAAAGTAGCTTTGATGAGCTAACAGAGATTCAAACACTCATCTGAATTTAACTAAACGACTTTCGGGTGAAATGGGAGAAAAAACAGAGACAGCATGAAAAGCAGAAAAAGCACCATGTGGTCATTTTAATTGCCAACCTGAAACAACCTCAAATAGCCGGAAGGAGCCCTCGGTCTGGAATTGTCTAGATAAGGCTGGCACGTGGGGTTGTCTTGATTGCCTTGGTCAAGGGCAGATGCAGCATTTGCTGCTGGTTTGGGGCCATGCACTGCACAAGAGATAGATAGTCAAGTCCTAGACATGCTGGTGTTCGTTCTCACGTGTTCCTGCTCTTTCCTGACTGCCTGCGACTAGCGCCTTCAAGTTCTTGCCTTGACTTATTAGAGACAACAATGGACTGTGACCTGGATTGGAATCAGAATAAATTCTGTTTGTTAAAGTTGTTTTGTCTGAATATTTTAGTCACAGCAACAGAAATGGAACTAAGGAGGCATGTCTTTAATGCCAGCACTGGGGAGGCAGAGGCAGGTAGAGCTCTGAGTTTGAGGCCTGCCTGGGCTACATGGTAAGACCCCATCTCAAAACAAAACGAAAAACAAAACACACCCCCAAAGGGATGGTTTTTCTACCTTCTTTGTCTTTCTACAATTTACTTATGATATGCCAGAGAGAGAGAGAGAGAGAGAGAGAGAGAGAGAAAGTTTTCTATGTGCTCCCCACCCATTTATCCTATTTAGTATTCTATGAGATTTCTAGATCTGTATGGCTTTTTTTGTTTGTTTTTTGTTTTTGTTTCTTCCAGACTGGGTTTCTCTGTGTAGCTCTGGCTGTCTTGGAACTCACTCTGTAGATCAGGCTGGTCTTGAACTCAGAGCTCCACCTGCCTCTGCCTCCCAAGTGCTGTGACTAAAGGTGTGTGCCACCATGGCATGGCTAGGTCTGACAACATTAATTGACTGACAACATTAATTTGAGAGTTTCTCTGTCCTAATTGCTCTGGGTATTTCCTTTGGTTTCTTCTCTGGGTGTGGCTCTCCCTTACATCTTTATCGACATATCTAGAAGCCTGGAGGATTACTTCTTCCTCTGTCTGTGTCCTGTGATCTAATGAGACCTCAAAGGCAGGCTCTGTGCCTGTGCAGAGCCTTCATCTCCAGCATGCTTTGGGAGCTTACATTCTCATTTGCCTGCTTGCACCACTCTTGGGCTCTGTCTGGGGTGTTCTGACCCCGATTCTCTTCTCCAGTTCTCTCACGTCGAACCCTTCAGTTCATATCAAACTCCCCAAGTGATGCAGTCCTCACAGGGTAAGGGCTCAGCCTCCGGCTCATCCCTGTTCAACTATCATATAGGGAAGGGGTCCCTATAGCTCCCTCCTTGGTCTTAATTATCTCCTAGAACAGCTCACACAGAACCCAGAGGAGTGCTTTTTACTATTGCCTGGTTATTATAAGGGAGAAAACTCAAATATAGGTTAGCAGAAGAGATATGTTTTGGTGGGCCTTGTAGTTTGTTTCTTGCAAGCTGGGGTGTTGTACTGGGTAATTCGGCAGAATGGTTAGAGGTGAAGGGGTTGCATAATGATTTGATAAAACCTCAGTGATGTTGACTCTAGCAAAACATCTGTCTTTTAACAAATATTTTACTTATGTATGTGTGCTCACATGGGTGTATCAGTATCTACAGAGCACCCAGGTCAGAAGATGATGTCAGATCCTTTGGAGCAGGGGTGACAGGCATTTGTGAGTCACCTGTCATGAGTGTTCCTATCACAATCCTGGTCCTTGTGTCTGAGCAGGAAGTGCTCTTAACCACTGAGCAATCTCTCCTGTCTCAAAGAAGTTTTTCTTGAAGATGGGTCTCGCTAAGAATTTATCTGCAGTCTTAAAAATGACTGTTTTCTTCTCCGTCTGCTGACAACACAAGGAAGTGTTCTGGGCTGGTCTATGTGTGCACCTTGATTGGAGTCAGACTATAATGAAGTTCAGGGTAGGTGGCAGAGATGGGGCGTTCATGAGTTAAAAGTCAGCGTGAGGCACACAGAGAATTTGAATCCAGACTAGGATAAGAAAAGCCCTTGTATTAAAAACATATCAATAAAAAGGGCTTGGTTAGGGACCCTGGGAGTAGAACTCACAATAGCATGGGAAGGGTTAACTCGCAGTCAATCCGCCCTGACCCTGAGCCTTGATCACAGCAGATGCTTCCCTGCAGCTGTGCTAATGGCCGCCAGGTAGGCTACTCTAGCAGCTGTGTCTTCCCGCATCTGTCTGTCCTTCTGGGAAAGAGATTTGCCCTCTGACCCCTCTTCTCCAAGAGACCCGAAGAAAGCATCTGATTTTTCACTCCATCCAGTTTCTTCTCTTTTCTTCTCTTTTGCTTTTCCTTCTTTGAGACAGGATCACATCCGATACAGGCTGGCCTCCTAGTCACAGTGTAGCCAAGGATGACCTTGAACTTCTGATCTTTCTGCTGCTACCAAGTGCTAGGATTAAAGACATCATGCTGCCGTGTCTAGTTTATAAGCCCAGGGCTCATGCATCCGAGACAAGTGCTCCCCTCTCAGGCCGCAGGCCTGCTCCTGCACAGCTCTTTACTTGATGGTTGTCGTGTCTGGTTTTTGTTTGGTTGTTGTTTTCTTGATGCTTGGTGTCATGTACCCAGACTGTCATCACCTGCGTACCCAGGGTTGACCTTCAACTCCTCATCCTCCTACTATTCCTCCTAAGTGGAATGCTTTCCT
Source organism: Tokudaia tokunoshimensis (assembly GCA_036184795.1). NCBI lineage: Eukaryota > Metazoa > Chordata > Mammalia > Rodentia > Muridae > Tokudaia > Tokudaia tokunoshimensis. The sequence goes on along the minus strand of BTHU01000002.1, from coordinate 71,792,152 downwards.
GGTTTCTGCTTACTTATTAACTCTTAAGCCATGTCTTCTCACTCCTTACAAGCAATAGTCATCATTTTTTTTTTACTGGTTCTGCTTGTTTTCATTTTATCAACTAGTATATGGGCTCTGAGCTGGCTCCCCCAGTGCCCAGAATACAACCTATACCCTCCAGAGATGGAGTGAATGTGGTGAGTGGGTTTTCCTTCCTTATCTTCATTCATCCATGAAGCTAACAAAATAAAATATCATCTAGTACAACTTAATATTATGTAATTTGATATAAGTCCACCTATGTTTGAACTGGTAGTTGAAACCATTTAATAAAGTAAATTAATTTGGTGGAACTAGATTACCCCATGATTTCACAGCACAGATAGAAAATAGAATGTGTTCAATAACCAACCAAAGGCTTTCATCTCAAAGATCCAAGACCTCAATGTCTAGCCTTACTTGCTTCCAGTGTGCTGCACCAAATACACTTTTATATAACAGGGATGATTAGGACCAGTGAGATGGCTCAGTGGGGTGAGGTATCTGCCACCAGGCCTGATGACCTAAGTTTGATTCCCTACAATCTACATGATTGAAGGAGAAAGCTGGCTCCTAAAAGTTGTCTTCTGTCCTCCACATGTGTATGTCTGCAAGCACAGAGAGAGGGAGAAGGAGAGAGAGAGAGAGAGAGAGAGAGAGAGAGAGAGAGAGAGAGAGAGAGAGAGAAGGAGAGAGGAAGAGGGAGAGGGAGGGTGTGTGTTTAACCCACTGAACCCATTAGCCAGATTGATGAGAGTGGTCTCCAAAGACTGCAAAGCAAAGACCAAGGAGAGGAAGATGGTCAAGATTCTACACTGTAGAGTAAGGATTGAACCTGGGCGTGGTGGTAGAGGCTGTAGTATTAGCTCTTAGTTCAAGGCCAGAGCTGGCTTACATAGCAAATGTGAAGCCAGTCAGGGTTATAAGAAAAGCAGAGTGAAAAACAATGGTTTTAAAAAACTACCTAAACCATGACCCACACCATCCTACTGTCATGCAAACCCCTCCCCAGAGATGTGGTTTCATCTTTCTTGTTGGTTTCCAGTCTAGAATGTTCCATCTGGTGCTGTGTCCCTCTGACATAACCTATTACCAGCTTTCTATCCACCAGTTCCCAGCAGCCCAGCATCCTGGCCTTCCCAACAGCACTCTTCCCCTGAGCTCTTGTGGTGGGTGCTTGGTCCACTAAACTGTGTGTGCTATAACTGGGTGACTGGGTTCAATCTTCAATTTTGAGGTGAAACACAAGGTAGCTCAGACACGTCAAGTCAAAGAGTTGACTGGCCACAAGACTACCCATGGGCACGCTGGGGACATGGGTGTCTTGGTTCTCTGTTCTTTTCCACTGCTCAGCTCAAATCCTCCACTTATAATAACACTTATGATTTATTGATGGTGATAACTGACTCAGCAAAGAGTCTGTATGATCTATAGCAATGACCAGATGGTCCTTAATAAAACATTAATACAGCAAAAGCAGATGGCATTTAATAAGAGATCATATAAGTCTGTCTGGGAGCCATAGAAAACATTTTTTTCCTAAACTGCCTAACAATAAGGAATTATCAGATGCCTTATAAAAGAGGAAATCAACTCCAAACAGTGATGTGAGAAAATGTTTTTGGTTGTTGCAGATATCGGATAATAAAAGGTTTTAAATGTAATTTTATCCCAGATTTTTAAAATCTATCATGATTGTTGCTTAGAGCAAGTCACAAGAAATGTCAGAGTCCTTCCTAAAAATAAGAAAGCTTTCAGAATGCCTTCCTTTCTTGAAGTTCCCTCTAAAGCCACACTATACCTTTCTTCCTACTTTTAGAGTAAACCCAATGTCTATAATTCATAAAGACTTTTTTTGGTTGTCCAGTTGGCTATTCTTGTTCTTCTGTCTGCTGATTGTCAGCTAGTATTAAAATGTTTTGGATTTGCTTGTTTATTTCTTTGTTTGTGGAGAGTCCTGCTAGAGAGCAGGCTAGCCTTGAACTCCTGATCCTCCTGACTGCCGTGGTCATTAGCATGTGCTGTCATCCCAGTCAAAGTAATGTATGTTAATATCAAGGTGAGATACAACAAACCCCATGATTGGACCACATGGGCTGCTTTAGGACTCACGATCAGAGAACTCTGCAGAACTGAAGAGATAGGCAAGGTGCCACACCTGTGGTCCCACCATTCAGGGTCCTGAGGGAAGAAAACTGAGAGTTCAGAGCTAGCCTTGGCCACATAGAGAGGTGGGGTTCAACTGAGGCACCACAGGAAGATTCAGTCTTAAAACCAAACCAAACAGACAAAAAACTGTGCTTAAAAATCAAATAGAGAATAGAAAGAACAGTTTTGAATAGATGAATCTTATTCAGCCAGAAAGTAAAAGGCTGGAGACTGACATCTATATTTAGATGTTTGATTCATTCCCAATCTGCCTATCAGGAAGAAGTCTAAAATTCAGTTATGGACTCCGGCCTGGACTCAAACCCTCCAGTCCTAGCCAGACTCCATCACTGGCTCTTGGTTGTTCTGTTTTGTTCTTCTCAGACCGGGTCTCTGCTTTAGTCCATAAACCCTTGGAACTTGCTATGTAGTTCAGGCTGGCCTTGTGTTCACATGGAAAGGCACTCTTGCCTGTGTGCATGGCTATGTGTGGGTCAAAGGTTAGCATGCACTGTGTTCCTCCATCATGCCCCACTTCCTTTATTTGGGAAGATTCTCCCCAGGAGACCGGAGCTTGCTGCTTTGGCTAATCTACCTGCTAGTTTGCTTTAGCCGCCCATCTCCACCTCCGAGTGCTGGGCTCAGCTAGCTGCTGTCCTGGTTTCTTGCTGGGAGTCTGAACTCCAGTCCTTGCTTGCCAAGTACTTTATCGACCGAGTCATTTCCCCAGGTTTGTTTTTGAGGCAGGGTTTCATGTAGCTCGGTGTAGCCTCTAATTTAATATGGCTGGCCTTGAACTCCTGGTCCTTCTGCTGAAATTATAGATCTGCACCACCACTCCGTTTATTTAGATGGAGGACAGAGCCCAAGGGTTTCTGCATGCCAGCCAAGTTCTGTACCAACAGAGTTACATCCCTAAGCTCAGTGTTGATGTCTGACTATAAGAGTTGCTATGACTTCTCTAGAGAATCTTTATATCTCAACTGTTTCTAGTTCCTGGAGGAAATGTTAACATTCTCTGAGGGCTAAGGAGGAAGAGATGAGAAATGGAACTTCTGAGTTCTTAAGTCTGCCTTCTGGCCTTCTGTGGATCTTTCTCATCAAGATCCTGACCTAAGGCTGGTCTTTGTGGGCGTTATCATCTCTACAAATGGGGAAACTGAGGCTCATAGGTGTGGAAACAGCAAATACCAGCAGAGATGAGACTGAGACTTGTGCCACTTCGAAAGCCACAACACAGCCTCTTCTCAGTCAGCCTCTGTCACCGCCATTTGCTTTTGAAGACATGCAATGCCCCAAATTAACCTGTAAGCCCAGGAACCAGGTAACTCCTTGGGATGCTGGGAGTTGTAGTTCTTAGAAAAATAACAAAGCCTCATGGGAAAGTGTGGTAGCCTATAGGTTTGTCCTAATAAGCAACCATAGCTTGAGGCTGCTCTCAGCTGGGAAATGCCTGGAAATGGTCCTGACCAAAGTCCACCATCAGTATTTCATATTTAATAAAGCTTGGTCCAAAATGGTGGAGTAGATTTTCTTTGGTGAATCTCTGGATTCACAGACACTGGGACTTTTCTTGTCTCCAGCATGAGGAAGTTGGCCATTGAAAGTGGAGAGCAAAGCCACTTGAAATCAGAAGTTTCTGAGAACCCACTTCCTACTGGCTGCCTAGATTCTCCAGAAAAACTAGGCTCACTGTGAGCTTACATGTACCGTCCTTTGAGGAGAAAAAGAGATGTGTGCAGATTTCAAAGTGTGATAGTAGAAAATAATGCTCCCCATCTACCAACAGCGAAGAAAAACAAAACCCAGACAACAAAAATCCAAGGTGCACAGGTGAACGGTATTCAGCTTCCAGAAGCTTCCTTTGTCCACACTAACAGACGTCTGGCTGGTGTGTTTAAAGAGCAATCAGGATGGAATCATATGCCAAGATCAGTTTTTCTTGCCAACCTGCTTTTCCTATTGCAATTAGCCTTTTAAGGAACCCTACCAAACAACAACTGTGTACACAGTTCCCTGTTCCCCTCCAATTATAACCCAGCTAGGAAGCTTTATTGGTAATAAATTGCTCTAGATGAAACTACCACACCCTTGCCTACCATAACCACAGTGTCCTCTACATTCTCAGCTGTCCTTTGACCAGGCAGATGAGTAAGAAAAGCTCGTTTTGTAGAAAACAGACTGTTCATACAAACTGAAGAAGCATTATTTAATTGAAATCAGTCCGTCTGTCTGGGCTGTCCCAGAAGGGGTTCTCCCATCAAAACCAAGATGGTTGAGGCTCCTTTGCCCTCTAAGGCATTTTGTAGCTGAGTTTACTGCTGTCTTTTTATTGGATTCACAGACTAATAAGTAAATAAATAAACTTTGAGGCAGAGTCTCACTATGCAGCCCTGGCTGGAAGTCATTGTGTAGACCAGACTGGCCTCCAATTCTCAGAGACCTACACGGCTTCTTTTCATTTTGAATGCTGGAATTAAAGGCGTGTGCCTGCACCCGATCTTCCCAGCCTTCTTTGCAGTTATTAGGGGCCATGAGCCTGGCTGCTGGCCTCTGATAATAAGGAATCATATAAACCTCTCATGGGGGTGGGAGCCAACAGGTACTCCCTCGCTGCTCATTGAGACTTAGCTGGGTTTCCATTGCTGCAGTGAGACACCATGACCAATAACAGCAGACTGGGGAAGAAAGGGCTTATTCGTCTTACACCTCCACATTGCTGTTCATCACCAAAGAAAGTCCAGGGCAGGGATGTGGAGGCAGAGGCTGATGCAGAGGCTTTGGAGGAATGTTACTTACTGGCTTGCTTAGGCCTGATTGCATATATAGCACTTCGATTGGATCATAGACTGACGACTCTGACTTGTGTCAGGTTGACACAAAACCAGCCAGTATACTATGTCAGAACCTTCCTTCACCAGCCCAGTCCCCAAAGAGCCTATCCTCCCCAGCTCCCTCTGCCTGTACCTGGACCCACCTCAGATGAGTCACTGAGCAAATCAGGAGCTATTATGCACTGGAGTCTTTATGTTGCAGGGGTTTATTCTGTGTTACCATACTAGAATTTGCTTTTTGTGAGTGGTTACTTTTGCTCACCTACTATGCTACACACTACAACCTGCAGTTTCACAAAGGTGAACATGAGAAATGTTGACCTGCCCCTCCATCCCTTTTGTTTCTGCTAGCTTTCTAGGAAAGCTGCAAAGCTCTGTGGGCATGGAGGGCCAGGACATTTCTCATGCTCACCTTTGTGTCTCCGGTGGCTAGTATACTGCTTGGCATTCAAAGAGATCAGGAGATGTCACCCCAAACTATCCCTACTTGCCATAATAGTTACTTTTTGGCTAAGGGCAATCAAGCAGCAACAAAGAAACAGCTCTTCGATTCAGCTTTTCTGACTGTTGGAAGGGTAGGAATGCCGCTCCAGCCGTGACTATTCTAGATTCATAAGCCTGGAGAGATGGTGCAGAGGAGCCTGAGAGCAAAGCCCCGGGTACTTGGTTTTCCCACATACTTACCTCCCCCCAGTTTGCTGTCTCTGGAAACATATGATGGCCTTCCTTGGTTCTTCTCTCTGTACAGATTTGTTATTCTTTGCTGAAGATGCTCTACCAGAGGCTGAGATGACTCAGTAGGTGGGAGCACTTGCTGTTCAGGCATGAGGACCCGAGTTTGAACCCCAAGCAGCCACATAAAAAGACAGCTGTGGCTCTGTGTGAGTGTAAACCCAGCCTCAGGAAACAGATGAACAGATCCCAGGAACTCACTGGCTGACCAGCTAGCCAAGACACTGAGCTTCTGACTCAGTGAGAGATTCTGACTCAAAATAACGAGGCAGGGAGTGGTAGAGGAAGACACAGTATGTCCTCCTCTGGTTTCATGTTTCTATGTGAATATCTGCACCTTCGAATTCATGCGCATTTATCATATATATGGTGCACACACATTTTTATATTTAAATTTTATATTTAGTATGCTGTACTTTAATATATTTGTGGGTTGTTTTTTTTTTCCTCTTGTTAATCTGCTTTTTGACATAGGGATTCTAATTAGTAACTGAGATGGTAGAAGGGATCTTTAGTCTCCCCTACAGCCTAGGGTACTTCCTTAATAAATGCTGGATATAGACAACTTGAGTGCTGAACACAGTTACTACTGATAACAATAGGACCAGGGAAGCTTGCATAGCTCTGAGTTGTATCGCTCAGAATGTTTCTATAACCCCAACATTTGCTGGATGACTACTGGTCTTGTTACAAGTTTCTTCAAGGCTGATACGTATTTGCACACGAACCATAGACAAACCCACTTTCTGTATGCTATGCTCTGTGCCCCAGCTAAAATCTTTGCCATCACTTCCAAGTGTCTAACACCCCTTGAACCTGAAATTGGTTACAAGGGTCAGATGAGTTTCTCTTTCATGTAAAGTACTCGGAAGCACATCAGGAGATGACAGTACCTAGAAAGTGCCACTTACATATCAGCTGCTAGTGTCTGCCTCTGGCAGTTGATGAATAGTCACCACACAGGGTCTGAAGGCACCCTTGCTTCAGAAACTCATGGAGTCTCAGTTTCAAGGGGTGACCTAGATAGCTGACAGGAGCCCTCGGGGTGGGGTCTGCTTGAATGTTCTGCTGTGAGGATGACTATGCTCAAAGGGTTAATGCCTCAGGTTACAAGGCAATAAACTCTGATAACAGTCAAATTGACACTTCTTACTTGACTAGGAGGCTAGAACAGAATTCCTGGGCGAGTTATAAAGGACAGATTTTATTTCTTGCAGCTTTGGAGGCTGAGAAGTCTGTGGTCAAGTTGTGTTAGATAACCCTCTTGCCTAGTCATCCCAAGACAGAAGGGAAGGAACAGCTGGGATGGAAAGGTGCCAAGCTCCTTTGATCAGAACCAGTTTCTATGATGACCAATCCACTCCCTTGTCAACAATGTCCCCGAGGGCAGAGTTTTCATGTAATAACCCTCTTATCACTGCCCCTCTCAGCACTGTGATGGACCTGGACTCTGGGGAACACATTTAAACCAGAGCATCAGCCAAAAAAACGAACAAGATAGATCTTAAAACTCTTGACCAGGCTAAAACCCTGATTTTTCTTTTCCGCTGGCTTGGGTCTGCTTCTGCCAGGCAGCTGGGTGGGTAGGTTTATCCAGAGATGGTTTTCAGTGAAACAGGGTTCCTTTGTTGGGGGTTAAAAGAGCTACAGAAACCTTGGGGAATGGGTAGGGGTTTTCAAGATGAGTGTATGTCACTGACTGGGGCTGAGGTGCTGGGAATGCCTCATTTGCATGAAGAGGAATTCCAGGTGCTGGCTGGCTGGACGTGTCCTTATAGGGATTGAGGAAGTTAAGCCTGTAATTTGGCCCCCAGGCTTCCTCAAGGGTAGTGGAGGTGGGGATCAGAAGCCCTATGTGCAGCACTGGGACTTACAGGCCCAGGGCAAGGAGAAAACAGGAAACTCCTGCTGGTCTCAGGATGAGAGTCTAGAGGTTTGGATGAGCCTTGGCCTAACTCAGTCACACGGGCAAAGCAGGGGACCAGAGGAACAACGTTGGCAATTTCTATTTATTCCCCCATCCAGTACCCACCTTCTATGCCTTCCTCATGCATATCAATTACAAGTGAAGTGCTAGCGGAACAGAACTGGGGCCTTCAGGATGGGTAGCGCTTGGACCAGCTTTGTATGTAGGTGATCTCAAGCTAACTGCCCAGGTCAGAAGGCAATGGACACCAAAACCAGTCTTCACCATTTACACAGGTTAAGTTGCTAGAAAAGAGATCTTGAAACGGGATAACTTATGAAGACCATCAACAATCCCCATCTGCGCCGTTTAAGGAACAAAAAAGACGGTTCATTTCTTTAAAAGGGATATTTTTTTACTATATACATATGTAGACACACGTGCACTGGTCAGTAGATAATCTGTATGAGTCAGTTCTTCCACCATGTGGGCTCTGGGACCCAATTCAGCTGGTCAGACTTGGAGGCAGGCACCTTTACATGCTGGCCATCTCATTTAATCCAAGCATAATTTACTGAGTATCTACTATGCAGTAAATGTCAAGTTTGGAGCTGGATACAGTCAACAACCAAGCAGACAAACGTTCCTGTCCTCTGTGAGATGGAGATCTAGGGAAGAAGTTTGTATCATACATATAGTACAGTGGTGGCTGTTAGAGCCCAGGAGAATCATAAAGTATGGAAGGAACTACAGAGGGTCCTTGTGGGCCCTAGTAGTGTGAATACCTAGGAGAGGCTTGGGGTGAGGTGACCAATAGAGACTCCACCCCTGTAGCAGCCTGCCAGGCTCCTCCCTAAGGGGGCAGCCACAAAATGCTCTATTCTCTGTGAGTGTAAATCGGGGGGTGGGGGTGGGGGGGACAGAATCCTATAAAAATGTATAGTCAGAATCCTATAAAGATTGACCCAGAAGGCGCAACGTTCTGTTTCAATCCTCTTCCTCAATTTACCAAGCGCCTGCAGGTGATAGGCTTGGTTCTGCCTTCAGAGAGAGCTTACCCTCCGATTTAGGTACTCAACCCCAAGCTCCAAGTCCCAAGCAAGTGCAAGGGTTTCCAAGGCCAAGGCGAGAGTTTCCTGGATGAACTGTAAAGCCACCTCAACAGCTCACACCCTATTAGTGACTGAACAGGCTCAGGAGAACCAGGGGTGTGGAGAAGGGGAGGTGGGTGGGATGAGGGATCTGTGGCCGGTAGGTCACAAACTCATCCCCATCTTCCTCCTCTGAAGCAGATGGAGGGCCAGAGCCTGACCCGGGCGGTTGGCAACCTCCCTGGTGTTCCCCGGAAGGAAGACAGGCAGTGTCCGGTCAGATGTAGCCTCTGGTGCTGCCTGGATCTCCCTTGATTCTGCAGCCAGGCTTCCCGGCTCCCGGGTTCAGCCCCGCCTCCGGGGCCATCCCTCAGCTTGTGGACCGGCTGAGACTTCCAGGGGCAGGACGGAGCAAAGGTCCAGGCCCTCCCTTCTCTTCTCCTTGGGTGTCCCGGGAGCGCGCGCGCGCGTGCGCGCGAAGGAACGGAGCGTGCAGGACGGAGCGGCAGCGCGCGGGTAAGTGGCGGCGGGCGCGAGCTGCGGGCTCCGATTGTGCTCCTCTCCCCTCCGCCCGCTCGGTGCCCTGGCCTGGGGCAAATTCTCGGCTCCTTTTTGCCCCGGGAGACCCCCTTACGTCCTCCCAGAGGCCGGCGATTGGGGTAGTAATCTCCTTTTTCTCCCCACCCTCCAATAGGGGCAGCTGCTTCGTCTTACCCATAGTCCTATTCTCGCTCGGTCTCCATCCCATCCTTGTTCCCTCCCAGCATGATCGCGGCCACTCCTGTGGTCCCGGGATGTGGCAAGTGTAGCTGGTGCTCTCTGGCACCCCTATCTCACCATGCCTCCACCATATCCCATGCATCCATCCTTTGTCTTCTAATCTCTCTGGTGTCTGGGAGGATCCAGTCCTGTGCGGGTGCAGGAAGAAAGGTCAGAGAAAGACACAGGCTGGCATGGGTCCAGCCTGACCTGGGGTAACTGACTGAACCTCTTCACTGTGAGGCCTTTTGCCTCAACCTGGAATGGCCGTTTGGGGAGGGGCTCTTCCCACCTGCACCCCTGGGGGAAGACAGCAGGCAGCTCCCAGGCTGTGCTGAAGCCAGAACGAAACAGCCAGCCAGTCACCCACTCACTGGAAGTCTGAACGGGACTTGGAGAGAGGAGTTGGGAAGGATGCTTCAGGACAGCTGGGCCCAGGGGACAGTCAACCCCCAGGCAGAGTTGGGAATGGAAGGAAAAGATCCTAGCGGTTGGAGGAACAGCATCAAGATACGCAATACAAATGAATCCTCTTCAACATGCCGTCACCTAGGTGTGCTTCTTACAAAGAAGACTGGACCCCTGACTAGATTCCAGAGAGAAAAGTAACCCAGACCGCCTGCCCACATCCCTAGACTCCGGGATGGCCTGCTTCCCGAGGAAGCTGTACACTGACCGCAGGGTGTTCTTGTTCTTTTTGAACTCTGGGGACGTTGGAGAGGTCTCCTCTTTACGTGTATGAATCTTCTTGCTTATTTTTGAGATAGAGTCCTGGGAGCCTGGCCTGCCCTTGAACGATCCTGGGGCTTCTCCCACGGCCACGTGGCGGGATTACAGGAAAGTTCAGCCAATCCCCGTAACCGCGTTTACCTTTGAAACTTAATTAAAACATTTTTTTTTAAAAAAAAGATATTATCTCCCTGTGAAGGCCAACCTTGTCTTGGATTTGTAATTCTCCTGCCTCTGCCTTTCTAGCCCTGAGAACCCAGATTACAAGCTGTGCCACCATACCTGTCTCCCTCTGATCCTAACCTCTCTGTTCCACGCTCCTCCACTCCTCCTCCTAAAAGCCTTGGCTGCCTGTTTCGCCTGCTGTGTCAGGCTCAGGCCTATCCTCCGACCACCCTTTGTTCCTTTCACACACTATTGGTGGAAAGATAAGTTTTCCAAGGCAATGGCTTTGTCTCTACCATAACTGAAATTGGCCTGTCCAGACATACTGTCATTATCAGATGAATCCTATGGAGGTAAGCTAAAGAAGAAAACATTGATCAGGCGTCAGCAGAGCAGGGTGGTCTGAGGCACCTGTTCTGGAGTCAAGGCAGTCTTCTGGGCTCAGTAAATCTGTTGGTGGACATTCAAGGTCCCCAAGTCAAAGCTACTTGAATCTGGACCTGCTGGGTTTTCTAGCTCTTTGCAGCAAGGGGCATGTGACTTGTGGGTGATTTCAGAGGGAGGTCTTTGCTCTGGAGTAGAGGCTGGCTGTAAGTGGGAAACAATTCGGATTGCAACTCTTCACAATTCATGGAAAGCCTGGCAGAGTGAGGCTGGAGCTGGGGTTGGCCAAGCAGCGTCAGTCACTGGCCAGACTGGGAGGAAGGTAGTGTTGGCCCCTTCATGGCTTGGAGAACATTAGTGCTTGGTCTGCACTTGATCATGGTGACAGAGTGGTCTTGTTTTGGCCATGGTTTGTGACCACAGTGCCCTTACTTCATGTGGATGTCCTATGTCCCTGCTCATGGTCTAGAGGGGAATTTGGGTCCAGCTCAAAGCAATACCAGGCTGGCCTCTGAGGTGTCTGTTTCTCAAGATCTTGGGAAAATTACTTAATGGTTTTGAACTTCAGTTTCCACATCTGCAATATGTTGAAAATGTTTGCTTCAGAGAGTTGTTCTGGAGAGTAAATGAGGAAACACATAAAAGCATCCTGCTCATCGCCTGGCAGAGAGCAGGAACCCAATATGTGTTGGTCCTGCTCTTTATTTGGTGTGTTTGGTGTTTGGTGGGCTCTCCCCTAGAATCTGGGGCTGGTTGTGGCAAGGCCAGAGCTCTGAAGAAGTCTATCCTACCTTTGGAAAGCAGAGATGGGAGGTTATAGAGTTCAGGGCCGGCCTCAAACTGTCAATAAAAAAGGAAAATGAAGAGGAGGAAAAGGAAGAACCTTAAGTAGAAAGGGAAAAAGAATAGGGTACCTCAAGACTCAAAGTCAAGTGTGTCAGTAAGCGGATCATACCCACCCACGTGCGAGGGATGGCAGTCTCTCATGCAGTCATCACTGTAGCTGTTCCCTTTAAGATCCCCTGTTCTCAGAAGCCAGTGGCCCAGGTTTTCTCCACTAGCTCTGGATGCTGTCTTGCTTTCTTCTTTTCCAAGGACTCTGCCTCTGCCCTTAACCACATCCACACACACTGCTTGTGCTCAAATCTGCTTTGTCTGGGAAGTCAGCCAACCAGGCAGGTGAATAAAAGCTTGCCAGTATGGCTCTTAAGCTCTGGGCGAGCATGCAGGAGCTGCCCCAGCCATGAAGCTCAGAGACTTTTTCCGTGCATAGCCCCGAGTCTACTGTCATGTGCTTCCAAGCTGGAACACTATGGAAATTTGAATTTAAAATCTGGATAGCTGAGACTTATCTGTGTTTCTGTGCATTGGGCCACATGGGTTCTAGATCCTTGTATCGAGATCCTTCTAGAACAATGGATCTCTGCCTTCCTAATGCTGTGGCCCTTTAACACAGTTCCTCATGTTGTGGTGAACTCCAACTATAAAATTATTTAATTGCTACTTCATAACTGCAATTTTGCTACTGTTAAGAATTGTAATGCAAATATCTGATATTCAGCTCTCAAAGGGGTCGAGACCCACAGGTTGAGAACCCCAGTTTTAGTGTCTTTGCTCATGTACAACTGAATATGCTAGGTCTTTGTTGACTAGCCAGTTACTCGGGGGGGGGGGGTGTTGAGATGATGGTGGCAATGTGGTGCCTCCTAATGGCACAGGTAAACTTGATTGTGTTAAATTTTTAGCCTGTGCTTTGACTGATCCCTCTGTTTATAGCAAAAGCTTCCAGGCTAGGCATGGTGACTCACACATCTGACATTTCAACATTTGGGAGGCCAAGGCAGGAGGATGGTGAGTTTGAGGTCAGTTTGAACATAAGGAGACCCTGTCTCAAACCCATTAAGAATAAAAACAAAACTTCCATGGCTAGGTGTGGTGGCTCACGCCGGTAATGTCAGCCCTGGAGAGGCAGAGGCAAGGGTATTGCTGTGAGTTTGAGACATGTTCCAAGCTGCCTTGGCTTCAGTGTGAGACCCTGTTTCACAAAAATGCAGGCTGAAGAGATGGCTCAGTGGTTAAAAGTGCCCAGTGCTCTTCCAGAGGGGTTTGCTTCCTAGGCCCACAATGGGTGACTTACAGCTGCCTGAGGTTGCAGTTCAGGGGAGTCAAAGGCCCATGTGGCCTCCAAGGACTCCTGTACTCACATGGCACACACACACACACACACACACACACACACATCATTAAAAATAGAATAATATTTAAAAAAGAAACAAACAAAAAATTCCAGACATATACAAAACATCAGGGGCTGGAAAGATAACTTAGCAGAAAAAAGCATTGGCTGTTCTTCTGACGACCTTGGGTTCAATTCCCAGTACCCACATAGCTACTCACAGCCTTCTGTAACTGCAGTTCTAGGGCACCCAATGCCCTCTCCTGGCCTTCCTGGGTACACAAGGTGCACAGTCAGACATGCAGGCAACACACCCATTTGGATAAACTAACAGCAACAGCAGCAACAACTACTACTACTACTACTACACAATAGAAAAGCCAAGAACTTTTTTTTAAGAGAGAGAAATGTCCTCCAGTGCCCCCCCAAAGCTTGTAACAAATAACAAATGTTTGCTTTTATTTGTATTGAGATAATACAACCTATATCTTTACTGTGATTCAATTTCTCACCTATGAGACTGGCAACGATTGTAAAATTTGAGGCCTATCACTGCCAATACAGACACTGTACATTTTAAGAGATACCTGTAAGAACAGATACATTGTTACTTGGACTGAAGAAGGCAAGATGCTTTGGAGTAACAGATGTACCTACCCATTGACCAGGAATCTTTTCTAGGGCTCTAGCCTCTAGATTCAGTTGCCCATCTATGAAAGAATATTTATTGGTATTTTGTGCGTTTGTTTGCTTGTTCAATGTAGTTTCTTTATAGTCTAGACTGGTCTGGAACTCACTGTTAGCTCAGGCTAGCCTCAAACTCATGATGATCCTCCAGTTTTAGCCTTCATAATTCTGGAATTACAGGATTTAGCCATCACATCTGAATGGTGGTATTTTTAAAATAGCAGGAATTAAAGGAATAAATCAAATGATGAGCCATTACGACATGGTCATTAGGCAGAAATGCATCCAGGGAAGGAATAGCATGCATCTGTAAATAAGAAAGTACTCGTGCGACATAATCTATGGGTTATATTACTACATAAGAAAAACAAGTGTGGAGGGGTGTACAGACTTTGTATTTATATAAGAAAACACACAGATAATTATAGTAGAAGAGGCATAAGGGGCAAATAGGAGGAGAGCGTGGCCAAGGATGAGTTTCATGTTTTTGGAGTATAGATTTTGGTGCCATGTGAATTATACCCACACATAACAGAAAAGAGAGTGATGGCCTTAATTTCTCCAGGAGACCATCTTCTTAAAGTCCTGTGATGGTCTAACCAGATCCTCAGAGCAGTAGGTGCCCAGTAACTCCCTAAAGCAACTTACTCTATCAAGAGGCAGTTGGCTAGATTTGATGTTAGATGAAACGGGGAAAAAAAAAGTCCCATTAAAAGTTAATTTGAAGCACCCCTTCTTAAGCTACTGATCTCCCTGCTGTTACCAGGGCTGCGCCTTCACAGCAGCTGGGTTCCCTTTGGTTTTTAACAGCAAGCCTGACAGTCACCTCCATAGAAACCCTTTGGATGTAAAGATGAGTTTGTGAACTCCCATTCAGCTTGTTTCAGGAAAGAATCTAAAAACAATAAAAATAGGGATTGAAACATCAAGGGCAGACAGAAGCAGACCAGCCTACTATCCATGTGACTTCACACGCTGAAGGGGAAACTCAGTTTGGTCAAAGTTCTTTGGTTTTGACACAACAAATCCTGCACCTTTTCCCTCAGATAGCTGTAGAGGTCACCCATCTCTTAGTAACTGGCCAAGTTATTTTGTTACCGGTCACCTGCCTGGACTGTCTACAGGTCATCCTAGTGGGTCTCCCTAGCATTATTACTGGCCATTCGACCAGCGTTCTAGAGAATCCACAAAGCGTGTATCTCCCCCCTCTCCGCCCCGAGGATACTGACACGGTTCAGAGCATCATAGGTTGCCATTCATTTCTTGTCTGTTTCTCTCCTACCCACTCTCTGCTTACATGTATACATTTGTTTATGTGCATGTGTGTGCACAGCTGTGGAGGTGAGAGAAAAACTCAAAGGTGTCAGTTTCCTCCCTTCTCTGTGTGGGTCTTGGGATCGAACTCAGGTCATTGGACTTGGCAGCAAGCATCTTTACCCGTTCCCACGTCACTTTGCTTTTCAGAAGACCTAAGTGACTGTGCTTCATCACCTTTGCTCTCTGGTCACACCCCTTCATAGATTTAGCTCATCTGACATTCCCACAGGGGTGCATGACCTTCAGGCTCTGGTTCAGACCTCCCAGCCTGTTCCTGTCGCTCGCTCGTTCTGGAACCCTGTATTGCAGTGTTCGAGTCGACCCCAAAGCTTGCTAAACATCCTAAATCGGCCAGTGAGGCGACCGCAGAGAACCAGCATAGACCCCGGAATCCTTGCCGTCCTGGTCTCCCTTACACCCTGGGCCCTGCTTCTGTAAATGTTCCGCTCCACAAAAGCCCTAGCTGAGTCTTCTCCCCATTGGGTACAAAGTGCAGCCTGGACACCAGGAACTTCACTGCACACAGGGGCCCTTGACGTCTCTCCAATGGGAGGATGACACTTACTGCTGTTCGTTCTCCATTAAGATCCGCCAATAGCTACCATAAAGCTGTGTGTGTGTGTGTGTGTGTGTGTGTGTGTGTGTGTGTGTGTGTGTGAGAGAGAGAGAGAGAGAGAGAGAGAGAGAGAGAGAGAGAGAGAGAGAGAGAGAGAGATTGAGACAGTCTTACTCCTTACTCTCTAGTTTACAACTATCTTCCTGGTTTTAGTGTTTGGATTAGAAGCCTGAACAACCAAGCCCAGCATAAACCTAGTATTTTTTTTTAAGTGCTTCAACCCAGAACCTAGCGTGTATGCAAGAGTTCTTAATGAATGACTCAGCTGACAGTTGGCCAGTGACTCAGTGAGTGTTCACTGAAGGGAAGACCCTTAGTCACAGGGCTGGCAGCCCACTGCTTCCGAGAGGAACTTCGCTTCTCCTCAAGTGTTTATTTTTTACTCGGAATATACAAGAACAGGCTGAAGCAGCTACTGCTTTGTAGTACCCGAGGAAAAGGGACTTTGGAAAAATAGGGAAGGCAGATGTTTCTGAGACCCCAGAGAAGATGAAGACTGTGAACCAAACAGCGTAAAGTCCAAGACTCCTCCCAGCTCCTAAGCTCTGGGAGTGCTGTGTGACGACGTGGTTGGACAGCTTCCAGGGCAAGAATGCAAACGCTAGCTCTTGGCCATTCAACATTTTTTTACTTGATCATAGATAATCTTTTTTTTTTTATTTTTTATTGAAAAAGGAAGTAAAAAATTTTATGATAGAATTAAAGATTTACATAGAAAATGATTCTGACAAGATTGAAGAAGCATATAGAAAAACACATTAAGATTGACAATTTTCATGGAAAATTAAAGAGTAAGTGGTAGACATAAAAAAACATTGCTAAATTAATTGAAAAAGGAAGTAGAAACATTTTGTGATAGAATTGAAGACTTACTTGGGAAATATTTCTAATAAAGTTGTAGAAAAATATAAATTAACATTAAAATTGAAGATTATCATGGAAAATTATACAGATGAAATGGTCGGCATAAAAATATTTCTAAGTTGATTGAAAGTGGAATTATAAATATTTTCTTGCAAAATTGAAGATTTACATGGAAAATATTTCTGATAAAATTGAAGAAATATATAGAAAAATGTTAAAATTAAAGATTATCATGGAAAATAATACAGTTAAAATGGTAGACATAAAAACATTACTAAATTGATTGAAAGAGGAATCACAAACATTTTCTGATAATATTGAAGATTTACATGAAAAATATTTCTGTTAGATTATGTTTTTTGTTGGGGAATTGAGTCTATTGATGTTATAAGATATTAAGGAATAGTGATCGTTGCTTCCTGTTATTTTTGATGTTATTTTTATGTTTGTGTGGTTACTTCCTTTTGGGTTTGTTGGAAAAAGATTACTTTCTTGCTTTTTCAAGGGTGTAGTTTCCCTCCTCGTGTTGACGTTTTCCATCTATTATCCTTTGTAGGGCTGGATTTGTGGAAAGATATTGTGTAAATTTGGTTTTATCATAGAATAGCTTGTTTTCTCGATCTATGGTAACTGAGAGTTTTGCTGGGTATAGTAGTTTGGGCTGGCATTTGTGTTCTCTTAGGGTCTGTATGAGATCTGCCCAGGATCTTCTGGCTTTCATTGTCTCAGGTGAGAAGTCTGGTATAATTCTGATAGGTCAGCCTTTATAGGTTACTTTACCTTTTTCCCTTACTGTTTTTAATATTCTTTCTTCGTTTAGTGCATCTGATGTTTTGATTATTATGTGATAGGAGGACTTTCTGGTCTGGTCCAGTCTGTTTGAAGTTCTGTAGGCTTCTTGTATGTTCAGGGACAGCTCTTTCTTTAGATTAAGGAATTTTTCTTCTATAACTTTGTTGACGATATTTACTGGCCCTTTAAGTTGCAAATCTTCACTCTCTTCTATACCTATAATCCTTAGGTTTGGTCTTCTCATTGTGTCCTGGATTTCCTGGGTGTTTTGGCTCAGGAGCTTTCTGCATTTTGCATTTTCTTTAACTGTTGAGTCAATGTTTTCTATGGTATCTTCAGCACCTGAGATTCTTTCTTCCATCTCTTATATTCTGTTGTTGATGCTTGCATCTATGACTCCTGAATTCTCTCCAAGATTTTCTATCTCCAGAGATGTCTCACTTTGTGATTTCTTTATTGTTTCTACTTCCATTTTTAGATCCTGGATGGTTTTGTTCAGTTCCTTCACTTGTTTGTGTTCTTCTGTAATTCTCTCAGGGATTTTTGTGTTTCCTCTTTAAGGGTTTTTACCATTTGACCCATGTTCTCCTGTATTTCTTTAAGAGAGCTATTTATGTCCTTCTTGATGTCCTCTAACAGTATCGTGAGATGAGACTTTAAATCCAACTCTTGCTTTTCTAGTGTGTTGGGGCATCCAGGACTTGCTGTGGTGGGAGAACTGGGCTCTGATGTTGCCAAGTAGCTTTGGTTTCTGTTGGTAGGGTTCTTGCACTTGCCTTTTGCCATCTGGTTATCTCTGGTCTTGCTGTCTCTGGCTGGAGCTTGCCCCTCCTATGGGCCTGTATGTCTGTGTCTGTACTCCTAGGAGACCAACTCTCTTCTGGCAGGGTCTGTGCACAGAAGGCTGTGGAGCTATCTGGTTCCCTGCTGCAAATGGTGGCCGGACAGGAAGACTCCTGTCCCAGCAGCTCCACTGATCGCATGCCCTGTGTTCTCTTAGCTGTACCCCTCCAGAGGGAAGGTGGAGATCTCACCTCTGCACTCAGAAGTGAAATCGTTGCTGGGAGATCATTCTCTCCTGGCGGGCTAAGCCCAGAAGGCTTTGGAGCTGCCTGGTTCCCTGCTGCAGATGGCGGCCGGAAGCGGCAATTTCACTTTATGGTCATAGATAATCTTAAAATGCCATTTCATCCAGGCATGGTGTCACACAATTATAATCTCAATACTGAGGAGGCTGAGGCAGGAGGATTATGAGTTTGAGGCTAGCCTAGGCTGTTACAAACACAACTTAAAAATAAAGCTTAAAGAAAAGCAAAGAAACAAAACAAAAATCCCCAAGCAAATACAAGTGTTATTTCAATGTAGTTTTTGTGTAATATTAAGTATGTGACTTGAAATCTGTGTGTACATGTATATATTTGACTATGATCAATAATGTGTTGAAGCTTATAAGATCTTTGTGTTTATATTCAAATATTTGATGTGTAAATGTTTGGTTTTAGTATGTTTTTTTTAAATTGTATATAAGGGTGTTTTGCCTGCCTTGTTATGTCTGTGCACCAGACATATGCAGTGCTTGTGGAGGCCAGAGGAGGCAATCTGATTCCCTTAGTATGGAGTTTTGGACAGGTGTAAGCCTCCATGTGGGTGATAAAAATGAAATAAGTGCTTTTAACCGCACTTTTAACTTATTTGAGCCATCTCTTCAGCCTCTAAAAGTTGTGTTAAAATAATTCTCTTGTCATAAATATTGCAAATACTTACTTAGATTGCCATTTGTCTGTCTGAATAAAGATCCCTTTATCCTATGATTGCAAAAATATTTCTCTGTGCATTTCCTACCATTTTGATGGTCTTATTTTCTTCAAAGAAATTCTGATTTATTGCTAATTTTCTCTTGTGTTGGTGTGAGGAAGGAATAAGACTGTCCCTTGGGAATGTTAACCCACTCACTAGCCTATACTTCTCCCACTAAATATTTCCGTTTTCTTTTTATGTCTTCATGGGCTTCCTTTTTTCTTCCAGCTGAAGTGCAACTCTACTTTTATTTCTGGGTTAAAAATTCACAGCTAGCTAGCATTCATTTCTGAGTAGGAAAGATCACACAATGTAGAGAAAGTCTGTCTTTGACCTGTCACGGATCTGTGGTGGTCCCAAGGTACCACTGAAGGGTTGGATAGTGTGGGAAGTGGAGGGAGTCCTGAGGGAGTGGATGAGGTCCTGAGTGAATTTGTATTGTTGGTTTGGCACAACCATGTCTAGGACCCTGATGCCTCAAACTTATGGGAGGGCTCAGAGGGAAATGGCAAAGGCCTCCTCTGCCAAGTGCAAATGCAGACACTATGTGCAAGAGTTAACCGTAGCTTCCTCCTCCCAGATGACAACAGCCAGAGATTGCTTCCCCACAGACCCCTCCTGTCACAATTGGCTAAACCTGTTTTCTTGTTCGGCTCTGTTCTAGAAGCCTGCCTCCTTACTCCCTGCACACAGTAAACCAGCCTCCTCAATTCAGATTTCACATGTATAAAATAAATACTCTGAGTTTCCACATTGCTGTTGCAGTAGGAGCTGCCACCAGAATGAGCAAAGCCCACTTGATCCCAGATTTCTTGTACATGTGTCTGTGTGTCTGTCCTCCTTCACACCCTCATTGATCAAGGCAAGTTTCCAGGACCAAGCAGTGTTGGTCTTGACAACATGGGCCACCTACCTTAGCCAACCCTCCTCCTACTAAATGGTGTAAAGTTTTCATACATCCTACACACAACACCTGGTATATTTAAATCACTTGCACATTGTTTATACAATTGGCCTTCTGCTTATTACAGTATTGTTTTAAGGGGAGTCTGCACATGTTCAATCCAGATGCAATTGCTTTTTAATACCTCCAATCTGCTATTGATCGGATGTTTGGAAGTCAGTATGTCAACAAATACCCCAAGGTCTCTGCATCCAGGTTCTTAGAAGGATTGTATTCTTGAGTCTCATGGTTGATTAAATCGAAGTTTTGACAAGTCCTAAGTGAATATACCATCAGTACCTCTTGTGCCAGGATGTTTCATTACTAATATAAGGCCTTCTACAATTCTCTTTTATGTTGTATAATGATTAATAATGTTCAAGATGGTGGTTTCCCCTTTGATCCTTTGAATGGCCACAATAAATAAAGCTCTCAGCTGGGGGCTAGTTGACTTACTCCTGTAATACAAATGTTTGGGAGGCTGAGGAAGGAAGATTGTTTAGAGTTTGAGGCCAGCTTGAATTATATAACAATGAGTTCCTGGCCAGTGTGGGCTAAGGAATAAGACCCTGTCCAAAAAAATAAAAAAATAAAAAATAAATAAATAAAAATTAAAAACCAGACCATTCCTGTTTCATCATGTATTGACATGCAGTGTGAGCAACAAATAATGTTTTTTTTTTTTGAGACAAGATCTAGTTGGCCTAGAATCTACTATATAGACCAGGATGACCTTGGTTCACTCTCTCACCTCTACTTCATGGAGTTACAGATGTGCACATTAAACCCAGCTTGACAAATATACTTTTATTGTCGTAAGACACTGGGATCTCAGGGCTGCTTGTTTCTGAAGTGCAACCCAGCCCACCTGAAATCTATCCTCTTTCCTTGTCTCAGTTTGATCTTTCCCTTTCTTCAATTTTATTTCACTGTCATCAAGGGGCCTCACACTGCTTGGTTGTTTGGAGAGGGCTCAGTCTTTCACTCCAACTGTAGTGAACACAGAAAAATATAATGTTAGAAAAAAAGATGAAAAGTGACTCCATATTTGACTCTATGGTAACCTTATTTTTCCAGGTAATCTCAACCTGACAAAATGTTTGCCAAAGCAACTCGGAATTTTCTTAAAGAAGTTGATGCCGGAGGAGACCTGATTTCAGTCTCACACTTGAACGACTCTGACAAGCTGCAACTTCTAAGTCTGGTAACCAAAAAGAAGAGATACTGGTGCTGGCAGAGACCCAAATACCAGATTTTGTCTGCCACCCTGGGAGATGTTCTCACAGAAGGGCACTGTCTCAGTCCAGGTACGTTTTCTTGTGAAGTTCAGCGACTAGTCCAAGACAGAAAAGGACTCTTCTAGGCATCTGGAATGGAAGTGTGCCTTATACGAATTCTTCTTTTTCTTTGGCTCTCTGGTATAAGGGGGTATCCTTCCTTAATGAGCACAGGGGTGCACACCTGAATGGCAAATGACTGAAATGCCATACCTTAGTGTTTTAAAGGTGACAGTCAGTCCAGGTATCAACATTCATTGTGCTGCTCTTAAATGTTAGAGCCACTCAGCAGAAGTGGGATGGGTGGCTCCCCTATACAAAATTTGGTTTTGTGTTGAGACCAAAAGTTCTGCACACTGATCATAAGGTCGTGCAGAGTGTTGATGCTTTCTGAGGGGAGCAGGGCAAATCTCCCAAGTCGGTCCAAAAGTGGCTGTAGCGGTATAGAGGGCTTTGCTAAAAAGATTGGTTTGGCGTTTATGGTAGCAATTTGTAGTGAGAATTCTGGAATATTGGTTTCTTTAAAAAACACAGAGATATTACAAGAATATGTTTCCGTTTTAATCCCTGGTGTGGGGAATATGGGGCTATTTTGCAGCAGCTGACTATGATTTGCCTCGTGCTCTAGCAGAGGCAAGGTTTCGACAGCTGGAGATTTTTTCTGTGATTGTGTGATGTCTAGAATTCTGGGAACTTTGCAAAGGATATATAAATGCTAGGGCCCCATGAAGCAGGGTTGGTAGTTGGTGGTCATTCAGGAAGGTTGTTTGTAATTTGTTAGTAGTTGTGCTCAAAGAAGAAACGAGAAGAAAGAAATTAGATCAACCCCCCCCTCCTCTATCTTTCTTTCTCTTCTATCTAGTGATAGGGAGTGAAATGGGCAGGTGGGGGGTGGGGTGGAGTGGGGCGGGCGGGAAATAAACCGTGAGAAAAAGAACCCACCTGGGCTGCTCCTATTTTATTGCCTGTCTCTCTGTCTTTCCTCTATGTCTGTCTCTCTGTCTTTCCTCTATGTCTGTCTCTCTGTCTTTCCTTTGTGTCTGTCTGACTGTTGGTCTGTCTGTCTCTCTGTGTGTATGCATGTGTGTGTAGAGGGGTGGGGGGCGGGGCACGCACACGCACCAGGCCATAGCAGGACCAGTGAAGGTCAGAGGACAATCTCGGGTGTTAGTCTTCACTACTTTGTCTGAGACTGGGTCTCTAACTGTTCTCCCACTGTCTGTGCCAGTGTGATGTGGCATATGGACCAAGAACTTCTGGGAATTCATCCTGTTCCATCTCACCGCAGGTCTATAGGTTCTGTGGATTTGAGCTCAGGTCCTCCTGCTTGTGTGGTGAGTGCTCTTACCTACTGAGCCTTGTCTTCAGCCGCATCTGGGTTTCTAATCAGTTTGTACAGATATGCACTAGAGAAATAAGAGGGGCTGATGATGGGCTGGATGGCTGCGGTTTGTCCTGAAAGAGCTAGTGGATTGTCTACGGGACCCTCATCTAGTCTGTGCCACATAACTTTTGGTCAATGACAGGCTTCGTGTATTTTGGGATTCCTTAAGATTACATTGGCTAGTTACTGATGTCTGAACCATCTTGGTTTGTGTAAGAGCACTCTACAATGTCTTCGCAATGATAAAAATGCATTTTTGACGACTTGACCCTGTTGCTAGGGAGCACATGACTATGTTTGTAAAGCATACAAAGAGATGGAAGAAAAAAGCCTTCACAATCAACAAAAATATACCATCATATGTAAATATCCATTATTACATACGTGTGGTCATTTTAAACTGCATCTAATAAAAGCATTATATGTGTGTATGTGTGTGTATGTGCACATACATGCACATGTAACAGCTAATTAACATTAGGTGTCTTTTATCATTCTCCATATTGTTTTGAGATGGTGTCTCACTGAACCTGGGTTATACCACCAAACCTTTTCTATGTGTGTGCTGGGTATCCGAACTTAAGTCCCCATGGTCCTGCAGCAAGCACTTGACCCATCTACCCAGACCCGCAGCTAAGTATTTTTTTTAAAAACAGGAGTAGAAACATTCTGTATACAATTTTAATATACTCTGCATTTATTGCTTATTTAATATTATGTATATTTTCCTCCATAGATTTAGATATTTTTTAATTCTATTTTAACAACACACACTATCCCTTTGTGCATAATTTAACCATTTTGATTAACCCTAATTTGATGAACTATTACAATTTTCTGCTTAATAAGTAAGGTTGCAATGAACATTTTTGTCTGTGATTTTTAACTTTATGTTTTAAAACAGTTGCATTAGCATGCTTTCCCAGGCTTCCTGGACTAGAGGTTGGAATACTCCTTGCTATCTTTCTGGAACACGGTGATGTGTGACAGTATCGACAGCTCATAATTATTGGATGAAACCATGTCTAATTCCTCCTTCCGTAGTAAACGTTCAGTGTTTTGTGATTGTGTATCTACTAAAGGGAAAGGGAGCTAGAGTGAGTCACTTGGGTCTGTAGCCTCCACGCTTGCTTTTGGATGAAACTCCGCCCCCTCCGCCATGCCCCCTATAAACACTGCCTTCAGCCAATCACGGAAGCTGCCACGGAATGGGAAGATGCATTGATCTGAATTTCACATGTCCTTGTGCATTAGCGGCTTTTCACATTTCTATGACAAACTACCCGACAGGAAGCAACTTAAGGAAAAAATGATTTATTTTAGTTCACTGTTGTATGGAACACTAGGTGCGGAGGTCACAGTTGCAGGAGCTTGAGATGCTGCTGGCCACACTGCATCCACAGCCAGGAACCAGGGAGCCCCCAGATTCCAGTCTTTGGTTGGCTTTCTCCCTTTTTTTTTCAGTCCAGACCCTGTCCCTTAGAATGTGTCGCCACATTTAGGATGGGCATTTCCACCTCAGTTGACCTAACCTAGACCACACCTCTCAGGCTTACTTGAAGGCTTGTCTTCTAGGTGATTCTAGAGCCTGTCAAGTTGACAATATCCACAATCACACTCACTCTACGCGCAGGCTTATGTACTTGACAGCAAAACTCCCCTTTGAGTAGTAAAATAACTATAATTTAGAACAAGTGGGAAAATATAAAATACACCAAGAGCTGTCTAGTAATTGGAATTTCTCTCTGTGGTGTTAAAATGATAACTTAATGGTACCCAGAAAGATCACAAAAAGTTAAGTTGGACTGGCAATGTCACTTGCCCCCATAGGGATTCCCAAATAAGACCATCATTTGAGGTCAGAACTCAGGCTGGATCCTGAGTTCTGCTGAAGTCATGGCTGCGAGGAGCAGATTCAAAAGGCTCAACGCTTTTTACCCCCTGCTCACCCCAACCCTGGTCTGAGCATTGCCAAGGACAGGGAGGGGGAAGGTGGAGATTGGATTGTTGGCGGATCACTGATGGCCCAATGCTCCCCTTTCAGCAGGCGATGACTTGATAAAGAACCATGTAGAAGTGAGATCATTTTTAGCAGGTGTGGGGGTGACATTTCATGTATATAATCTTGATTTCTCCCTATCTGCTGTGTGACCAGTTTGGGGGACTGTTATGTTTTGAATCTAAACATGTTACCCCATAGTCTAATGTTTTGTATGATTGGACCCCAGTTTATGGTGCTATTCTGAGAGCAGTGAACCCTTGGAAGAAGGGACTGACTGACAGATGTAGTCACTAGGCAGGGGCCTCTGAAGGTTGCACCTGGCCTCTAGTTCCTGCCACACATCCCCTACTTCTGATAGTGAGTGAGCAGAAGGAAGTCTGTCGGGCTCAGTGGTTTAGAGTCCCTTCTGAAGGTTAGTCAGGAGCCTCGGGAGAGACTTGCATGTAGGACATGAGAAAGCAGAGTATGATGCCCACACAGGCTCTTAATGCATCCTTGCCAATGATGATTGAGGTCATATTTTTATAGTTGTATCTTGACAGATTAAAATGGGGACAGTGGCCTGGGGCATATATTTGTAGTAGAATATTTGACTATATGTGAAACCCTGGATTCAATACTGAGTACCAAAGAGAGAAAAGAGACAGTGAGGGAAAGAAAGGAAGGAAGAAATGAAGAAAAAAAGAAAGAAAGAAAGGAAGAAATGAAGAAAGAAAGAAAGAAAGAAAGAAAGAAAGAAAGAAAGAAAGAAAGAAAGAAAGAGACAAACCACCAAGGCTGGTAGTTCACATGTGAGCTCATCAGGTATTATTCTTAAGGTTTCAGAGCAGAGAGTGAGTCCAGAAGTCATCATGGTAGTCCTCACCTGCATGTGGTCAGCTGGAGAACAAGGGGATAGCTTGGTAGTAGAACATTTGACTGTCGGTGAGGAACCAGGCCATTCCCAGATGACTTGATTGACACTGGAATACCAGGCAGTACTGTTGTGTTCCTTAGAGGCTGGAAAACCAGATGGAAAATGAGAGAGTCTGGAGGTTTGTGTGCTTTGGGAGGGGGCTGAGGGGGCTGGGCATGTCTGCTGATGTCTGGCTAGGGGTCGGAAATAATGTAATCATTATATTTGCTTGGAGATGTTAAGGAAGACCTGAGAATAGTTCTTCATGACTGGTGGTGGGAAGGAAGGCTGTCCAAGGACTGTCCTGGAGATTCTGCCATGCTAAGTGTCTCCCCTGGGTTTTGTAGCAGCAGTGTGGGCACATGTGTCACTGTCATACTCCGTAAGTCCCCTTCCAGCCTTCACCTCAGATAGTGGCCATCTTGGTTACCTTTGATCCTTGCAGTGACAAAATACCTGAGCAAAACAACTTAAGTGGGGGTTAATTGGGCTCACACTTTGAGGGTACAGTTCGGGGCAGGAAAGGCCCGGAAGAGGGAGCTGGTCATATTGTGTCCCTGTCGGCTCACTGAGTCCTTCCTGTTCTAGGACAGCAGCCCACAGAATGGTGCCTCTCATATTTAGTGAGGCTTTCCTACCTCATTCAATCCAATCTAGAAACTCCCTTCTAGGCCTGTCTCCTGGGTGATTCTAGACCCTTTCAGGTTGACTGTCAGTATTAACCATAACAGAGGCTAAAGAGGAGCTAAGCACCCCTAGACTCTGGCCAGTCCAGGACTGCACTCTGTCAGCATATAGGTGTGAAGACTGCAGTTTACTAACTCCGGCTGTCCACTTTCCAATTGGATGCTGGTGTGGGTTTCCCAAAATGAGGTAGTCCATCGGCCTTCAGCTTAGTCTACTATTTTCTTCCCAGTGGTTGTGGAGTCAGACTTCGTGAAATACGAAAGCAAGTGTGAGAACCACAAGAGTGGGACTATCGGGACGGTCGTGGGGAAGGTCAAGCTGAGCGTTGCCGGCAAGGGTCTGGTGGAGAGTCACTCTTCGTTTGGAACCCTGAGGAAGCAGGAGGTGGACGTGCAGCAGCTCATCCAGGCCACTGTCGGGAGGTAAGGGAAATTCTGGTCTGCATGCTGGGCCTTCCTGGGACTCCCCAAGGGCCTTGCTATTGTGGGTCTCGGTGGTGGTCCGGGGTGGGAGGCACAGATACCCTGTGCTGATCTTAGTTTCCTTCCTCTGTTGCTCTTTGCAGCAGGGGCACCCTTCTTCTCCCTGCAATGGACACTGGGAGTGGGGGGCTATGTGTTTATCAGCAATCAAAATGTAACTGGGCAATGTTCACTTTCTCCGCTAAATCTGGTGACGCTGTTCATGGAGGCCAGAGGAGAGGAAGGCTGGGAAGGTCCTGGGCCTCTGACTTCTTACCCTCGGCAATCCTCTTTGCTCTCTTACTTTTTACCCTTCCCTCCTTAGCGTCAATGTGCCGTTTTGTCGTTTCTATTTCAGGAACCAAGAGTTAGGCAATGCTCTGCAATCACATCTCCTGCGAGAGGATTTTAAAGGAAGTCTTCATGATTCAGGTGTAAAAGCTACTCTGAACAGGAAGCGCGGTGCGGGTGGTGGAGGAGGGAGGGCTACCTGTGAATAACTGTGCGAGAAAAAGCTCTAAGTGGGAACAGAAAGGGAGAAGCGGGGGACCATCAGGCACCTACTATGTGTCAGGCAGTGGGTATTTATCTATGGCCTCGTTCTCTCTGCACAGTTGACTGCTCTAGTGATGAGGGAATCGCTGCCCAGGAAAGTGAAATCATTTGTTCCCAGAGAGCTCGAGATGGGCGCCGGAGCTGGCATTCATTTTCTTGGTTCCAAGCCTCCTTTTCTTTCTTCTAAATCTTGCTTGAATTGGTTGAAATAAAAGTGGTTTAGGTGTGATGTGGCGTACCCTGAGGGTG
This sequence comes from Tokudaia tokunoshimensis, assembly GCA_036184795.1. Lineage (NCBI taxonomy): Eukaryota > Metazoa > Chordata > Mammalia > Rodentia > Muridae > Tokudaia > Tokudaia tokunoshimensis. Next base: position 71,764,681 of record BTHU01000002.1, on the reverse strand, counting down.
TTGCTGGGCGAAGTATGGGATCGGGCCCCGTCTTCGGCAGACGTTCAGGAAGAGTCAGGCCTGCTGCCCTGGGTAAGCCTGGGCAGGCTGAGATCGCTGGGGAAGACAGTTCACCCATCAACTGCACGTGTGACGGAGAAGGGACGGTCTGGGGAGGAGTAGCTGAGACATGAGGAGCATGCTAAGGAATATATGTCAAGATACAGCCAGAGTAGAATGCATAATCAGCATGTGAGGGCCCCCCTTCCACCCTCAATACTGCAAAACAGTTAAAGAGATACAGTACTTGGAGCCCCAGTAGGTGCCTTACCACTGAGTCCTGCATGCTGCTCTTTGCTGAGAGCTAATGGTGAGCTACATGGGAAGGAAGGAGAGGTACTTTCCCAGTCTTAAGACAGATACCATTCAAGCTACCTTTCCTGTGACTTCATACTAGGGCAATAAATCCTTATCGTGTGGTCTGCCTGGCTGTCTTTGGACTCCTGGAACATCATCAGGATAGATAAGGTGCTGTGGATGCAGCTGTGGCCTTGGACGCAGTAAGGAGTGATGCCTCAGTACCAATGAGTACTATGTTCTCAAGCGCATATTTGCTGCCACCCATTTTTATTTCAGTTGTATAGATAAGCTATCATCTGTATACAAGTCTTGTAGGCTCTAAATACCCTAAGTATGGTGTGGAGTTTGTGATGTAGTTCACTTGCTGAGCTTGCTTGAGGCCCCTGGGGTTGATCTAGGGAGCACCAGAAAGAAAAAAAAAATCTCCAAGTATTCGTTGTGTTGCCTGCCAAATGCATCCAGATCTCAAACTCCATTCTCTCATTAAAACTATACCCGCATATTTAAAAGATTCATTTGGAATTTGGGCAATCATGCTTATAGTTACTGGGAGCGGATTGCTTTCAATGAGCCCTTGGTTTAGTTTTAAAATTCTTGATGGATACTATCCTGACCTATATGACCGTGCCTCCAATTTCTTTAAATGGAGACTGACAAATGCATCGAGAATTCTCATAACAACTCAGATATGTGTTTTAGTCTTCGTATCTAGTGTCATTCCATAACAGCTCTCTGTAAAGGTTTTGCAGTGTCTTCTGTCAGCCAGCTGCTACTTGTCACCATCTCAGTGTAACAGCTTTACCTCACACCACCTCCGCCAGCAAGCTCATTACTGCCTCAACCCTCCCAGAATCTGGAGAACCTCATTCTTGGTAAATAACTTGGATGGACTTAGTAAGTCATGCCAGCCTCTGGCCTCAGTCTTCCCATGTTCAAAGGTCTTTGGGAGCTCCTTCTGAAATGTCTAGATGTGAGTGGACACACTCCAGATCTTTCCTTTTGAGGTTGGGCCTTCCTTCTAGCTATGGCAGCAGAGAGGGCTTTGTTTTGTTTGTTTGGTTGGTTTGTTTTGTCTTTGGCTACCTGAGGTTTGAGTTGATCGTTAACCATTAAGGCACATCCAACTTTTATTATTTATCTTATTTCTAAGCAAATTTTGATAAAGCTGATTACAGTTGTCTAGGTGTACATGCAATTAGAAAATCTGTTCTTGACGAAGAACTCTCCATTAATTATATAAATTGATACACCATGGATGTGGCAATGATAAACCTTCACAATTGTTCAGAATATTTTGAAATGATAGCAAGTCAACCTAGCTACAAATTTTATACACATTAAAAATGACGGAACTCTGTTCGGCTATTTGCCCTTCCTAGAAGAGACAAGGACTCTCAGGAGCACTGGTTCAGTGTCCACACTTATTTGGCTTAGGTGTTTTCTCAAAGTGGTCATGTCTTGCTTTACAAAAGGAATGTGTGTACAAAACTGAAGGTGTCTTCTTTTCTACCGGGTTCCTTTCCCTGTGGCTCGCAGAGCATGTGCTAGCCATGCTTTTGTCTTGTGCACTCCTCTGCTCACTCACACTCTTCCTTCATTCTCCTTTTTCTCTGCTTCTCCTTCAGGGGCAGCATGGGTGAGATGAGCTAGGGAAGGGAATGAGTAGGGAATACTCTGAGGTCTAGGCTGGGTGTGGTCAGCAGAGACACCTTATACCCGTTTCTTAGTGTTAGCAGCTATTTTTAGACCCATGATTGGGTGATAAACTAGGTTCTGCGTGTGTGTGTGTGTGTGTGTGTGTGTGTGTGTGTGTAGAGAGAGAGAGAGAGAGAGAGAGAGAGAGAGAGAGAGAGAGAGAAGAGAAGAGAGCAAGTGCTAAGATTTTACTATGTAGCCCACCTGCCTGCCTCCTAAGTGCTCACATTAGAGATGTACACCTTTATATCTAGAAGGTTTAGTTGTTTTTTTTTTCTGAGACAGGGTTTCTCTGTGTAGAAAGGTTTAGTTTTTAAAATGAAACAAAAATAACATTGGAAATTATGGAATAATGGAAATTAAGGAATAATGTAATGAATACATGCCACTATGGATCTTATGAGACCAAGTAAAATCTCAGGAGCCAGTATGGAATAACATCTTGATTGTCACCTAGACTGTTACCCTCTACAACCCAGTTATAAAGCCCATTGCTAAATGCTTGCCTTATTCCATTTAACACAGTGAAGTGATCTAGTTCCCAAGTAGTAGCTTCATCATTCCTTACTAATGCCATTGTAGTAGAAGACACTCAACAAAACATCTTTTCCTCTTCTCCCTTCTCCTTTCCCTTCCCCTCCTCTGTGGTATGGTGACAATACCCACCGTTGTACTTCCTGTGTTCTCCAATCCCTCCACAGAGCTTCATGGTGAGCGTGTTCAGATGCTTCCACCAGAAGCTGGGACAGGATGTGATTCCCTCCTCACCTTCCCTTTTACACCATCAGTTGCTTCACACTTTTAAGTATCGGTTTTGTGTGTTCTCTCATCCCAGCTTCCTGATCCTTTCCTACAAGCTCTTGTCCATTACCTCTATCTACCCTTTCCATCTTTTGGCTCCTCCATGGACAGCCCATCACATCTTCTCACTAGCCTTGCCAGCTCATACTCCTGTGTGTGCTCCCTCCCCAGGAAGTGGTCTACATTTCCTCTTGGTCACACAGTTCAACATTTTCCTCTGTAGCACCATTGCTCTCTATGTTCCCCTCAACCCTTGGGCCTCTCACCTGACTTCGGGTCCTCAGAGTCAAACTCTAGGCAGTCTTCCACCTGGGTCCTATCTGGAGGCTCCTTCACTCTTCCACCCACACAGCCTTCTCTTCCTGTCACCCCCTGCCAGTTCCTATGATTCTTCACATCCTAGCCTAGACCCAATGTCACTCACCCTCCTGTTGGGGTGCTGGATGTGCTGAGAGCTCACCTGCGCTGAGTTCCTCAGTCTCCTTGTGTCCATCCTGCCACACACCTCTTGTTCATGGGGGCTCTGGCAGCATGATGAGCATTGCTCAGTTGAATGAATAATTGATTTATCTTCATTTTACATATGAGGACTTGAATTCAGAAATTAATTAGTTTGCCTGGACTCAGGATTTAAGGCCAGACCCACAAACTATATGATTTTTCCAAACCAGCTGCTATGTGCAGAGCTTGAAAAGAAAGAAAAATCCCTGTGGGGCGATTCAGGCATTTACCTCTTTGCTCGGCTTCACCCAGCTTCTCATCTTCTTGGCGTACTGTTCTGCATCACCTGGTGGCAGTTAATTAATTACACAGCCTAAAAGGTTGAGCATCTGCAATTGCTTAGTCATTTTGCCCTGTCAGTCTCTCTGGGTTGTTCTGTGTGATGAAGATAAGATGCCGGAGATGGATGCCAGAGCAGGAGAATCGTGTGCAGTTAGCACCATGCCATGGCTTTAATTCTAACTGCGATTTACAAACTTGGGGCCATCTTCATCTTTACAACTGAAAGAGAGAGAGAGAGAGAGAGAGAGAGAGAAACAGACAGAGACAGAGACAGAGGCAGAGACAGAGACAGACAGACAGAGACAGAGAGAGACAGAGACAGAGAGAGACACAGAGACAGAGACAGAGAGACAGACAGACAGAGACAGTTTTTCACCACAGTCATCCTCTTTTAACTTCAGGGGACATGGTCTAAGGTTTCCAATATATGATAAAACAGCACAGCATCAACCCCCTGTTGACTATTCTTTTGTCATGCACACGTGTGCATATATGCACACATAGTAAAGCTTGATCTGTAGACCAGGCCTAGTAAAAGGTAAAGGTCTAATAGAACAATATACTACAATCATATAACAGTCTGTTAGTAAGCACTGTAATTAAATTGACTCACTGCAAAGTTATGCGAATGGCTCTCTGATGTGCTGTACCTATCCTTCCTAGGGTGATGTCCTTGATAGCAGCCCCTGTCATCAGAGGGAGTGAGATGAACAGCTGAGGACTTATCCTTACCGTGAATACAACTTTGTTGTTCCATTCTGACAAAGATTAGCACTGTTTCTCCTTCACCGCTTCCAGGTGGACTTGCCTTACTGTTGGTCTTAGCACAGGCTCTACATTTTCCTTATTGAACGCCCACTTACCCATCAAAGGAAGCACGTTAGAGCATCTTTTTGGTAGATCCAAATTGTCATCATCAGTTTCCTTGGGAGGTCATTGTTAATTAAAATGGAAGATACTTGAACACAACCATCAGGGAATCAAAAGTTGATTTGGTAACTGAGGTTGTGTCTTGGTGACTCTTGAATGAGAAGCTTAGACATGGTGGATACATTGTACAAAGGATGATTTACAGCCCAGCTGTGTCTACAGGATAGTCCTCATTCCTCAGAACAGTGTCAATTTAGTATTTTTGGGCTGTGGTTGACTTCAGGTAGCAGAAACCATGGAAAGCAGGGGGGAGATGACTGTATGTTGGAAATGAGCATTCCAGGTCACAGTAGTTGAGGTTTCTAGAATTTTTTATCCCTTACTCCAGGTTGTGGTAGCTTGGGTCTAAGTTCCTGCATTAAAGGTAGGTTTCCTGTGATGCCACTAAGGATGATGGGAGTTAGGTTATTGGAAGCATGTCCTCAGGGACACTTTTGGGTACCTCTGTTCCTCCCTTTCTCACCTAACTTTCTGGCTCCCAGGAGAGGACAGCATTCATACACCACATACTGGTTCCACCAGTGATGAGGACAAGTACCCATGGAGTGAAGTGGAAGAAGTCCTAAGCTGAAATATTGCCCTCAAGTCAGAATGTCCTTTCCTTCCCTCCTGCATGGACGCTGATCCATTGCAGCTGTCTGTCACGGCAGACTGGAGGAAGGCTAACAGATGCAAGGTTCCAGTGGGGACCATTAGTGTCTGTCCTCAGTGCCCAGTGGGTGGTCACCTTAGGAGGAGCCTCTGCCGGTGTTCAGGAGCTCTCACAGGGAGCCGAGCAGAAAGATGATTGGTTAAAGGAGCAAATATGCATTAAGCTGTACATAGTCAAGCTCAGGAGGGAGAGGGAAGGTGAGGGCAGAGTTTCAAATTGGGCAATGCTAAGTTGCTGAGCTTATCTATTCCAATGACCTGGGTCCCTTGGGTCCTTGACCTGTGAGTTCTCTGCTCTGTACCTCTCTGTGAAATAAGGATGACAGTAACTTCATGAACAGTTGGGGTGTCTTGTTGCAAAGAACATTTACTAACCCACCATGTTAGGAACCATCCTGAGCAAGGAGCCCTGGTTAGCCAAGTAGTTAGCTCAGCGTTTGTGTGTGCCCTGGTGGCATCCCCACCTGATGTTGTCTCAACAGCTCGGGTTTTCTCTATTGTAAATGTCAGCTTATGTTATAGACAACATAATGGCGAGGCATAGACAAATGATCTGTTACTTGTGACTCTTTTTGAGAGGGAGAAAAATCTCCCAAATATAGTGTCTCCTGGGTTTCAATATCCAGAATTGTTCCCTAGGCCTTAAGAAAAATGTAATGACTAAAATTAGCTGAGAGATGAGTCGAAGATCATGGCAGGACTGGACCTAGACTACCTCTCTGCATCCCACATCTCTTCAGCACCTAAACAAAACTGGGTGTAGAGGGTCCTAGTTTGCCATGTGCAGTTAGGAATAGAGGCCTAGGACCTCCTCCCTCCTCTGGCTGTCCTGGAGCTCACAGACTTTAGGAAATAGAAAGTAATGTCCCCAGGGAGGGGTAGGCAGACAGATGAGAGGCAGCAGCAGGACATTCTGGGACTGTAGGAGGCAGTTTCTGAAGTAAAACTTGGTCATGGGCTGTGAGCCCAGAAGGGGTTGGGTATCAGAAAACCAGCAGGCTTCCCACTTGTGAAGTGTCAGGAGGCAGCCCCAGGGAGCTTAGAAACCATGTTCATGGAGTTAACTTCCCTACCTGGTGCGTACCCACATATTTGCCTCTCTTTAACTGTAGCTGTAGCTAATAAATCAGAGCCCTTCAGGAGGAACACCCCAACTACCATAGCTTAGATCATCAGTACAAATCCACACTTCTGTGGCCTGCGACTCGTGCCGTGACAGCTTCTTTGTTTTGTTGAATAACTTTTTTCCTTCACCATTTGTGTTGTTTTTTAAATTTAAATTATTTTTGAGAATTTGCTATGTGTACACTGTGTTCACATAGTTTCTGCTCCCCTCCCCCAAGTCCTCCCAAGACCTCTGTAATTATTGTTGTTACATATGTACATGTGTGTATACATAAATCCAACCCATTGAATCCATTCAGTGTTGCTCAAGTGTATATATGTTCAAAGCTGACCACTTAGTAGGCTCATTTTAATGTCCTCACCTTAATTCTGGGACAATGTCAAACATTAATTCAGTCCCTTAGCATTTCTACATAACGAACTTGCCCCACTGTCTCTTCCTGGTTTTTAGAATTCTGTCAGGTCGGTGGCCTTTAAAACGGTGTCAGAAGATGGGTTCCCGATGGTATTGCTGTCACTGCCATCCCAGACAATCAGACTTCTGTAACCTGCCTGCGTACGTTCTATGAACAGATATCACATTGCATCTGGCTGTTCATGACTGTACCCGTACATGCCTGTGCAGACATTACCAATTGATCTCAGCTGTCTTGCTCCTCCCTGCCCCCAGCCTACAGTTTTAGAATCTTTTCTCCTGTGCCTAGGCAGTAGTAGATGGTGGATTAAGTAGGGTAGGTTCTCAACCTTACCCAGGGTTTTGTGTATATATGTGCTCAAACTCGCGAGTGCGTGTGTGTGTGTGTGTGTGTGTGTGTGTGTGTGTGTGTGTGTTAGTCTTGGATTTTATAAGAAAGCAAGCTGAGCAAGCCAGGGGAGCAAGCCAGTAAGTAAGACCCCTCCATGGCCTCTGCATCAGCTCCTGCTTCCTGACCTGCTTGAGTTCTAGTCCTCACTTCCTTTAGTGATGAACAGCAACTTGGAAGTGTAAGCTGAATAAACCCTTTCCTCATCAGCTTGCTTCTTGGTCATGATGTTTGTGCAGGAATAGAAACCCTGACTAAAACACAGTGTTTTAATAGTCAACCACATGCTGAAGGTCTAGAAGTAATTCCTCTTAGTGTGTGTGTATGTGTGGATGCCACATGTATATACACTATGGCGGGTGTCCCTGGATGCCAGGAGAGGTTGTCGTAACACCTGGAGCTTGAATTGCATGAAGATGTGAGAGACCAACATGGATGCTGGGAACAAAATTCAAATCCTCCACAAGGACAATATGCTGGATCAGCTCTCCAGCCCTTGGATTTCTTTCTATTCCCACCTCCCTTCCCAGCCCCCAGTGACTATGACTCTATTCTATTCTGATGAGGGTGCCTTAGATTCACCAAATGAATGAGAACATGTAGCATTTGTTTTTTTGGGTCAGGCTAATTTTACTTAATGTATTATCCTCTAGTTAACATCTATGCTGGTACAAATGACATGGTTTCATTTTTATAACCAAATACTATTCCATGTCTTCCATTCATAGACCTCAGATGCTTTAAATCCTCACCTGTTAAAAGTAGTCTGGGCTGGTTTTGCTTTAGTTGTCATAAATACTACTGTAATAATCAGGGAGGTACAAGCATCCCTTCCTTGGATACCAGCAGAGCTGTTGGATGCTATAACAGTTTTAGTTTTAGTTTCCCATAATGTCTGTAATAACTTATATCGCCTCAGCTGTGCAGGAGCCCCTTCTCCATCTCAACTGTATTGGCTCTTTTTGCCTGACAATGGCCGTTTCACTATGGATAATGATATCCCCTGGTGGCTTCACTTGTGTTTCCCTGGGTGAGGGAGACTGAGCATTTGTTCATAGGTTTGTTGACTTTCTCTCTGTTTGGCTCTATAGCCCATTTTAAAATTGCATTGCTTTTGTGGTATTCAGCTTTCTGAGCAATTTGTATTCTGGATGTGGCTCCCATTTGAAGAGTAGCTGACAGACACTCTTCACTCTAGACTGCTTGTCTCCTTGGCTTTATAGATGCTTCTTAGTCTGATAGAGAACTGCATGTCTCCTTTTCCTTTTGTCTGGGCTTTTGGAGTCTTGTCTAAAACCAACCATTGTCTTTACTGACTAATGTCTTGAGGGGTTTCCCTGTCTTCTTGCTGTCATAGTTTCAGGCTTACTATCAGGACTTGGTGCATTTTCAGTTGACTTACTAAGGGAGAGAAGGAGATTGAATTTCTTTTGCATATGTATAACTAACTTTGTCAGCAGGTTATCAAAGACATTGTCTTTATTGTATATTCTTGGCACCTTTGTTGAAAATCAGGTGGCTGTTTGATCATAGATTAATTTTCACACTCTCTGGTCTATTCCATGGGTCTTTTATGTTGGGTTTTCTGCAAACACCATGCTGTTAGAATCACTATAGCTTTACAGTTAGTGAGTTAGACAGCTAGTTCATGCATCTGTCCATCCTGGGTCTCATAGGCCAGTCTAGATGAAATGTATTATGTAGCTCAGGTGGGCCTTGAACTCACAGTCCTTCTGCCTCAGTTTCCCAAGTGATAGGTTTTCAGGCGTGCACACCCTCAGCTTTGTAGTATGTTTTGGATGGAGGTATTTTCTTCAAGATTGCTTTGATTATTCTTGGACTTACACAGTTTTTTCCCCCTCTTTCTGTGAAGAAGGGTCCTATGAATTCTGGTGTTTTGACATGTTGGCTTAGAACTCACTCTGTAGCTCAGGCTGACCTTGAATTTGTGGCACTTTTTCTGTCCTGGCTTCCCATGAGTTGAGATTACAGGTGCGAGCCATCACCCTTGGCTAGATGGGACTGCCTTCTTAATTTCTGTGCCAGAATGTTCATTACTGTGGTATAAAAATGGTGCTAGCTTTTGTGTATTGGCTTTTTTGTCTTATCACTTCACTGGATTTGTTTGTAACAGTGTTTATTTTTTAATTGATATTTCAGTTCAATATACAAATGATGGGCTTCATCTGGCGACTGCTTGGCAGTTAGGTTTATCTCCACATAAAATCAGACCATCTGCACAAGTGCCTAATTTAACTTTTCTTCTCTTCCTCTTGCTCAGTTGCTCCTGCTAAGACCTCAATACCACGTTAGATAGGAGTGTAGCATGGACATCCCTGCCTTGCTCCTGATCTCAGAGAAAATGCAGAGAGCTTCTTCCTAGCCAGTATGACATAACTGTGGGCTTGTCACCTATCACTTTTACTGTCTTGAGGTGTGCTCCATCTATAACCAGTCTGTAGAGTTTCTCTTTGCATAAGGGCTGTTGAAGAAGCTTTTGTAGGGACAGTTTTATTTTTTTAAGGCATGGGAAATGACAAGTTCCATTGGATTGATGTTTTTGCATTGGCTGGAGTGAGTGCATTTGTGATTTTGCTGGTTTTGACTGATGTCAGCATGCCTATGGGGGCTCTAGTAGTAGAGACTGTAGGGGCTCATGAAGGTCCTTTTATGTCTCTGTGGAGGTCATGAGGTCTCAAACACATAAGGACACAAGATCTGTATCTTCAGGCTCCAGAGTCAAGGTCCGATGGCACTGGGACTGTGGTGGTGGCTGCCATCTTGGAGGTATGAGATTCAGTTCTCTCCAGATCCCTCAGAGTAAGTGCATGTGGATGACACTGATGGCAGTGATACCTGTAGCCATGACCCCTGCAGGTGACATGGGATTCTCAGGACAGACATGGGAAATGCCTCAGTCTGTGGCACTAGCAGTCACATGGTAGTGTGGAAACACTTTCAGCTGTATAAGGTGGGCACTGGTGCTGCTGTATATATTGTATATATTGGTGAGTCTGCTCTACTGGAAACTGTGGTTTGAGGTTTTGGAACACAAGGGGGCCTTCCTAAGGTCCAGTGGGGTGACTGCAGTTGGTGCTCGTGCTTGTGGCACTGGTAGCCATGTTCACGGGGTTTAGGGGCTAGACCCCAGCAGCAGCAATGGCCTTGGCAATGGCATTGTCCCAGTTCTTTTTTGTGAGAAGGTCATAGGTTACGGTGAGATGTCCTTAGCTGTTGGTCCATGTGCGGGTTACATGTGTGGAAAGACCTTCCCTGGGCTCCTTGGAGTGAGCAGGCATGGTCCTGGAACTCATGATTTTAGTATTTGGAACTCATTTGGTATTTGAAGGCTGATTAGCATGTCTATAGGTCACACAGAGCAAGCTCTAGTGGACATACAGCTTACCACTCTGGTAGAGGCTGTGGGAGGCAAGGAATGATGACGGGTTGTTCCACGGTCCCTCCAGACAAAGGTGGTTAATGCCAGAGCTTTTTGCTCCAGCAGGTACTGCCCTATGTGAGTACCTTCCCTAGTCACCTCCAGACAAGTGCAGGAATGGCCAGGTAGTGGCAGGGTCTAAGGTCACTGGTGCTAATGTTTCTAGAACCACAGGAGAAAGCTGGGACCCTTTTCAGCTTCCAGTGCAGTCCCAAAGTTGTACCATGTGGTGGGGGCACCAGGTATCGTTCCTGTGTAGAAACTAGGAGTGGATGTCAGCTTGTTGCTATGGCAGCCACTGCTCCCAAGGGCCTGGACTTCTAAGAGGCTGGACTCCAAGCTGTCTACACGTCTAAGTGTGACAGTTGCAACTTGGATTCTGGAGTCTGTAGGAACACATAGTAGGTTCTTTTACTCTTAGACACCCAGCTCCTCACACACGACACAGAGCTCCTGAAGTACTGTGAGGGGGCCGCCGCAGAGGGAGGCTCTGTGCTCACTCTCGCCCAGCGCTGTTGCTCCTCTCCCTCCCGTCCCCTATCCCTCCTCCTCCTGCCTCAGCTTCCTGGGTGCTGGGATTACAGGCATTTGCCCCAATGCTGAAGCATTCACTCAGCGTTATTTAGGTCCCCATTGCTTCTTCATTGCCTCCAGAGCCATGCCTCATGGTTTCCTCTCAGAGTGCATGTTTGAAAATGAGTTCCTTTTACCTCTGTGTGTATGTGTGCGAGCCGGTGTGAGTTCCTGTGCACCGTGTGTGTGGGTGCTTGCAGGGGCCAATGGTAGGCATTGCATGCTCCAGACCTGGAGTTCCAGGTGGTTGTGAGCTGCCATGTGGGTGCTTCTAGGAGCTGAACCCAGGTCGTCTGTAGGAGCAGCCAGTGTTCCTTCCTACTGAGCCATCTCTCTAGCCAGTTTTCAGTTTAATGGGTTATGTGTGTTGACTTCATTTCTACATCTTTTCTGGCATTTATCTCCTTTTCCTTTTATACTTGACAGAATTTGACTTTCTGTTTAAGCATCTTTTTGTGAACTTTGTCCAGTGATAGTGAATGTCCAGAGACAGCTATACCGTTGGCCTTTCCCACGTACTTGGTCAGTATCATTGACATACTTCTTCCTTTAAGTTTGTACTGCTGCGCCAATTTGCTGACCTTGATAGGATCCTAAAGCACCCTGGACTTCATCATCTTTTGGGTGGGCATGGCCAGAATATCGAACTTCTCTCAGCTCTTGGGAAAGTAGGCATGATCTTTCTGAAAATGTGGGACGGGACAGGAAAATATCTTTACCAGCCCTTGCTTCAGTTAGAAGTCACAAAGAGACCTGACTTCATGTTGACCACCCAGTATCTGCAAAAGGGAAGAGTCAACTGTCCACCATCCACCAAACCAAACACCAGAATCCTTCCTCTCCATTTTCAATATGTTCTCTTTCCTCTCTTCCCCTTCTTCCTACCTTCTCCTTCTCCCTCTCTATCCTCCCTCCTCCCTCCCTCTATCTCTCTTTTTTCTGACACACACACACACCCACACACACACACACACATCCCTGAGCACTCATACATTAAAGCAAGTAGACAAGGAAGAAACAGATGGAATTTACATATTCATTCATGTGAATGAATGTTCCCTGAGTCTGTTCAGGGTCCTCAGTGCTGATCCAGCTCTGAGATCAGCAGAACATGGTAGGCATGGTTCCCAACTCCATGGAGCATGGAGTTTCTACTCTATACTGCTGGTTCTGCCAATGAACGGAGAAAAGAAAGAGCCAGAGAAACTGTGGTGTAGAAGCGAGCTCTCCATTTCAGCTGCACCATGGGGACAGAGTACCGCTCTCAAAGTGTATGGAGCTCAGCTCCCTGAGGAGGTGACGAACATGTCTGAGATATGGCAGGCAGGGATGAAGTGCCAGGGCTTTGACTGGGCATTTCATGGCTTCTTGAAGGCACAGAGGAAAGGCTTGAAGGTGAGGTTAGTAGAATAGGAGGCAAGGGCCTGGTCATGGGGTTGTAGATCCTGGGTGAGCAATTGAGGCAGAGCCCTTGAAGGGTTTGAAGCAAGTGAGTAATATAGGACTCTGCCCCTGACCCAGTTAAATGGTCCACAGTTCCAAGGAACTGCACATATAGAGGCTTTGCTCTGTAGACCTTATTGGGAAATTGGCTGGAATATTTTATGGCACACCCTTGGTGTGGCATAAGTTGACTGATCACTACCCCTTCAAACAACTCATGTTAAGGGCATTGTTACCAACAGCTGTTCATAAGAAAGCCACCATGTGAATTCAGGTGACCTAATTCCCTGCAGGTCAGCCAGGAGGGGGAGGGCAGCACCCAGCTCCCTGTCCATACTTTTCCCTGGGATTAGCCTAACAGTTAATTCATCAGTCAATCAATCTATCCACTTTTGTAACTATGTGGTGTGTATACATTTGTATATGTATACTTGTCTACAGATACACATACAGAGTGGGTGTGCATATAGATGGAGACGGGAGGTTGACATCAGGTGTCTTCCATGATCACCTCACGCTGTTTTTGGAGGCAGTCTCTCAGTGAACTTGGAGTTCACTGATTTGGCTAAACTGGCTAGCTATCTAGCTCCAAGGGTCCTCTTGTCTCTGCTTCTCCAGATCTGAGGTTACAGACATGCACCACTGTGGGCATTTTACATTGGTGCTGGGGCTCCAACTCAGTCATGCTTTCCCAGTACAGCCATCCCCTAGTGCCCTGGCCAGCACTTTTGTCAATGGTCCACTTTGTCCCACATGGATATTACAGTACTTTTGCATTGCCCTGTCTAGTGGAGAACTGACCAGTGTTCTGAATGCCTTTCTTTTTACTGTGGAAAAATACAAAATTTGCAAGTCTGCCATTTAAGTGTATGATTTGTTGGTGTTAAATACACTCTCTCTATTGTGTAATCATCAGTTCTCTCTCTGGAATTTTCCACCTCCTCCAAGTGGAACTCTTAGCCATTGAACTATTAATATTTCCTGATTCTCCCACCTCCCAGCCACAGTACTCCAGTCTTCAGTATCATTGTGAATCTGTCTATTCTAGATCATCCCTAAGTATGGAATCTAACAGCATTTGTTCCTTTTTGGGCTGATTTTTTTGAGGGCTAAAGTGTTTTTCATGTTGTAGCATATGTTAGAGCTGACTCCTTCCATGGTGACCAGTCCCATGTTATGGATAAGTCATTAGGTACATGTGTACCATGGGCTGGTTAGTGCCCTGGTCAGTTAGTTTGTCCATTTCAATGTTGCTTCCAAAAACCTGGGAACCTAAGTATACCTAGGACGGACCACCTGCCCTTTGTGGCCAGGGAGAGGTGCTGAGCCTGCAGGTGACTAACCTCAGATGTCTTGGAAGCACAGGATGAGCTTTTTCTTCCCAGGCTGACTGCAGCTGGGGTCTGGTGCTTTTCCTGCCTGCCCATAGCCACTGGAGGGTTATGTTCTGTTAACGGGTCTCTAGGGAGCTTATCTCATCATTGGCTAAAGCTCCAATGTATAGCTGGAACTGTGGCTTGACCTTGAAATTATACAGAATTTTAAGGGGTTCAAGATCAATTTTTCACATGGGGAACCATGTGGTCTCAGGTGGGTGGCCTGGGGCAGCCTAGACCAAATGGCTTCTGTCTCTGTGATAGGAACCCCACAGAGGTTGTAGATTCTTCCTGTAGTTCCATCAGGGCTCCAGTCTGATCTCCCGCCACAGCCTGTACATTAACCTGTGCCTCTCCCCTGTGAGAAGCCACCTGCCTCTCATGAGAATGACCCTGTGCTTCAGAAGAGGGCAGATGTCCGCCATGATGTCTGCCACCCTTCTAATCACCCCAGCCCCACCCAGAAGACTGGGTGGCAGCTGTCCTGTAGCACGGCTTTCCATTGCTCTTTACTTGAAACCAGTGTGAATGCTGGGGACTCTGTGATTAAGAGTATAATTCCTTGGCACTTCTTCCAGTGTCCAGCCTGTCCCTCAACTGGTCCGAGTGGCCTCAGGAGAGCTTAGCAGAAGCCGTTCTAGGAAATCTGCCTCTGCTCTTGTCACCAGGAACTTAATGAAATCCACTGTTCCCTCTTCTAGCTGCAGGAGGATGTTCTGGTCCCTGCCTTGGTCTCCCTGGAGGCACATGGTTACTCATGACCAATTTTCTTTTTCAGAACAGTTAATATGGACAACCTGGTGCTCCAGCAGGTGCTAGACAGCAGGAACGAGGTCCTGTGCGTGCTGACGCAGAAGATCGTGACCACGCGGAAGTGTGTGATTTCTGAGCATGTGCAGTCGGAGGAGACATGCGGAGGCATGGTGGGGATCCAGACCAAGACTATACAGGTGCCTCACCTCAGCATGGAGAACTTTTCCCACTGGTCCCTTTTCTAGTGACTTCCTCAATCAGAACTCTTCCTGTAGAGGGTTAGGAATGAGACAGACTCAGGCTGGCTCTAGTAAACAAGACATCCCTGGATCATGTAACTAAGCTCTTTGAGACTTCTGACCTCAATCACTGTGGAGATTGAAGCTGTTGTGAGCCACTCTCCTTCCCAGAAAGTCGAGGCTTCTTCCTCTTGGAGCTGATAGCTCCAGGCTTTCTTCAGACTTATTAGAATGCAGGGAGAGAGTGCTCCCGTTCTGGAGCTCACCAGATCATATCAGTTGTGTCTATTCCTCAATCTGGGAATAGAACTCTAGTGACTAGCTAGGCCTGGGCCTGACACTGCCCTTTATGAAAGTAGAGTGCTTCCTTTATGGAAGTTTAGTCAGACACTAGCCAGTCCAGGAACAAGACAATTTGTCTGTCTGTCTGTCTGTCTGTCTGTCTGTCTGTCTGTCTATTATTTACCATTCCTTCCAGACCCAAGCTGGTCCTGGGGTGTTCTAAAATGAGAGAAGTAGGCAGCCATCTGCATAAACTGCTTCCCCTTAGCTGGCCACAGAGCTTATAATCTTGGTAGTTTCCGTCTTGGTAGCACTGGCTTTTTCTAGAAGACTCAGGAGGGCTGTATTTGGCAGTGGCCTGGGTGAGGCATGGCTGTAAGTCTATAGGTGGGACTGCTGGGTAGGCAGGTGAGCAGGCTGGGCAGCAGAGGGGAAAGGGGGACCTGATGGAGGTGACTTCAGCTGGCCCTGCTGATACTTTGGCCCATGGTCGCCACCTGCTGAAGGTCCTGAGTTGGAGCCCAGCTGCTGCTACTTCTTTTTTTTTTTTTTTTGGTTTTTCGAGACAGGGTTTCTCTGTGTAGCCCTGGCTGTCCTGGAACTCACTCTGTAGACCAGGCTGGCCTCGAACTCAGAAATCCGCCTGCCTCTGCCTCCCAAGTGCTAGGATTAAAGGCGTGCGCCACCACCGCCCGGCAAAGAAATGGTTATTTATTTTTTTTATTTTTTGTTTTTTCGAGACAGGGTTTCTCTGTATCGCCTTGGCTAGCCTGGAACTCTCTCTGTAGACCAGGCTGGCCTCGAACTCAGAAATTCACCTGCCTCTGCCTCCCAAGTGCTGGGATTAAAGGCGTGCGCCACCACGGCCCAGCTTGCTGCTGCTTCTTGATTCAAAGAAAATACTTGGTCCAGGGGCAGATGGCTAAGCTGTGCTGTGTCTCCAGTGTTTGGCCAACCAATAGGTCTCTAGCTTCCTGCCCCTGGGTTACTGCAGGAAGGGCTCTTTCCTGCTTGACAGCCCAGCCCTGCCCGTCCATCTTCCTCCTGCCTGTTTCCCAGAGTCTCTCCCATGGCCTGTTATTCTGGCTTTGTCTGTGCCCAGAGCACCATTCACGATTGTGTGAGCGGCTCAGTGAGGGCTTCCCAGACCAGCTTTATCCTGTTAGGATTTTCACTGAGATTTCAAAGTTGTTACTTGAACCCAGAGAAGGAATTAGAAACGGATCTTATTTACCTTATCTGCAGTCATACATCACTTAGCTGTGTTCCAAGTTACACAGCACTTGGTGATGTTGGTGGTGGTCATGTGGCACTGGAGAATTACTTACACAGGCCTGGAGGTCTGCAGAGATTCATGGTGTACCTGAGGGATGCGGTGAAGCTGAGATGCATGAGGCTACTGCCCGCCTAACTCAGTGCAGTTCCCTTCCTTCCTTCCTTCCTTCCTTCCTTCCTTCCTTCCTTCCTTCCTTCCTTTTTATAAAAGCTATAATCTAAAATACTGTAAAATATAATGTTAAAGATCTAGTCTAGTGTGCATGAGACGATGACATAGTCATTTATAATGATCTGGTATTCCATGCTGACAGTGACTGTAGTGTACAGGGGACCTGTTAACAGTATCACCACAGACGTGAATGATGCCTTCTGCAGTGACAGTAGACTGCACACGATGGCACCAGGAGATAGGAATATCTTGGTTCCATTAATCACAGTGTTGTGGGACCACAGTGGTGTAATATATGGTATGTTGTTGCCAAAGCATAGTTCTGGTATGTAGCTTCCGATCCCATGCTTACCCATGTCCCCCAATACCACCGCCAGATGTCTCCTCCTCCTTCCTTAGCTCTGTGGATATTTCCCAGCATTCCTAGGAGGCTGGATATAGGTGTGACAGGAAGAAGCCAGGGGTGCCTGAGTATTCAAGCAGGAACATGCTCTTGCCCACAGGTGTCAGCAATGGAGGATGGGACTGTCACCACGGACACCAATGTAGTGCTGGAGATCCCTGCTGCTACCACCATTGCCTATGGCATCATGGAGCTGTTTGTGAAAAAGGACGGCCAATTTGGTGAGTCCTCATGATGCATGCCCTGGTAGAGAGAGGAAAGGGTAGCAGAGGGTATCAGAGTGTCTAGGATCTGACTCTGGGCAGTAGGAGCCACTGGGGAGTTGGGTGAGGGGAGTCAGAGGTGTCATGTACCCCCCGCCCCTCAGTGTCACTGAGCCATGGAGGAACATTGGCTCTGCAGCCATCCAGACTTCCTGTAAAGCTGTTGAGTCCTGGGTAGTTCCTAGTCTCAGCTAGCTTAACCCCACACAGGACCCATCAGGGACTCTCTCTCGTTCACCTGAGCAGGTGTCCTGTGGTTCTTTATATGAAAAATGTCCTCTGTAGACTTGGACATTTGTTCCTCAATTGGTGGTGTTGTGTGGGGAGGTTTAAAGGGTGTGGCCTTGTTGGAGGGATGTCTCTGGAAGTTGGTTGTAAGAGTTTAAAGGCTTACTTCACTATCAACTCCCCCTGATTCATGCATCCGGTCAAGGGTATGAGCTCTCAGTATCCTGTTCCTGCTTCCCCAACATGATGGCCTTCTAGCCCTCCAGCCCTGTAAGCCCAAACAAATGCTGTCTTCTCTCAGTTGTCTAGACATGACACTTTAGCATGGCAAGAAAAAAGGAACTTTGTGAGGCCTTAACCTGGGGAAGACTCAATAGCTCCAGAGGAGGTCTGGATGGTTCCTCCCATGGCTCAGAACACAGGGGTCACAGCTATATCCCCAGTGCAGCTAGTTTGCAAAGGGGGGGGAGGGAAGGAGGGAGGAGAGAGAGAGAGAGAGAGAGAGAGAGAGAGAGAGAGAGAGAGAGAGAGAGAGAGAGGAGAGTTGATGAGGATGGCCTTGAACTAACTCTTAATCCCCCTGCCTCAAACTCTAAATATGGAATCACAGGCTTATGTTTCCACACCCAGACACTCTCAGTACTGGGAAGATGCTTCAGGGGCCTCTAAGGTAGAGTTGACTGAAGGGTCACTCCATTACTTTCTTAAGGGTCATTCCCCTGCTTTCTTAAGGCTCAGTTGGAGCACATTGTAAATATTCAAGAGCACAATACTATGATAGAATATTCACTGTGATTAACTACCACCAAACTAATGTACCCAGCCAGCACTTTACATAATTGGCATTTGGGGTGCGTGGTGCGCAGTGCCTACATTTAGGTTATATTAGATTTAGTTGAGAGCTTTATAAATGGTTACCCTGATTTATTTGTGGTGTGTGTGTGTGTGTGTGTGTGTGTGTGTGCGCGCGTGCATGTCATGGTCTGCTTGTGGAGGTCAGAGAACAACCTGTAAGAGTCAGGTTTCTCCTTCCAGGTCCTGGGTATCCAACTCACATTGTTAGGCTTGGTGGCAGTCACCTTATCCACTGAGCCACTTTACTGTCCCACACTTGTTGAGCATTCAGTAACTTCATAGGCTGAAGTCTACAGGTCCCTGGTAACCTCCTACCCAGCTGAGACCTTGTGCCCTGTCTGCCCCACCTCATCCCACCCCATCCCTTTCTCAGTCACAGAGAACAGAATGGTGCTCTGCATTCCATCTGGGAGAGCAGCACACTTTAGCTGGATGTGTGAGCAAGGGAGAATGGTGCTTGCCTTTCTGTGTCTGACTTATTTTTCCCACACATCATCTCCTGGGTTTATCCATGTTGTCCTACATGATAGGATTTTATTTATTCAGTGGCTAAGTCATATTCCTTTATGCAAATGGGCCATGTTTTCTTGATCTGTTCATCTGTGGTTAAGCATGTAGGCTGAGTCTAGGTCAGAGAGCAACATAGCAGTGCTGCTGCTACGGGGCTCTTGGTTTGTTTTGCTCTTATTGGTTTTAGATTATTTTATTTTCTGTGTATGGTCGGCCTGTGTGGATGCATATACACCACCTGTGTGCCTGGTATCTGAGGATTGCAGAGGAGAGCTCATCATATCCCCTGCAACTAGAGCTAGGGATGGTTGGGTGCAATCCATGTGGGTACTGGGGAACCAAGCCCAGGTTGTGTGGAAGAACAGCACTGTTCTAACTGCTGAGCCAGCTCTCCGGTCCCATCAGTCTTGTCTTGAAGGAGTGAATTCAGTCAAGAAACAGAGCGTTTGAGCAGATGCTCACTGAACAAAGCAACAGAAAAGCAGTGTAAAGCAAACCCCACCGGGGTAGGAGTTGGTGTCCCTGGGTGGGGAGCCTGTCCAGGGCGCTGTGGGTGGGCTTTACACAAGGCTTTATGAATATTTAGTGAGTGGCGTATTTATGAGGTCCCAAATCACAGTGGACTAGATCTTCCTCTCAAGGTATTTCTTCCCATAATTCCTACAAGGGGGGGGGGGGCGGGGACGGCTGTCAAAACCATAATGCTAGTGATGTCGTGACCTTGAGCCTTGAGGATGCTGAGCCTGATATAGATGAATGTCCTCCTGCCTCCCTTCTGATGACATAGGAAGGAACTACTGACCTACTTCAGCTTCAAGGATGTTTATGAACAAAGGACCTTCCATCTTTGGGGGTGGGGTGGGGGACATGGCTACTAAGATATGGGCACATTCTCCTAGGTGACCTCACATCTAAGTCTTTCTCTGAGGTGGTCGCCATCCTGAACTAGGTTATGACTCTTTAGAAGCTATCTTTTTCTCAATTCAGTCTGTTGCAGTTAGAGACACAGGATATGCAAAAGGACCGCAGCACCTTGCATGCAGTCCAGGAGGGACAGGGTTGCTTGTTAGGATCTATGCAGAGCGTGCTAAGACTTGCTTGGTGGTTTCTCTCCGAGCCCTGTCCTTTCTCTCCCTGGCCTGTATCTGATGCTCAACTGCAGTCCTTTTCCTTCTCGGCCCCAGGACTCCCGTCTACCTAGTTTAACCTTAGCATCCATGTTTAACCCATGGCTGCCTCTGACCCCAGGACAAGCTTTGCCCTGCAAGTGTCCCCAGCTTGCTCTCTCATCACCTATACCACTGTCACCGGGTCTCCCAAAGTTAATCCACTGGGAAACACCCTGCCATCCCTGAGCCCTGTGCCCCACTGCCCCTCTTGTCTAGGATGCCTCGCTCCTGGCCCAGAGAACTTCTGCTGTAAGGTGGCTGTTTGAGCTTCAGTCAGGATTCAGTCTCTGGTTCTTCTTTTTTACCATAATGACATTAGCACATGAAACCCAAAATATTTTACAGGGATTTGAGGAAATGGAAGACAAAATCTAGGGTTTTCTGGCTCACCTCTGAAGGGGTAGCAACCCCCAGGGAGAGGTGTCTTCCCTGTGCTCAATCAAAGGTGCCTCCTCCTCTCAGAAGACAAGGACACAGAGGGAACCCACAGGCCCTCCTGGCTTGCTGTAGTGCAGGACAAGTCTGTCTGCCACTCTATCAGAGCACTAGTGTAAAAGCCCTTGAGTGAGCAGACATGGTGACACATGTCTGTAATCCCAGCACTTTGAGGCTGAGGCAGGAGGATCTGAGGTTAGAGATCAGCCTGGGCTACGTAGTAAGACTCTTAGTAATTTTTCTGTCGCTGTGACAAAGCACTGTGACCAAAGGCAACTCAAGGAAGGGTTTAATTTGGCTTATGGTTTCAGGGACAGAAGAGTCCATCATGGAGGGGTAGAAGCATGTCAGCAAGTGGCAGTCATGTGAACAGGATCAGGAAGCTGAGATCACATAGGGTGACAGTACCTCATAGGCTGTAACTCAGAGCCCTCCCCCAGTGACTTACTTCCTCTAGCAGGACTGCACCTTCTTAACAGTGCCACCAAACACTTAAATATGCTGAGTTCTATTGGAGATATCTCTCATTCAAACCACCAGACTCGGTCTCAAAAACAGATGCAAAGAAGCAATTGCCTTTTTGTGTCTTCTACTGCAGTCTGAGTAGGTGACAATGAGTCTGAGGTGCGTATGAACTGTGCTGACCGTGCCTGGCTTGGGCTTTTCTTCCCACTACAGAGTTCTGCCTCCTCCAAGGAAAACATGGTGGCTTTGAGCATGAGAGGAAAGTAGACTCTGTCTACTTGGACCCCCTGGCCTACAGAGAATTTGCCTTTCTGGACATGCCGGATGGGGGTCAAGGGATCTCTTCGCAGGATGGGCCACTGCGTGTTTTAAAACAAGGTATTGCCTGTGGTTGTGGCCAGATGGAGAAATGGACTTTCTCTCCCAAGTGATCCCCTTGGGCCTTCAAGATCCTCTTGGATCTTTGGGTGGGTCCAGTCTTGGGTGCTGTGTTTTGGAGAATGGAGACCCTAGGAGTCAAGGTGGGAGGCCAAGGAATGCAGTGGTCAGGGGCCTGACAGTTTTCCTTTCCTGTTTGGGACCTGACTACTGAGAATGGCCAGTAATGAGCAGGGCTGGAGGCCCCAGGATCTGTCATCAGCTTTGATATATTCCAGGCTTCACTGCATGGCAGGCTGCTGTTTGTCAGCATGGTAACAGCCATTGAGGCTCCCCACCTACATGGCAGAGGGCTGTACCTCTAAACTGCCAATGGCAATTTGCTTTGCTCCTCAAAGCGTGTTACTTTAGGGTTGGTTTGCTTTGCTGGGTACAGGAGAGCAGTGTGCAGTAGGGGGAACTGGGCTAGAAAAGGGGAGGAGCTCAGGAGAAACCAGGACTGGCTCAAAATATGCTCTGCCATGTAAAGCAATTGCTCCCTGGGATTCTAAATCTCTAACCAGAGGATGCTGCCCCTGGCACAGTGTTAGAGGACAGGGTGATGGACACCCAGGGCTAGGGTAGATCTTTCCTGGGATAGAGTTAACTAAACTTGGGGCCTCTACTTGCAGCTGGAGTTGTGCTGCAGAAATGTGAGGCCGCAGGTCCTTTTCTCACTGCACCAAGCTGAGTCAGCCATCCTCATTGGCTAGAGTTCCCTGGGCAGTGAGGATGGTGGCAGGTCTTTGGGAGGAGTGGGCTGGTCTTTGAGCCCTCAGATTCTAGGCTAACCAGCACAGCTTCTCTCTTCAGGCAAGGACTGATGGAGACTGAATTGTATTCCACAGAAGGTTTTGAAGATGTGGCTCAGAAGTTTTGTGTCCACCCTGTAGGGTATTCAGCAATTGTTTCCTAGACCTCCATCAGCAAGGCTGTGTGCATTTAGTGTCGGTGCACAGCCCTCAGTGGGAAAGCACCATCTCAGTCCATCTTTTTGGGCTTAATTTACTAGGAACTTTTGGCTGTCCTCAGGAAAGAGAAGAGGATTATAGGGGACAGGTTCCCAGGACCCCTGCAGAGGACGTGAGCACCATAGCACAGTGCACCCTGAGCTCATCTTGTATAGGAGTGAAAGGCACAGGGAGGGAAGTGGAAGCCATGTTTGCCATGAATGCAGAGTGCTGGCCCTTTGAACATGCATTGAAAACAAAAGCATGCCAAATTGCAGTGCATGTCTGGAGAGTGCTGGCAAGGATGTGTTTGGAGACTAGTATGGCTTATGCTTGGTGATTCAGCCTTGAGAATGCCCTTTTATAGACAGTATGCCAAAGAAGAACCCAAGTGGCTTCCAGGGCAAGCCTAACACTGCACAGGTAGAGAAGGGTGGGGTCTGGGATGTCAATGTGGGCTTCCCTGTCCCCTTTCCTTTCCTGTAGAT
This sequence comes from Tokudaia tokunoshimensis, assembly GCA_036184795.1. Lineage (NCBI taxonomy): Eukaryota > Metazoa > Chordata > Mammalia > Rodentia > Muridae > Tokudaia > Tokudaia tokunoshimensis. The sequence continues at coordinate 71,741,819 of BTHU01000002.1, read as the reverse complement.
TCCCTGGTTGTTGAATATCACTCAGGGTGCCGTGTATCTCCGAGACCCTTTGAAGGAACTGATGACTGAGAGGCAGGTTGTGTGTGTGTCCTGACTGCATCTGCTCCACTTTCACAGCAACCCTGCACCTAGAGAGGAGCTTCCATCCCTTTGCGGTGTTACCTGCCCAGCAGCAGATGGCGCTGTTCTGTGTCCTGCAGAAAATCCTGTTTGATGAAGAACTCCTTAGGGCCTTGGAGCAAGTGGTAGGTGGGTAGGGGGGTTATGGATTTGGGTTTGTACCTCGTTGCTCTGAAAATATGCATAGGCTAGATCTCTCAGGACAGCTTTGGGATAATTTGAGATTAAGTTTCACCATTTCCCTTTAACCCTAAAACTTGAAGCTGCCATCAGGCAGAAAGAGATGAGTGACTTTCTTAGAGCTATAAAGATGTCCACAGGCTTGGTGCTTAAGAATATCAAAAAAATCTCTTACAGATCTAGAGGGCAGAATCCAGAGTTGCCAGTGGCAGCAGGGATAAACCCCTCTGAAAGCTCTAGAGGAGAATCCTTGTTGCCTACAGTTTCTGGTGGCTCCTGGCATTCCGTGACTGGTGGCTTATCTCTGTCATGTCTTCCCTTGTGTGTTGGGGTCTTTTCGAGACACAGAACTCATTACAGATCACCATTACTGGATATAGAGTTCTCTTACTTGAGACTCTCACCTTAATTACACCTGCAAAGACTCATTGCAAATAAGGCTTCATTCTGAGACTGCAGGTGGCCATGTATTCATCTCACAGGGAAGGGGCTGTGTGGCAGAGCCTGTCAACCTGTCCCATTTAGAACACAGACAAGATGTTTATCGCTTTGTTTTGCAACAGCCAGATTTTGAGGGACACGCCAGCTGCTCACCCTTCATCAGCTCAGGGTTTTTTTTTTTTTTTTTCTTAATGAAGCTAATACTTTGACAGTTTTCTTTTCATTGTGACTTGTTTTTAGTTTTCCTTCTTTCTATACTGCTCAAATGCTTTGGGTGTCCAGAAAAATACTCATATCATCTTCCCACTTGAAATGAAATTGTGCTGGAGAACCTAGCAAGCAGGGACAGAACTGCAGTTGTCCAAAGGGTCTACTTTGCCTTCTGGAGGATGCAGGGCTTAACCCTAGGAAGAACACAACTGTTTCAGAATCCCATGACTTTTACTTTCTAAAATAGCTCCTTCCTAGAGGGAAATGTCAGATTAGTCCCCTATGGAGAGAGTAGCAGCTGCCCTGTCAGATGTTGGGAGAGCATCTGCCTGCTGGTGAGTGTCGGGGAGCACACAGGGTACCTAGGGTATGGAACTAGTCCAGGGGCTCAGAACTGGCTCATGGGCAGTGCCGTCCCACCCCTGAGCAAACTTGTCGTAATGGATAAAGCTTCTAGGGAAGGCTGGGGACATACTAGGCTAAGCGTGTTGTTTTTAGTGTGGGAACCAGGAAGGGATGCTGCTTTTATGATCCCTTTGACAATTCGATATGTAGCCAATTGTTCCTGGTGTCTGATAAAACTCAATATCCTGGCATAGTCTGGAAGGTTCTGTCTGCCCGACGCTTCTTGCATGACTCTTCCTTTCCCTGCGGAAGGACAGTACTTGGGCACGGCTCACCTGTGTGCTTAGGAGGAAATTTAGGCTCACAGATAGCATCAAAGTTTAGAAAAGGGCTCAGTGCTCGCTTTACCTGGAGAGGGTAAAGTGCATGGAGAGTGTTGGGAAGGTACTGGTTGGGCAGAGCTCAGGCGGATTGCACTTCAACGAGTTCTGGCTTTATCATCTTCTCTTTCTATATTATAGTGTGACGATGTGGCTGGTGGCCTCTGGTCCTCACAGGCTATATTGGCAATGGAGGAGCTGACAGGCAATCAGCAGCAGGACCTCACAGCCTTCCTGAAACTGGTGGGATACAGGGTTCAGGGAGAGCGTCCTGGCCCACGGGATGAGGTCGGCAACCAGAAGCTCTTTGCAACAGCCTACTTCCTGGTCAGCGCACTAGCAGGTATGGAAACCAAAAGGAGGAGCAGGGCAATGTTTGCCAGAGCTGGGAAATGGTGTTGCTTTCTGCTTCTGGACAGAGCAACAGTGATGACTGAAGGTTTGGGACAGTTTTCTCCTTTTCACTCCAGGGGGTAAGATGTGGAAGGCTAATAAAGAATCCTGTCACACTCTGAGCCTCCACTTTAAGGGTGTGTTACTGTGGGAGGACTACCTTCTGGTCCTCTCACTGGAAGTTACTTTCAAAATACAGCCAGTGACCCACAGCAGGGTCCAGACAGTGTGTGTGGCAGACACTTTCCTCTGGCAGCTGTTTGTCCTGATCCTCTCCTTCCTCTTTGTACTCATGGCCCACCCCATGGCACTCTCAGGCTTCATGTGCTGTGTGATGCACATGTCCAGGAGGCAGGCTAGGGCTGGGCTTCTGCATGGGTCTTGAAATGGCTTCCAAGCGGGAGTGGGTTTCAGTTACTGTCAAGAGGAGCCTGCCATGCAGAGGCCTGGTGGTGTCCCGTGTGAAACAGCTCTAGCTACATCTCATCTCTGTAGACCTAGCTTCCCTCCAACACAAGCTACTAGGCACTGGGTTCCTGATACAGTGGCTTTCTCTCAACTACAGAGATAAAGGGCCAGGGAACCTTCAGTGTTTAAAGAATATTTCAGCTTGATATTCTGATGGATATACCTGTGTCTTGCTCTAAATCACAGATAAAGGCTTTGAATAGTTGAATGGAACCAGATACAACACCTAGGCTCTGTGAAATTCTACCTAGGAACTGGGTCCAACATTAACAGTGAGCATGCTTGAGTATAGACTTTCTGTTAGGCTGTAGGCCAAACTCCGATAGCTGGTGAGAAGTCTTCTCATATACTCTATACTACTCAAACATTTCTATGTAGAATAGCCCATGGCTGACACTGACCACACCACAGTCCCATTCTTCCTGACCTAGACACAGCTCTGCAGTGAGCAGAGGCGGCCCCACAAGGAGCTCTAACACAAAACTTATTTCCGTTTGGAAGCTGGATGCAGGGAAAGCTTTAGGTGTAGCCAGTGTCTACATCAACCCTGCCTTTTTCCTTCTAAGCTCTGGTCTCGTTACGGCTGCCGCAGCAGACAATGGCTCATTTAAAGCTCTTAGTATCCTGGTGAATCCTAGGGAAAGTTCTTTTGGGCCCTGACAGTGGCTTTATCCTGTTAGCTGCTTCCAGCTCTTCAGTCTCTGGTCATCTGGAAAGCTTCCTCTGGCTGTGTGATGGCAAGCAAATCCCAGCTTTCACCATAGAACCTCACTTGTAATTGAACAGACTCACTGGGCAGACTTACACCATCTTTCAGGCAGTTAGCAGAGGGCACAGCATGCCTGGCCTATGACAAGCATCAGGGTGAGAGCTATCTTTGTGCTATGCTCACAGTTCTGGGTAAGCATCTCTAGGGATAAGGGATGAGGCAAGAGGCAATCTGGAAGGTGAAGGGGGTGAACTGTGGGTGTGATAGTGCTTGGCTGACACAATGTACCCTTCTCAGCCCTGTGCTTTCTATTCTCATCTTCTTGGAGTAGGGTGAGGGCCTCCTTTGGAACACAGGAAACTCAAAGCTTTGGTAAGGTAGGTGCATGACTGCATTGGAAGGCTGTGTTGGCATTCTCTGGTGGGATTACCTACAGGCTGTCTCTTCCCTCATGTCCTTTTGTCTTTTCTGGATCACAGCCTCAGTGACATGTCATCTATAAGACAACTAATAGATGCAGGCGGTCATGAGTTTGTGAGTGGTCACAATGCTATATGACTTAGCTGCTCCAAGGGGAGTTCTGTTTTACACTGGGAGATATTTAATAGAGGCTTGCATGGCACGGATTTCCATTTCCTCTGACAGGGCCCTCTGGTGTAGCTCCAGCCTCTCACGATGCTGCCTCAGCTTTGTTGTGTCACTGACTACTCCTCTTGGAGCTTTCTTTTCCAAAGGGACTGGTGGCATGAAGGAACTCTTCATGTTTGTGCAGTGGCCTGACATGTGCTCCTAAATACTCCTCAGTAGTGGGTCAAATGAGAAGAACAAACAGGATCCAGAGGTACACCTAGAGTATTTTGTGTGTTTTCACACATGCCTATAATTCCAATACAGGGGAGAAGCAGAATCATTGCACATCCAAGGTTATTCTGGCTTTCATAGCAAGATTATGCCCCAGAAAATCAGAAATAAAACATTGTAGCCTGGTTACCTAGAAGGGCTCTAACCATTCCATCAGAGATTTTTGAGCTAATTATCCTTTCCAAGAATCCATGCCTTTCTGACTAGCAAATTCAACGTCAGCGAACATCCTCTAGTGACTGGATTCCCAGGAGATCCCACGGAGAACCAGCCCTGCCTTCAAGTGTGACTACACTCATTTTTGAGACAGTTTGTGTAGCTCTGGCTGACCTAGAATACACAGAGATTGCATTTCTGCCTCCCAAGTACTGGGATTAAGGGGGTGCTACCACACCTGGCCTGACTTCACATTTACTTTTTCTAACTGGTAGTAGCAAGCTACTGAAATATAAACAAGGCATCACCTAGGTAGGGCTGGCTGCAATGCTTCCCTTGTAACACTAGGGCTCACTGCATAGCTAGCTCAAGCTGGTCCTTTTGCCAAGCCCCCTCAAATCATGAGATTACAAGCATGTATCACTGTGTCTGGCTTCCACAAACTTGTTTTTGACAGTGAAATTGACCAGAATGCATGTCTTCTACAGAAATGCCTGATAATGCCACAGTTTTCCTGGGGACTTGCTGCAAACTCCATGTTGTTTCTTCACTGTGCCATTTGGTAAGGAACCTTTGGATGGGACAGTGGGGTGGAAAGGAATGAGAATGAGGGATAGGTGCTATCCAGCTGGTAAAAGCTCTAGTTTCTCAGCTTGAGACAGTGTAAGAAGGTGTCATCACTAACACATGGGTGCTGTGGGAGGTCTGAGGTCCAAAGCAGTGTTTGGTCAAGGAACTGGCTAGCAAAGAGGATTGGTCTACAGATTCCAAATAATGGCCTTTCCTGGTTTGGAGACTTTTGGCATAGCTTGACATTGCCAGGCCCAGCAACCTATTGTTGATCACTGTAGTTCTGTGGAATGATTTGAAGCTGCTTTGTGTCACATTTGCCAGGAAGAACGTAAGGCTGCTTTTTCTGGAGGAGACATAGCTTCTTCCACTCTCTTAAAGTATAGCTTGGAGCTCTCTAGAAATGTCACTGCAAAAGCAAGTGATCAGTAATTTGTCTAGCCCCAGAGTGGAGCTGAGTTCTCAAATTAGAGAGAGGGAAGGTAGTAGAGGAACCAGCAACAGGCTATCCCATTACCCAGCTATTCTCACACAACCTGTGTTTGGGGAAAGGCATACCCGGGTCACTTATTTTAAGTTCAGGGCCCACTGCTATCCCACAGAATTAAGCTGGCCATGCATAGGCTGCCTAGACAGGATCTACTTATGTTCTGTATGTCCTCTGGGAACACCAAACCATATAGGTTGTCTTGGATGTTGTTCTGTATGGAGGATGTATCAGAAGCTAAGACCACTAGGTACTGATCACGCAGCTGGCCAGATGCCATCTGAACTGACCACAGATGCTGTGTCCTAAGGGACACTAAACTATTTAGAGGCATGCCAGCCTATCGGAGAGGAGCTGAGGGTGATGGCTGCTAGTCTGACTATAGAAATGATGCAATTGTCCTAATTGTATGCAGAGATGAGCAAAACAGCTCTGTTCTTCCTAGCAGCAGTGAGTGCTCAGCACTTCCAGTCTGTTTCTTGAGTATTTAGGGAACAGTTAAAGCTCTTCAGGAAGTATATAAAGAAGAAACTTGTGCTAAGGGAACCAGGCACTAATGAGCTCACGCTACAGTCAGCGCGGGTTCTGACCTCGGCTGCTGTTCCATGACCAGTCGGGAACCAGACTTGGAGTTCCAAAATGGATGGACATAGCCTCCAAAATGGATGTGCCTTTTCACTGGCTGCCTCCAGATGCACCTGTCTTTGGAGGCTGCTCAACAAAGACAAATCATGTTTCTTTAAAAGATCTTCCTAGGTGCCCTTAGGCAATCCAGGTAATGCGTATAGACAGCCTGCCGTTCTCTTAAAAGAACCAGGCTCCTGCAGGCATGGAATATTATATACTTCTTCAAGTGACTGACTTAAAAGAGGACGCCCAATCTATCTGCACTTCTGTTTGAAAGCCCAGGTAACTCTGAAGAGTCTTCCTGATGGGTTTTGGGTGAAGAGTCAGATATGCTAACCATTTACTGTGAACTGGCAGAAAAATCAGTAGAAAAATTTAGAAAAAATTCCAAGTCAGGAATTGCAAAGGTAAAGGTTCTTGGAGCTGAAAACACAATTAACAAATGACAGTACCTATACTTGAGTTCCTTCAAATATTCAAGAAATTCTAATATGCTGTTTACATTAATAAGCGAAACAACCAGAAGATGGCCGAATGGTGGTGGTAGTGTGTGCATGCGTGCCCACCCGCCACAGAGCGAAGGAAAAAAATCTTATATTTTGCAGAACTCTTGAAATTAGAAAAAAAAAGTGGCTGGCACTCTAAACAATGAGGGGGGCACCTACTGTCTGTACCTCCACCAAGCCTGACACTACCCTGGGAAGAAGAAAATGGCAGCAGACACCCTCATCTTGTAAGCCTGCAACTGTAACTGCAGAAGCCAGAGTACTCATAGCGTTATGTCTACTCTAAAGAACTAGCTCAGGACTCTAAAGAGAGTGGATGCCTGAGCTGGGCCTCCCATAATCAGCAGGATTATGTGGTCCCGTGCCCACATTAGGTGGAAGCAGTGCTGTCAGAATTCTGCCACTTCCAGCTCAGAAGTACCACAGCCATATGCACGGGAGCAGATGTCCTCACAACCTTTTAGCTGTGGGATTGTAGCTGCAGTCTAAAACCCCAGCCTCACTTGCACCTGTCTACTCGGAACTCACCAAAATTCCAGGATCCTACTGCCAGTGACATCTGTACCCACCCACAGTGGGAACTAGGGAACTTTTTCTGTCTACAGTCTCAGCTCCACTCAGGCTTGTAGTTCAGAACACAGCCTAGGACCGCAGACATCAAAGGGCAAGCCTACGTACTACTCATATTAACCTTGTAGCACAAAGAGAATTTCTCCCCTGTGCACTGCCCCTCCAAGCATGGAAACCAGAACTACTGAGATAGCCCAAGGGGCTTGTCTTCCATAGTCCACAGACTGGGTTAGGGCTGTTGGTACTCAGTAAAACTTGTGCTAATCTCTTGGGTTGTGGAGAAGGTACTGTCTGGATGTCACACCTCCATAAAAGTCGCTAAACCCAACAACTTTACTTACCCCACGGACTAGGGAAGCGCTCTTTCAGGTTTCAAGTCCTTAAATCCGATGGCTGTCAGAAGTGTTTATCTGGCAAGACCTGGGGAATGGGTCTGGTTCTATCCTGTGGCTCAAGAATTGTGGGTATTGGTGCTATAGACCCAAGTATCTCACACAACTCTGAGTGTGATCTATGCTTACCTGCACAGACCCAGGGATAACTCTGCACCTCATACCAACGACTCCATAGCAGCTGAATACACTCTTAGAAACCAATGCTTACTGCAAAGCCCTACCTCAAGAAACCACTGTAGACAGGATAATTGATGTTCTCGTAGACCCTCATGATAGGAACCAAATAAGGTACCCCAAGGGGCTACTCATTTGAGCTCACATGTAACTAAAACCTGAACATCTATCCAACTGACATCTAAACAAACAAAAATTCCTACAGAAAATGCCTCAAAATATTGGATGTTCCAATGCTGCACGGGACACACAGAACAAGTGATCCCAAGGAAATGTAATGAGATCCAAGAGAATAGAAACAAAATAATACAAAGAGGCAAGAAAAAGCAATTCAGGATATAAATAAGAAATTTAGAGTTAGAAATCTTAGTTAAAAAAAATCAAAAACTCAAAATCTGGAGTTCACATATCCAGGCAAGGAAATAACATACACAAGGCTCTGACATATGGCTATAAGCACCCCAAGGACAGCAGAACTTAAGGATAATGTGTCCAGTTACCTCAGGAATACAAGGGGACTGGTTAGTTTCATGAAATAAAAGCTGAAAAATTCTCAAATCTTTAAAGACCCACAGACATCTACACACAAGAAACTTAAACCCCCAACTAAACTAATAAGTGGAATGTGCCCTCACTAGACATATTATAGTCAACACATCAAAATTACAAAGAATCGGAGAAAAGGAAAAGCAAAACAAGTCCCCAGGAATCCATGGACTCGAGGAGACAGCATGGCACACTCTAAACACTGACAGAAGTAACTGTCAGCCAGGACACCTCAGCCTTTAAAAGTGAAGAGGACAAAGATGATCTTGCACAAGCAGAAACCCAGGGAATTCACAACCACTGCACCAGCCCTTTAAGAAATCCTAACAGAAGCAGACACTACCCTAGAAAGATTAGCTGCCATTTTGCCATTACCAAAGTATGTGACTATATAAAACCCACTAGCAATACAGAAACACAAAAGGAAGGAGTAACACTCAAACCTCAGCATGACAGGGCATTACCAAACCACGAAAGTAAGTGATGAGTGAACAAAAACTGTACAAAACAAGGAAAATACAATGACCTGGAATGTAAATGAATTAAACTCACCAACCAATAGACAGACTGACTGAATGAATTAAAAAGAAAAAAAAACAGTAAGAAAGAGCTGGGCATGGTGTAATCCTAGAAACTGGGAAGAGGAAGCATCTTCAGACACACAGAAAGCTTCAAGGGCAAGCTGGGTTGCATGAGACTCTACCTTAAAAAACAACCAACCAACCTACCTCCTATACTCAATGATATGCTGCCCACAGACCCAAGATATCCATTACTAATGCATGTATATTAAAAGGGGCTGTAAAAAAAAAAAAGCACTCAAATGGAAACCAAAAGCAAGCTGAAAAGTGGACTTTAAATACAAACTCCGGAGAGAATACAGCCACTACAGAGTCACAAATAGATCAGTTCAGCAGCAGATGCAGAAGGGAGAATATATATGGATCCAACATTGCCATTTCAACGGCCAAAACAACTATAGACATGAAAGCAGAGGGTGAAGACAGTTACAGTTAGGGACTTCCCTATGTCCACTATGAGCAGCAACAGCTAGACACAATTAAATACCTGAGTCTCAAAACCTGCATGTATCAGTTCCAGGCAGCTTCACTACCAGCAGCAGAAAACTCATTCTTACTAGAGCATGTTAGGCCACAAGTAAGTCTCAGTGCTTTTTCTTTTCTTTCTTTGAACTCTAATGATTATAAGAGTTGGTTCAGTATAAAAAGCAAGAAAAACCACTTATCCACATTCCATCCACCCCAGCCAAGACACATTAAATCCTATTACATCAAGAATAAGAGAGGACAGACAACAGACTACATAGAGGCTGTGAACTAAAGTCAGTGAGAGGTGCTTAGGCTTCTTACTGTGGTGCAAAGGATCTGATGAAGACAAGGTACTGTCAGGCTCCACAGGGCTGCCAGATATTGAGGTATAACTAAAACAATTTTGAGGGACAAATAAGATGTTCTTATTCTGTGGGTGAGCTTTTAGGAATGACTGTCTTGACAAGAAGGAAGTTTGAGGAAGCCTTTCTATCAAGGCCCCACTAGGTCTTCATAACCTGTCCCACCCTCCTCTAAGGTAAAAGTCTGCTCACAGGCAGCATGCAATCTTTATGGTTGATGTGCAGACGTTCTTCAGGAGCCTTAATGTCTGTGCCCTAACCACATGCTGCATCACCCATGCTCAGTTTTAATTTCAGTAGACCTTCATTATTGTTCTAAAGTCTGCATCAGCGACCCCTGCACCCCTAACCAATTCAAAGGTGAACTTTTCTGTTAGTTTTTCTTTACTATTTTTTTTTAAAGATTTATTTATTTTACATATATGACTACACTTCGCTATCTTCAGACACACCAGAAGAGGGCATCAGATCCCATTACAGATGGCTGTGAGCCACCATATGGTGGCTGAGAATTGAACTCAGGACCTCTGGAAGAGCAGTCAGTGCTCTTAACTGCTGAGCCATCTCTCCAGCCCCCCAAGGCAATGCTTTTGTTTTTGTTTTTTGTTTTATTTTGTTTTTCGAGACAGGGTTTCTCTGTGTAGCCCTGGCTGTCCTGGAACTCACTCTATAGACCAGGCTGGCCTCGAACTCAGATATCTGCCTGCCTCTGCCTCCCAAGTGCTGGAATTAAAGGCATGCACCACCACTGCTCGGCTCTAAGGCAACTCTTATAAGGACAACATTTAATTGGGGCTAGCTTAAAGTTTAGAGGTCCAGTCTATTAGCATCAAGGCAGGAAGCGTGGCAGCATCCAGGCAGGTACGGCACTGGAGGAGCTGAGAGTTCTACATCTTGTTCTAAAGGCAAAGAGAAGATTGTCTCATGGGCGGCTAGGAGGAGGGTCTCAAAACCCACCTCCACAATGATACATTTCCTTCAACTAGGCCTCACCTCCTAACAGTACTACTCCCTGGGCCAAGCATATTCAAACAACCACACTAGGTATGTGATAATTTATTTCTCCACCCATGAAATGAGTCAATTCAAGGCAGATTTTAAAACATATATACACGTGGACTTTTTGGGAAAGTATTCTTGGGTGAGTTCACTTGCCCTAAGGACCAAGGTGAGGGAAGTCACCATGGAATGGAGGAAGGGGTATGGGGAGGGAAAGAGAGAAAGAGCATATGAACACAGAAGAGAAGGAGAGAGGAGAAACAGACCAAAAAGTCTGGATTATATAGGGAGGAGCCTCTGTGGAAAGGACAGCCTAGACCCCGAGCTAGAAAATTCAGGGTTGGGGGCAGGGAATGCAGATAGGGACTGAGGGATGCTGGGAGAACCTGGAGCAGGTCTGCTTTGGTATGTGAAATATGCACCACAGGCCCTTGTCCTAGGGCATGAAACCAAACAGTATGGTTGAGGAGAAGGTTTTTATTGTAGATATGAGAATTCAGCCACAGGCATCTGGAACAGTCTAGAGCAAAGAGAGAAAGTAGTGAACTGAACAGGGCCAGTCAAAAAGGATCGGCCTGTGAGAAGGGGCGGGACCATGAGAAGAGGCGGAGCCGAGAGAAAAGGAGGCGAGACGGGGGAGCGGAGAGGGGGAAGGGGGGGAAGGTTGGGGAAGCAAGGGAGGAAGAGAAGAATGCAAGAGAGTAAAAGGGTAAAAGTGCAGGGTTAAATAGAAATGAGAAAGTTGGGGAAGGGAAGCTGGCTGAGGCGGAGGGCTGGAGAGATTTAGAGTAGGAGACAGGTGCGAAAAGCCAGGAAGAGCCTTGGGACTGAGTGAGCCTGGAGACCTAGGGTGTGCTTTGGCATGCTAATAGACACCACAGTTAACTTGTCCTGGGTTTGAGACCTGATGTTCCAGCCTTTGCGTTGATAAGGGGTGACTGAATCTCTTCTGTAAATGCTTACAGAGGATGTGGTCAAAGGTAAGGAAGGGAGACTTTACTATTTTCTTTTTTTATGTGATGAGTATGATGTCTGTCTCTGTGTGTGTGTGTGTGTGTGTGTGTGTGTCTATCATATACCTGACTCCCTTGGCAGTCAGATCCTTTGGATATGTGTACTGGGAACCGAATCTGGTCCTCTTCAAGAACAAAGTGTGCTTAACTGCAGAGCTATCTTTCCAGCCCCATGGGCTAATTTCTGAAAAAAGTTTTAAAGTCAATGACTACAAATGAGTCATTGTATGTAAGACACTAATAACTGGATCTTTTTGAGCACCTATGTACTAAATAAAGCTTTTGTACTTCCACTTTTAGCTCTACATTAAATCAAAGGGCCAAAATAATTTCTAACTGAAAAAAGAAATCGATGTTCCTACACTGAAAAATCTTATTTTTACAGCAGTTTAGCCTGGAAGAGATTTTTTTGTCTGTCATAAAAACTTGAAAATGATGGAGATGCTAGTCATTGCCACAATAATACATGGCTATTACTTTATTGCTTCTATTGAAGAGTTAATTCATGCATATTTGTTCCTTTAAAAATACTCATTGGAAATCATTATTACTCCTGAAGACAGACACTCTAGTACTCATTCTTCTTGTAAAAAATGTAGCAATGACCATGCTCATCTTTCCTTCTTTGCTAACCCACCTATCCACACACACCCATCATTTCACTGGCTAGCCCATGACCTCACAGTATTTCCACACGCTATGACAAGGTCCACTTTTAGCACAGAAAGAATGAATAGTATGTATCTTTTTAGATCACAAGGAGTAAAACTTCAAAAAGAACCCAGAAATTATAAAAGTCCATGTTCCTAGTGACTAAGAGGTAACTGGAGAAACCCTAGAAACAAAGGAAAGAAACACAACAAAGCACAATATAGTAAACGGAGCAGTAAAGAAGTTCAGAACAGTGAACACGCACACCAGACAACAGAGATGAGCCAACTGCCTGCTGCACCTCGAGGACGACGTAGAAAAAGCAAGGATCACGGCAGAAAGCCACATGCCTTTAATCACGGCACTTGGGAAGCAGAGGTATCTGTGCTCTCCAGGCTAGCCTAGTCTGTATACTGAGTTCCAGTACAGTCAGGGCTAAATAATGAGAGACTCTTTCTCAGCAAAACAAAAAACCCACAAAAGATCAACAAAACAATTGGTGTTTTAAAAGGAAAACAAAATTGTCAAAACAAATTATCCTCAGGGTAGGCTGTGTGGGGGTGGAAGTTGGGTAAAGACTTAGAACCAGAGATGAAAGATAACATTGCCTACACCACAGAAACAGGATCACAAGGAATGACTGCAACAACCACAGTGCTACAAAACTGGAAAACCTACATCAGAACAGACACATTTAGCTCAGCTGACTGAACCAAGAGAAATATGAAATACTAATAGGCTAATAATGAGTTGGGAAGAATAAGGAAAATTCCCATCTAAAGATAGTCCAGGACTAAGGCGACTTTACTACAAAAACAATGAACAAAGAACTAATTCCAATGCTGCTTCCATTGTTTAGAAGTTAAAATTGGAGGAACGCCACAAAATGCATTATCTGGATACCCAGAGGAGAAACAAAAGACAACAGCAGGCTCACATACAAAATTCCCAATAAAATAGTACCAATTGAACTCAATAACATATTAAAATATATAATATACCATGAGTGTTTCCAAGTAACCTTCAGACAAGAGATTCATCTGGAAAAGACTATAAACTCAAAGGCTATACACCGTAAAAACAATTTAAAAATGAGCTAAATCGAAATGGATGCTTCTCAAGACACATAGATGGCAGGTAAAGACATGAAAAGTCTCCCTCCCTCCCCAACCCCCCTCTCGGATCAACATGGAAACACAAGTCAAAGTTGCATCAAAGTAGCAAGTCACCATCAATAAAATAACTACCATCAGGATGATGTAAGAAATGCTAGAGGCTGTAGAAAAGGAAAAGTCTCACATACTACTGGAGAGCATGTAATGCCATTACAGAAAGTAGAATGGAGGGTCCTCCAGGCACTAAAAATTGGTGAAATTGCTGAAAGTTTCTAGGAGAGGAAATTATTACATCAAGAACAGATGCACATTCTCCTGTTTGTTGAGCCTATTCACAAAGTTAAAGTGTGACAATTACCCAGATGCTCCTTAGTGGATGAGAGACAAAGAGCATGCAAATAAATGCACAGTATATACTTGTGAGAAAGGAAATCCTGTTATTTATTGGCAGCAACATGGCTGGAGCTGGAGTTCATTATTAAATGTAACAGGCCAGAAACAGGATAAATGCTCTCCTGCAGCTATGGAGATACTAAGTCAATGTCTTGGAAAAGCAGAGTAGAATCATGACCCACCAAAGTCCACAAGCAGTGGGGAGGGATGACACTTCTGGGTCTTCCTTAACACAGTGGTGATAGGTTAAAACCACCTGCATTTCAAAATAACTAAAGGAGTATAGAGAGCTCAACACAAAATGGTATGTGAAGACGAAAATTCTCATTGCCATGATTTATTACTATAGATTCTATACATGTACTGAATTACCATAACGTATCCCATAAAAATGTACACGTTATCAGTGGAGGCAGATAACCCCTCAGATATGGTGGAGGATAGGCACATGCTGATCTTTCTAACTTACTGGGCTAATGGATCTAGGTGTAAGTGTGTGGATTCAGGACTACAGGTAAGGAAGAGAAAAACAGGCCTACAGACTTAACATGATGGAACATGTATCTTCCATGTTCCATCTAATGGTTTTCCTGTTCTGTTTGGGATTTTCTTTAGAAGATACTTAACTTGGGATTTTCTGGGTCATTTTGAAGGGAATTTGTTTGTCATTTCAGCTCCATGCTCTGTCTGATGACAGCGTGTGTGATTTTCAAGACCCCACCTTGGCTCCTCTGAGAGACGCAGAGAGGTTTGGCATCGTGCAGCGTTTGTTTGCCTCTGCCAACATTGCCCTGGAGAGGATGCAGTTTTCTGCGAAAGTCACCATCCTGAAGGACTCTTGTGTCTTCCCGCTAATTCTTCTTATCACTCTAAGTGGGCTTTGCACTCTGAGCAAAGAGCACGAGGAACATCTTTGTCAGTCAGAAGGATTTGCTACTACTGGCCAAGACTAGCTACATTTCAGGATTAAGAAAATACTTTGGGAATTTAAGTCCAAGCAGGTTAAGTCTATCAGTGAATTCCAGTACACATCAGGGGTGGAGTCTTTCCATACTGTGGTGGCTGCAAGCATTGTAAATGGGTTATTTTCAAATCAGAGGCCTACTGTGCCGACACCTGAGTTAACTGAGGGAAGAACCACTTGTCGCTTTATTTTCCACTCATGTCTGACATACAAAACCAGAAGAGTCTCAGATTTTATTTCAAAGTTCATCTTAAGCTGTGAATGCTACAGGGATTTTCCTTCCCATCCTTCAGACATGCTATACACTACTGGGTGACTGGAAAACTAGAAATGCTACTTGAGTATATAAAACAAAGTAAGAACATCTAATTTGACCCACCTCAACATGAGAATTTAAATATATTCCTCTTATTTGACTTTGTTATGATTGGATGTCTGGGGCAATTCCAGTGCCTTCTTGGAATTGGTCACATGTTGCAATTTCTATCATAAGCAATTCTGAACTATGTGTAGTTGGCTGTTCATTAAGTTTTGATGTCCTTCTGCTTCAGCAGGTTTGGACAGTTTCCTCAAGCCTCCTGATTCCTGAGAGCATCTGTTACTTTTGATCAACCCCAATGCCCCATGGGTAGCAGCAGCAGTGAAATATATGTTAGCATATAGTTTTCACCTCCACTTCATTCATGTGGCACCTTCAGATTATAAGGAAGAGTAACAAAGATAAAGCAAACCATCTCTATTAAAAATGAGATTCAACCTTATGCAAGCTTCCTATTACAGGGGTTATAAAGTTACAAACCAGCATCACTGCTCATGAACCATTAATTAGGAAGGAAATGCATGTGTACTTGTGCTGTGTTGGTGGTGCCTTATCTTTTGCCTATTTCTGACATCAGGCATGAAGAGAGCAAGCTATGAACAGAACATGTGATATGAATCTAGAGGTAGAATAACATGTACATGGGGATGCATGTCAAAATTCAGGAGGAACCCAGCAGTGGCTCATCATAATGCACAGATCTGGAGACTGGTACGAGAGGCAAAGCATGTTCTGTCTCCAGCTTTGCATTCTAGCTAGAGTTTTGTATTATCCTTCTAATTAAGGAAAAAAGAACTCTGAAGATGGATCATGTGATAGAAAATGAATAGAAAAGGGACTGGGGAGCCTGTTCAGTGGGTATGTGCTTGTTGTACAAGCATGAAAACCTACACTGGGTCTTCTGCACCCATGGAGAAAGCCAAGCATCACGACCACATCTGCACGACCAGCACTGGAAGGCCGAGACATGGCAATGTGTGGGTTTGCTGGCTTACCAGAGAGCTTCAGCTGCAGTCAGAAAACCTATCTGGAAAAATAAAAAATAAGCCTAGAAAGCATAGAGGAAGATACCTCTAGCCTCTATGTGCATATGTGGGCACACACAAATAATAAAAATAAACCATGCTTCCAGAGACATCAGAAGGATTCTGAAGTCTTTCTTTAGTAGCATGCTCTTGAATGTGAGGTATGGAATCCTAAAAACCAGCATGGGAGAATTATAAAGGGCTTCTGGAAAGGCTTCCTGTAGACAAAGCCACATTTTAATGAGTCCCTGCCTTCTTCCTGCAGGTCCAGTGTAAAATGTAACCAACAGGTATGTTTGATGTAACACACGGTTTCTCTTTCCTGGACACATGGGAAGTAGCTATAGTGACTCATGCTGTCTAAACAGAGTCTCTGTTTCTTGACTCTGTATTTTAATCTTGCCAATTTCGAGAACCTTTACTACAAAAGGCACCAACAAACCTCGGCTGGGATAGAAACAAAAGCAGAGGGAAGCCCTGCTGGAAAGTAGAGACTGGTGAAAATTTATTTAGTTGGAAAAAAAACTTAAAAAAAAAAATCACTTAAACCAAAGTTAATTTGATATCCTGCAGTTTTATCTCTCTTAGGTCTACCTATAAACAAAACACTTCAAATTTCTCAACAGCAAATAAATATTTCTTTATATACACAAAAGTATTTTACCAGGAATGTGTAATTTCACAAATTGAACATTGCAATAATTTTAAGCTGTATCTGGAGATATGTTCTAAGATTTATAGTGAATTTCTGAAGTCAGTCCATACTGTATTATAGGAAATTAAGAGACCCAAGGACAGTGGCGACGGCTCTCTTTGCAGACACTAGGAATACTATGAAAGCAGGGATGCTTGACTTTTACTTTGAAACCTTTTCACCATCAAGTTATTAAAGCAGCTTGGCCAATTTTGACTTTTATAAGCATTTTGTCTTCTATTGAAAACTCCTTAGTCACTTCAGACGGTGCTGTTTAAAAAAGAAGTATGTGTTTCTGTTAGATCCTAACAGGAGGGAAGGTGTACAACTATGAACTGGGTGGGTGGGGGCTGACATTTCCCACAGCAAGTCACTCACATCCAATGCTACTGTGGGCAATTCAAAGTAACTTGCAGACATTTTCACTTGTTGCTGAACATAGTGCTGACTAATATTATGTCAACTTGTCACAGACATCTGAAGAGGGAACCCCAACTCAGAAAATGCCTCTGTAAGATTGGGCTGTAGGCGAGCCTGTAGAGCATTATCTTAATTACTGATTGATGGGGGAGGACTCAGCCCTTTATGGGCAGTTATCCCAGGCTGGTGGTCCTGGTTTCTACAAGAAGGTAGGTTGAGCAAGCCATGTAATCAAGATAGAAAGCAGCACTTCATGGCCTCTGCATCAGCTCTTGCCTCAGGTTCCTGCCCTGTGTGAGTTCTTATCCTAGCTGATGATGAACTGTGACATGGAAATGAAAGTCAAAAAAACTCTTTCATTACCAAGTTGCTTTGGTCATGGTGTTTCTCACAGAAATAGCAGCTATTGCTCATTCTTTTGTAAGAAATCAGTGTTATGGAAGAAACAGGAACCAGCATCAGTTCTTTTAAGATGACATACAGTGAAATTTGCATTTCATGTTCAGATGTGTATGAGGTGATGTAACAGAACCATGAAATAACATTAATGTCATAAAGGATTTACTAATGAACTTGCTTAGAAGATATTAAGTTACACAAAGTAGGACTTAGCTAAGGGAGCAATGTCTCCACAGAACTCGAAAATAAGCAGTGTGCTAATCAGGCTTGTCAGGAACAACAGAGAAAGTTTGTTCCTCAAACACAACTGAAGTTTAAAACTGTTGAGCCTGTTTACCAAGACTGAGTAGCCTGTTAAGTCTATTCCCATATCAGAACAATTGTCTCTAAAGTGGCTCAAGGGAGTGGTACAGGGTGATGACCATCATATAGTCCTAATCTGCATTAAGTTTCTGTCCCTTTATCAGGGAAAGCATAATTCTGCAGAGTGGGCAAGATGACCCTGGGAAACAAGAAGCCAACAGGTCAACACTGTCGTGTCTTTGCTAAGTCTCCCGTCTCCCCCCACCCCACCCCCTCACCCGCTCTGCAGCCAGGACATGAAAGAGAGTTAAGGACAGCAGTACACATGTAATGTATATAGATCTAAGGTTTGTATACACTGGTAAAGCTTTGTCTGAGGCTGCGTCCTCTTTGTGATTAACAAGAACCAGACACGTTATTATTAAAGTTTTTCTTCTATTCATTTTGATGCGCTCAGACTGATTTCTCACTGGAAAGTCATGTCTGTTCTTTAAGAGGACAGCATGAAACTGGTTCTGCCAGAAAGACTAAAGGATTTCTCACTTGGACTATGCTTACTAGCAGCATTACCACTAACCAGCTCTCTTATATATATAGGTGCTTATTAAGCTTCACATTATGGGTAAAATCCAGGTTGTAGTGTCAATTTTAGGCACAAGAATAAAAAGGGAAGCTTCAGAGTGCTAAGATCAGTCTACTCTGGTCTAAGTATGCCAGGGGATTTCAATTGCCTTTGATTAGTGAATGGCCTGATTAGCAAGGGACGTGGAACAGGATTCTAATGGGGCTCCTAGATTAGGACCACTGAGACAGGCCAGTTTGCCTTCCAGACTGCAGCTACATCACGGAGCCCTCTTCACCCTGGGGATGGATTCCTGAACAGTTCACCATCTGCTATTTCACCTCAGAATAAGGTGACTTTACAGGAACTGAAGGAGAAACAACCTCAGGTAGAGAACACATTTAATGAGTAGTCAGTCTCAAAGCCTTATTACCACAGCACAATCAGTTTTTAAGATGTCCTCAGAGTTTAAGATGAAGACAAGTGTTGCCTTAGCTCTACTTAACATATGGAAGGTGACAGGGGAGTAAATGGTGTCAAAAGCAGTCAGCAGTAGGATCTTAGTCATCAGAAGCAGCGCAACGCTTTTACCTTTATCACACAAGACGACTTTTAAGACATTCCTGTAGTGTTTGCCTAAGTGGTTCGGACCAGTTGTTCTTACCTTAGAAAAGAGAACATCAAGCTCTCACTGTTTCCTCCACTGTGTAAGCTCTGGCTACCCCACAACTCCCTCTGTAGACCAGGCTGGCCTTGAACTCAGAGCTCCACCTCCTCTGCCTCCCACATGCTGGGATCAAAGGTGTGCACCACTCTCGCCCCTCCATTCTCTCACTTTTTAGTCCACTAAGGATGTGTGATTTTTTGAGGTTTTCAAAAGTCACTCCAGGATTCAAAGTAATGAGATGGAAATATGATAAATATTTTTAAAAGAATATAACATTAAAAGCTAAAACAAAAATACAATTTAAAAATAACCTTACCTTAAAAAACTAGAGAAGTATCTTCTTCAGATGTATCACATATACTTATAAAAAGACCAATATGATGCTGAATTTTTCATCAAATGTATTCTTAAAAAAATCTATGTATATTTAGTTATATACAATAATCTCAATATTTAAAATACTAAATTTCTCCCAAGAACTCCAAATACATTACAGATGTTATAAGAATTCTCACAGCAAATCCCTTGGAACAAGAGGAGGGCAGGCACTGTAATCTTCAAGTCTAAATCATAGTACAAATTTTTCACTGGAAAGTTTAAGGAAATATTTCCCAAGAGGCCTCAAAGCAAAAATCTGGTTTTTTTAAAAATTAAATTAAATTGAATTCTAATAGTGACAATTTTCTGAGCTTAGTTTCTCTAATAAATAGAATATTCAGCTCCAAGGTGGAGCCAAAGCCTCTTAAGAGAACCTCACACAGGGCCAGAATATCCACGAATCTGAAAGTAATTAAAGATCTTAGAACACTATCTGTAATATATGGGCAAATATATCTAGCTTTATTATTCATGAATTTTGGGAGGATGTTACATATTATACACATAGCTTTGTGTGTGTGTTTTTTACAAAATGAAGTATTTATGTAGACAAACTTCAGAACTGCCTTTTCCTTATTTAGTATAAAGATCAGTTACTATGGAGGTAGGACGCCTTCAGCCTGTAATTCTGTGTAATGGAGAACTATTTCAAAGTTTTTAAATTTTAAATTAACCCATTTACAATAATTGTAACTAATTCTGTGGCCTTGAGAATTATCCTCAATCACTGAATCATGATACATGATATATATATATATATATAAAATAAGGACTGTTTGGAGTTAGGATCAATTCTTGTGCTGCCGGCATCCTATGTGTGTTAGGTCCATACTCTGCCCTTGTTTCCTTTTGGTTTTGAGCCGGGTCTGGTTATGTTACCCAGGCTGGATTCCAGCTTGCACTCCTCCTACTTCAGTCTCCTAGGTGCTTGTACGGCTAGGACTGGCATAACCATCACTTTGGCTAGATTAGTACCTGGCCATAATCAATGTCCTGCTACTGGATTTTACTACTATCTTGAGCTATTTTCTAAATAAGTTTTAATAACCAATCTGTCACTTTAAAGGAAGTGTTTTACAACTTATTATAAATTACCAGACTCTAGAATCTAGGGCTTAGTCCTATTTGGTTTATGATAATTTCTATTTCAGAAAGCTATGGTCAGCAATTGTATCAAGTCAGACAAAACAAACACTTTTGTTGTATTTGACATCAGATATTAACTAAAAATCAGAAAAGGAGACTGTACAGTAAAAGCGCTGTAATACCTAAGGTGAAAACTCTACTGTAGGGCATTAAATATACTCCCTTGGCTAAGGTTAAATGACTTGTTCAGAGACATCATTTCTACAGGCAACTGCACATTTGAAAATGAAATAATACATGTAACCATTAGTTATAAGGAAATAAGCACGCCCTGGAAGCTGAATGTGGACACTCATCTTTTAGTACACTTATGGATACACATATGTCTTCCCAAAGCTCATGCATGTGTGTGCACATGTTTTTTTTTTTTTTTTACATATTACCAATTACTGAACACCATTGTATGCCCTTTCATCTTCAGGAAAGTTATTATAAATAAGTCTGTTATGTTAGACCCTTCCCATGAAAGAAGTATAAATTTCCTTGATCACATTACCTAGGAAGAATCTTTATGTGAGGCCTGATGGTTTCTAAAACCCAGATGGGAACTTGAGTTTCAAATTTGGTGATTTTTCACTGAGAAACAGTTGTATTTTCTAAATATTGGCATCTATATTATAGTGAGCAAAACTATCATTTCATTAGGAGAAATCTAATGTGGCTTTGTTGATGATTCATGAGTACCATTTATAACCAAAACAATGTTAAGTACGGATGATACTCCAGACATTATACATTTTTACATTTAACATGAGAAAGATATGTAACTATTGTTTTTATTGAACCCAGATGGTAGAAATATTGTGTGGACAGACTGCTACGCAGATATAATTTTCCCAAAGCAGCTTAGAAA
>BTHU01000002.1:70505369-70515369 GCA_036184795.1 Tokudaia tokunoshimensis | reverse complement strand
GGGACAATCCACAATCAGAGACAGTAAGACCAGCTAACACCAGAGATATCCAGATGGAAAGAGGCAAGGGAAAGAACATAAGCAACAGAAACGAAGGCTACTTGGCATCATCAGAACCCAGTTCTCTCACCACAATGAACTCTGAATACCCTAACACACCAGAAAAGCAAGACTCTGATTTAAAATAACATCTCATGATGATGATAGAGGTCTTTAAGAAGGATATAAATAACCCTCTTAAGGAAATACAGGAGAACAGAGGTAAACAGATAGAAACACAAAAATCTTTTAAAGAATTACAGGAAAACACAACCAAACAGGTGAAGGAATTGAACAAAACCATCCAGGATCTAAAAATGGAAATAGAATCAATAAATAAATCACAAAGGGAGACAACCCTGGAGACAGAACATAGGAAACCTAGGAAAGAGATCAGGAGTCATAGACATAAGCGTCACCAACAGAATACAAGAGATAGAAGAGAGAATCTCAGGGGCTGAAGATACCATAGAAAACATTGACACCACAGTCAAAGAAAATGCAAAATGCAAAAAGCTCCTGATCCAAAACATCTAGGAAATCCAGGACACAATGAGAAGACCAAACCTAAGAATAATAAGTATAGAAGAGAGCAAAGATTCCCAACTTTATTTGTTGAATAAATACTGTAACAAAATTATAGAAGAAAACTTCCCTAACCTAAAGAAAGAGATGCCCATAAACATACAAGAAACCTACAGAACTCCAAATAGACTGGACCAGAGAAGAAATTCCTTCTGTCACATAATAGTCAAAACACCAAATGCACAAAATAAAGAAAGAATATTAAAAGCAGTAAGGAAAAAAGTCAAGTTACATATAAAGGCAGACCTACTATAATTACACCAGATTTCTCATCAGAGACTATGAAAACTAGAAGATCTTGGGCAGATACCATACAGACCCTAAGAGAACACAAATGCCAGCCCAGGCTACTATACCCAGCAAAACTCTCAATTACCATAAATGGAGAAACCAAGATATTCCATGACAAAACCAAATTTACATAATCTTTCCACAAATCCAGCCCTACAAAGGATAATAGATGGAAAACTCCAATACAAGGAGGGAAACCACACCCTAGAAAACATAAGAAAGTAATCTTTTTCTAAACGGAGGAGTTGGAGGGCAGATTGGAGGAGGGGGGGTGGTTTGCAGTCCCATAGGAAGAACGACCGACCAACCAGACGTCCCAGGGCTCCCAGGGACTAAGTTATCAACCAAGGGGTACACATGGTTCCAGCCAAAAGAGTGGCAGAGGAATGCCTTGTCAGGCATCAGTGGGAGGAGAGGTTCTTGGTCCTGTGAAGGCTCAATAGAGGCCCCAGTGTGGGGAAATCGAGTGGGCATTATGGGAGTGGGTTGGGTGGAGGAGCATATTCTTGGAGGCAGAGTGTGGGAGGATGGGTTGGGAGTTTTTAGGGAGGGGGGAAACCGTGAAGGGGCATAACCTTTGAAATATAAATGAAGAATATATTCAATAAAAAATATATAAAACAAACAAAAAAAGAGAAAGTAATCTTTCAACAAACCTAAAAGAATATAGTCACTCAAACATAATTCCACCTCTAACAACAAAAATAACAGGAAGCAAACACACTATTCTTTAATATCTCTTAACATCAATGGACTCAATTCCCCAATAAAAAGACAAACTAATAGACTGGATATTTAAACAGGACCCAGGATTTTGCTGCATACAGGAAACACATGTCAGTGTCAAAGACAGGCACTACCTCAGAGTAAAGGGCTGGAAAATAATTTTCCAAGCAAATGGTCCCAAGAAACAAGCTGGAGTAGCCATTCTAATATCAAATAAAATCAACTTTCAACCAAAAGTTATCATTAAAGATAAGGAAGGACACTTCATGCTCATCAAAGGAAAAATCTACCAAGAACTCTCAATTCTGAACATCTATGCTCCAAGGGCACCTACATTCATAAAAGAAACTTTACTAAAGCTCAAAGCACACATTGCACCTCATATAATAAGAGTGGAAGACTTCAACACCCCACTCTCATCAATGGACAGATCATGGAAACAGAAACTAAACAGAGACACTGTAAAACTAACAGAAGTGATGGACCAAATGGTTTTAATATCTATAGAACATTTCATCCTAAAACAAAAAAAAATACCTTCTCAGCACCTCATGGTACCTTCTCCAAAGTTGACATATAATCAGTCACAAAACAGGCCTCAACTGATACAAGTAGATTGAAATAATCCCATTCATCCTATCAGATCCCCACAGACTAAGGATGGTCTTCAATAACAACAAAAACAACAGAAAACCCACATACACACAGAAGTTGAACAGTGCCCTTCTCAATAATAACTTGGTCAAGGAAGAAATAAAGACTTTTTAGAATTTAATGAAAATGAAGGCACAACATACACAAACTTGTGGGGCACAATGAAAGCAGTGCTAAGAGGAAAACTCATAGCTCTGAGTGCCTCCTAAAAGAAACTGGAGAGAGCATACACTAGCAGCTTCACAGCACACTTGAAAGCTCTAGAACAAAAGGAAGCAAATACACCCAAGAGGAGCAGGAGGCAGGAAATAATCAAACTCAGGGCTGAAATCAACCAAGTAGAAACAAAAAGAACTATACACGCAATCAACAAAATTAGGAGCTGGTTCTTTGAGAAAATCCTTCCTTCCTTCCTTCCTCTTTCTTTCTTTCTTTCTTTCTTTCTTTCTTTCTTTCTTTCTTTCTTTCTTTCTTTCTTTCTTTCTTTCTTTCTTTCTTTCTTTCTTTCTTTCTTCCCGTTGTGGGAAATATTAAAATGACCCTTCATGTTCCTGCGCTTGTGCTGGCAACTTTCTGGCCTGGCGGCCTGGCCTGTCATGCACTGGCGGGCACTGGCTGGCCTGTTTTTATCTTGAGGAGACTCTGACTCAGAACTCCACAATCTCTCCACCCAGCTCACTAAACTCCCACTGGCAGGTCGCTACCATACCAGACCCATGCTTCAAAACCCCCATGGCCTTTGCGGTGCACATCGGGCAAACCCCCACTTTGCCACGGTACCTTTCTCTCTTGAACCGAGATGAGCCTACACGTGAAGGAAAAGCAACACAAACTTAGTTCGGAAATAAAGGTAACTCAATTGCTGGGTGCAACAACTAATATCCTAATCTCGTAAGCCTGACGGATCTGCCATTGAAACTGGGAGACACTTGTAATTACATCTTGCCCGCACACTATCTGTCCAAAAGGACCTATCTTTCTCCTGCTTCCTCTCTTCCTCTGTCCACTCCTGAAATCACACCTATTTGCCCAGTGATTAACTCCTTTATTCATTAGGGCATTGGTTCATAAGAAGCCACCTGAGTAAGTGACTTATTCCTCATTCCAGACAGCCCCTCCTGGGAGAGCAGAATTAACATTAAAAATACAAGTAGCACAGAGTTATCCACATCATCTTCCTTCCTTCCTTCCTTCCTTCCTTCCTCCCTTCTCTCTCTCTCTCTCTCTCTCTCTCTCTCTCTCTCTCTCTCTCTCTCTTTCATTCTCTCTCTCTCTTTTTTTAAAAAATCAAATATAGTATAACAGGAGTCAAACTGAAAAAGGAAACTTCAGTTGAGAAAATGTCTCCATCAGATTGTCTAGTAGGAAAAGACCATTGAGTATTTAATTGACTGATGATTTACTATTGCAACTGCCGTCCCTGAACAGTTGGAATAAGAAATCAGTCTGCACAAAATAGTAATTCTATTCTTTCATGACCTCTTCTTCAGTGCCTGCCTCCAAGTTCATGTTTCATTTCCTGTCCTTACAACCATTCATAAGGTGCTGTAAGATACAAGATGAAACAAACTTTTTCCTCTCCAAAAAAAAAAAACCAAAAAAAAAAAAATACAGTCCAATCAAGGACCAGAGGGTGGAGCCCATAGAGTCCCAGATGTGGCCAAGTTGTGGACACTCTCAGAATGGGACTTATACAAGAAATTAATTGTTACTCAGGCAACCAAATCCTCTGGTATCAATGGGAAGGGCAATGCCAAGTACAGACCCCTGAGATACTCTGGCTTGGACCATTTTTATGTACTCCTACGGACTCTCCAAGGTGTTCCCTGCTCCACTTAAAAGGGGTAGGCCCATCATGATCCCTGAAGTTTCTCTTTACCCTCCAGGCCAAGAACAGGCCCAGGAAGAGGCTAGTGACAAAGCCAAAGGTGGACAGAGGGGCTAGGTCGGCACTTCATCTCCAGTGTTGACATTCCCAGGGTTCTCAAAGAAGACAGCCGGATCCCAGGGATGGCTCCGGTTGCATAAGTTGAATACTGGTCTACTCAGACTCATGATACTTGGTCAGCACTAGGACGGACCTGCAGGCAGAGCAGAAACCAGGGTGCCTGAGCACTCTCAGGAGACACCCTCAGGGCTGAGGATGGGAAAGTTGCCATGAATAAACTGTGATTATCTCCTAGCAGTGTGGTAGACTGTTCATTGGAACCCCTTGAGTTCATCCTCTTCTTCCTGTGTACATGTCAACACACAGATATATGGCCTCAAAAGTGAAGCATGGACAGGCAGAAAATCACAGAGGAGCGTCTAGTATTTCCTCCTTAGGTTCTTTGGTACTACTCACCTGTCAGGACTGCAGCCTACTCTTGCCATGATAGAGGAGGTCCTGATTACCCCTGGAGTGGATTCATAGGTGGCAGATATGGCTGCGACTTCAGATGTCCTTTTAGGGCTCCTAAAGATCAGGTAGTGGAGCAGAGTCTGTCCAAAGCAGAAGATAGCCTGATGCCCCCAAGAATACTTCTGCCTGCATGAGTGTGAGCTGGACCCCATAGCACCTTCTGCTTTCAGAGTTGGTGATGTTTTCCCTACCCGCTCTGCAGTTTCTTGAAGCCAGTGCCTATAGGCATGAAGGTGGAAGGGGGATGAAAATCAAGCTTAGGAACCCACACTTCTTCCCTTTGACATGAGGTACACAGCAGATACCACATCTACAGCCAGTCTATGAGGAAGCAGTGCTGGGCCCATGCGTTTTCTTAGCAGGGTGGTCATGGAGACTAAGTAAACAAAACCCAGTCGAGCTAGAGGACATTGCAGTTATGGAGACTTCAGACTTCAGATTCAGTGTGATCCAGGCTGGGGTGTGCAGCTTTAGTCCAGCTGTTTGCTGTGGTTTTAACCTTGAAGAAAGGCAGCCAATGTTTCTGCATGCTTGAGGTCTGTCGTCTGGGCTGATGGATCATAGTGATCTTAATACCTGTTTGGCACCTACCTGGTCCTGGGGGCCTTGCTCTGTTATGAGATTTGATGTCCTTCCTTGTACTTTGGGATAAGGCTGTTTCACAGTGTGTGGACTTCTGGGAGACCTTGGTTCTTGCACACATAATGGATCACTGCCAACAGTCCTGGTTCTCCTAGATATTGACTTGACTTCCACGATGGTAAATTCCCTACCAATGACATTGTTTTACGTAGGAGCAGCCTTGTACCTGTTGCTGATGCCAGAAAGTTTGGTCTGATATCAGAGTTCCCACTCAAAGGTCCCTCTGGGTCTCTGCACTCTTCACTCTGTAGATAGGGGTGGGGTCTAGAGGTCTGGTCTATGACTTGGGTCTGTGAGTGGGTGGAAAGACTCTGAGAGGACCTTTATGTCATAGGTAATAATTGTCTTTGGTTTCCCAGATTGAAAACTCTTAGAAGAAATTTGGAGATAGAGACATAATAAATAGCTCAGGGGTCTGTTGCTGGGCCTGTTCCAGGATGTGACCAGCAGTGGGTACAGAGGAGGAACTAGGCAAAGGGGAGCACCAGGAACATGAGAGTGGGATTGCACTATAGAACCTGAGTATTATAGACACTTCGTGGTTTTGCATTTACGAGTGTTTTGTCACATCCCCATTCACACGTGTCAAAATACAACCTATTTGCTCAGAAGAGGCTCAGCTTTCATTGTAGATCCTTTTGACCAGTTAGAGGATTTCAGTCTCAGATCTCTGTACCAAATTCAGGACCAAACCTGTGTCTCTGGTCAAAGTTGGCTAGAACCATAGCCCACCAAGGGACTTTCTGTGTTGGTCCTGGACCTGACTCTGTCCCTGCCCACTGTCCCTTGCACATTAGCATTTAGTCTGCAGAGAATGAGATTTCCTGACTGTAGCAGTGAAAAGTGTGTGCTGCTCCTCCTCCATCCCCTGTGAGGTGCTGGGCTGTGGGAGCCTCAGCTCTTCTGTCCTGTGTCTGCTGGCCCTGGTGATCACTGCCAAGGTTGATTTGAGAGGCCTTCTCATTGTTCCAGCCTGTTATTTCTAGGCTCTCAGGTTTGTTTGGTCTCATGGAAATGGCCCAACATGGGTACGTCATTTGTTGGTCCTTTCTTGTGCCTCTGGTTTTGATTGTAAATCCAGAGACTCATGTGAGCTTGTGCTTTCAGAGTAGCCTAACACCTTTGGGTGAGAAGAGGTACTTCTGGGGGAACTTAGAGCCAGTCGAAGGATGTGGCCAGGCCTCTTGTTGTATTGTCTAATTTTAGCCAGACCTATTTTATTTAACAGTAGGTTTCACTTTGTGTGTTTGTTTGGGTGTGTGCGTGTGCGTGAACATGTGTATTCATGTGTGCTGGTGCACCTGTGCCTCTACATGCTTGAACAAGGAGGTCAGAAGTTCCTCAGGAGCTCTCCACTGTTTGTTGTTGTGACAGTGTCTCATGTAACCCTGTCTGCCCTCACACTTGCTACATGGCAGAGGATGGCAGTGAACCTCTGACCATCTCGCCTCCATGTTCCCATTTCTGGGATTATAGGTCTGTGCCACCATGTCTGGATTTTTCCCTTTTATCCATTTCAAGATTAGGTGTCTCATTGACCTGGCTGTCTCCAGGGAGGTGAAACTGGCTAGTCAGGGTTCTCTGTAGATAGTCTGTCTCCTCAGCTCTGGGATTAAAAGTGTGGAGCAACGCCTTTAATCCCAGCACTTGGGAGGCCGAGGCAGGTGGATTTCTGAGTTCAAGGCCAGCCTGGTCTACAGAGTAGTTCCAGGACAGCCAGGGCTACACAGAGAAACCCTGTATCAAAAAAAAGTGTGGAACAACAGCCAACTTTCCCCCTTGTGAGTTCTGGAATCAAATTAATGTCTTGTGTTTCCAAGGCCAGCATTTAAATGACTGAACTATCTTCCCATCCCCTAGGTTTAAGTTTTTTATAAGTTTTAAAAAACTTTTTATTGGTTCTTTGTGAGTTCCACATCATGCACCCCAATCCCACTCATCTTCTCCTCCCCACTACTCTTGCAATTTCCTCAACAGAGAAGAAAAAAGTCTTGTTGTGGAAGCTGTAGCGTGTCTCAGTGTATTCCATACTTTTCTGCTTGCAATGTTCATGGCAATGACTCACTGGTCTGGTACAAGGCCTCTGGCTCCTGCCAGGGTCCAGCCCCAGCATGGTCTTCTTTTTTGAGGGTTCTGCTTGAGGCAGGGGAGGGAGAAGAGGGTTGGTGGAGGGTAAGACTTTTGTCCTACTGTATACTCAGGATTGATGTATAGTAATAAAAAGTTTACTTATCTAAGTCTAAGTTACTTTGCTGCTGTAGCTGACCTGCCTTCTGTGGCCAGAAACTGCAATCTCTGGCACTTAACACCTCATCCTAAAACAGCAAGGGATTAAGTAAAGTAGCCTTTGTTCAGCAAGAACTGCGCTGTTCTAACTTTCAGCCTGCTAGTTGAAGTCGAAGGAAGGAAAAGTGAATTTAGTGCTTATTTCTAAGTTGTAAAAGTTTCCCATGAAAGCTCTCTAAGAAAAAGGGGAAAAGCAAAAAGTTCCTAAGTGGGGCAAGGGAAATTCACATTCCTCTCTTTGTCCTCAGCACTTATACATCTTTCAGAATACATGATCACATGGTAAAAAGTTCATCACAAGTTTACATATAAGTTCAAATCATAAATCGAATAAGAAGGTTGCAACAGAGAATGTTTATCATGCATATCTATTAGGAGTGATTATCTGGCTAAACATTCATCACCTGTCACAGCTCCACAGGTTCATGGAGAGCTAAAAACCCATAACTAAGTTATTAGTTAGTTATTAGTTATTAGTTGTATAGTTAAACCCAGTCAATATTTTATCTTCTGCCCTAGCACCTATAATAAATTGTAGTTACCTTTTTATGTCCTTCGGTTAACGGTGTTTTACAACCTTTCGGAATGTGCTCTGAGCAGTAGAAGCAATTAACTGGTGACAGAGATTAGAAGAGTTTTCATTGCGTTTGACTATCAGAAAGGACCTAATAGCAGTCTCACCATAAAAGAGCCTAATAAATACTGATATAATTTTAGGAATTCTTATAGGATTCTTATTAAGAATTAAGAAGTCATCTATTTGTCTGTATATCATCACTAAGAGAGTACATCTTTGTAGTTCTGCAGAGTCTGCTTAAAAGGGTAGGTGGGCTAATACTTAGTGATAGTTATATATGTTTATTAATAACAGTAAAAGCATATTAATAGCAGGAATCTTTCCTAAAATGATTTTCTCCTGGATCTTGCCTATGAATTATTGTGGATTATTTATTAATGCAAAATCTGTTGTGAATCACTTATTAATCCAAAACAGACTCATCTCAGGAAGATCACCTGCTAGTTATTAGCTTGTCCTATGATGGCCCCTGACAGGTTTCTTCTGCTCTATCAATACTGGAACCTCACTGGGACTCCTCTCAGATATCCTGCTGTTACCCTGTGTCCTGGAGATCCTGTAGTTTTGGATCTGTAGGATCGGCCCCTTCAAGCACTCCAGAAGTTCATCAATGGGGTAGATGTTGGGGTGGGTTAATTCAAATCCCTGGACCTGGATCTGAGAGGTATCTGAGCTGGTCAGCCCACCAGCTCTCAGGCACCCACACCACAGGGGTGAACTCTCCTGCCAGACCCTGTTCAATGCTGCAGCCAACGAGGGCAGAGCCAGTTTTCCTGGTCTCATACCCTCAAGGATGGCTCATCTGTGCCCACACCATCAGGGTCAATTTTACTGTGCTGTCCAAGTGAAGTGCAGGGACTGCTCTCTCTCTCTAGTGCTGCAGAAGGCAAGAGGCAGGGTCAGCTCTCCTGCCCTCACACCCTTGGGGCTAGTTCATCTGCCTACCATAGGTGGCAAGGGGTGAGGTGGGGGGAGGGAATCTTTCCCTGTACAGTGTAGCAGGTAAGTTTCAAGACCAGTTCTCCCATTCTCACACCCTCAGGCCAGCTTGCTCTTGCCCCTGCCATCAGGGTCAGTTCTACTATGATGCCCAGATCTGCTCTCCTGCTCTCATGATCCTTGTGGAGCCAGCTCTCCTGCTCACCACAGGTGGCAAGGCCAAAAAACAAGGGAAGAGGATCTCTCCTTAGCCCATGCCACTGTACAGCAGACAAAAGGCAAGGCTGGCTCTCTCACACTCACACCCTCAGGGCAGACTCACACCCTTGGAGTGGACTCATGAGGGGAAAGCTCTGCTATGCTGCTCAGGTGAGGTGCAGGACTTGATCTCCCAAGTGCTGTAGTAGGTGAGGGGCTGGCAGCAAAGGCCAGGACCTCACCGTGGTCCCAGTGGCCATCAATGGCTACTCACACCAGGCTCTTCCTCACTACCCTCTAGTCTCTACTTCTGCCTCTAGTCTCCAGTTCTAGTGTCCACATCCTTCTGCTTTTCTTTCTCCTCCATTTCTTTACCACTAACTTACTCCTCTTAGTGACACCTAGGGTCTCTGAGTGTCTGGAGTCACCTTAGGAGTAGTCTCAGGAGTGCTATGTTCTGCCTGTGTATTATGGCACCAGGTAGGGGTCTTCTCAGGCATGGTCTGTCCCCTGGCCTGTGAGGCACTGGACTGATGGTCATCTCAGGCTAGCTCCCTGTCAGGGACCCATCTTGGGCTTGCTCCTTACCTGGACCACCCATGTGGCACCATTTAGGAATTCTTCTAGTCTCTGGCTAGTTCTCTTCCTCTTGTTTCTGGCTT